>OX388308.1:10854924-11334351 GCA_947579605.1 Athripsodes cinereus | reverse complement strand
TACACTATTGTAGGTCCTGGTAACTGGAGGTGGTTTTCTAGGTCCTGGAGGAGCTCCTCCCCTTCTTCGACCTCTCCCAACACCTCCACGATTGTCGCTGCATATTCCCCCAGCTGTGCTAGTACTTATCATCATAGGTCGCCGTCGCATCTCCCGTCTATACCAAGCCATCTCCATCTGCGTCATTTCCTCACTAAGGGACATACATCACACATTTGCTGTTAACAAGCCATGACAACAAATAATGGTAAATTCAATTGTACAATTACTTACACATACAACCTCTTGGCCCTGCGTACGGCGGGTGAGAGGGGGACCACCATGTCTCTCCTACTCCTCACCAGAGGATCTCCCCTCTGCCATTCTCCCACACTGTTCCTCACCCCTTCACCACGTGCTCTGTTTGTCTGTAATGTGTCTAGTGTTACTGGTTTTATCATATAATTACGTTGATAGAGCTACTGTATGTCATGTTATTTACCTCAACAGCTGACTCATCTCCCTCTGGAATATTGTACTGCATGGCAAGAGCTTGGATCATGTAATCTATATGTAACCGGTCTTCATTCTCCTCTCCAAACTGGAATTCACCAACTTGAAACATATTGTACATATGTAGTGTGACAATATGACTACATTGTTAACAATAATCTGTTATCAAATATGTAAATGCATTGTTTACCAGCAGCAGTGTCGGGCACTAGTTGGTCTAGAGCTGCATGTTCCCTGCCCGGTACCAGCCTCTGTAAAGGAGGGGGATGTGGGGCTCCTTCAATGTCCACTAAGAAAGGAGGGGGCATTAGGTGTGGAGCCACTCCAGTCTGTTCATCAGTCACGGTGCCTTGAGCATCTCTCACAAGTGGTCTGTAGTCCGTATGGAAGAATAGCTCCTTGGGTAACTATACATCACACCAACACACTTGATTCATTTCAACTTAAAATTATATTCACCATACAGCTACTACCATAACCACTAAGCATCTATCAAAACAACCACATGTTAAAACAGCAATATAATAAATGATAATGTAAAAATTAAATAGTTATATTCAGTTCTTAAGTAAAATGAACAAATTACATTATCTCACTAAATAAAACAACAGTATTTATACTAAGAACTGTATTATTTTATTCAAGTAAAAACCACACATCCCCATATTTCAACAACTAAAATGAGAGGAATGTACAACTGAATTTACACTATTATCTGATAAAGTTTAATTAATCAACCTACAGTTCTTGGTGGAAGTTCATATTAATCATTTTTAAAATGAAACATGATATATAGTTATTCCACTATTGACTTTATTTATTTTTGCGAGACGGCTTTCACGAGATTTGTGTAATTGAAATCCATTCATCCTTTCTTACAATTTGTATAAATTCACTCTCAAAATCTGTATAAATTTACCTAAAAACACATTGTTCATTTTTATAATAATTTTGTAAAATAATAATTTAACTGATAACTTGTGTCATATAAATACATCACACTCTTAAATTATAGTTCAACTAGAGGAGGCAACCTCTATAATAATGCACATCTCTGATAAGGGTTTCCTGTGGTTTCCCTGTTATCGTACAAAGGCAAATGCTGGAGATGTTTGATATAAGACCGTCCACAGCGGCTCATAATTATAATAATATGGTTGACGATACATGACAATAACACATTTCTTTATATTTTAATTTTTACCTATTGTTTTCCGTCTGTCACATACTTAACTTTACTTTTGCCTGACGATGAGAGTGGAAGAATAATTATATATGGTGTTTCATTTACAAAATATTTGTAATTTTTTCTTATATCCATAAATAGGATAGGAATGACTACCTACATGCTTTAATAAAGGATGCCCCTGTCCCAGTCCCAGCATGAGCACATGTCCATGGGAGTCAGTAGCAGCTATCTTGGTTCCATCAGGAGACCACTTTGCATCAAATATGGCTCCATGTCCTTGCCCTTCTATGGTGTTCAGGAATGAACCCAGAGATTTCTATAAAATTAAGCACAATTACCTATTACGTTTCTTGTTGGGATAATTAGCTGTTAGCTAATGAATTATATAATTAATTGTTTGTGGAGTATCACACATTAATCCACACATAAATATTTGCAAGCAGCAAACAGCTGTCAAAAATTAACTAAACATTTAAAATGGCTGACCTTGTCAGCGTAAGTACGGGACATGAGTACCAACATAATGCTACAAAAAAATCAAAAATCAAATATACGTAGCCCGTGGAAATTCAAAATTGGCGATACTTTCTGAACAGACCTCATATACCTAATCACTTTATTGCTATAATTTTATTTTATTTCAATGATTAAAAAATACTCTGCAGATATATGAACAGATTGTGAATTTATCCCTGGATTACAATGACTCTTTAACTAACCCAGAATTATACCCCAATCTGTTTTTGTGACACTAAAGATACAATCATAATAAATGAAAAAAATATTACAAATTATGGCAGGGAGCCAAATCTTGCTGAAATATGAGATTTGGCTCCCTGCCATAATTCTAAAAAAATTAAAACATTCTTCACCAAAAACAAAGTGAATGTTTTAGAGTGGCCGGGAAACTCTCCGGATCTTAATCCCATAGAGAATCTATGGGCTATTTGCAAGCAAAGACTTGCAAAGATGGACTGTAGAACCAAAAATAGTCTCATTTGTTCACTAATCACTCGATACGCCGCCGTATACCTATTTGGACACTCAAGATAGCTGGTGCACCATTGGTTCATTGCCCGTGGTGTGTGCGCTTGCGAGTGTGTCATTGTGGTGTACCTAGGTGTTGACGGAGAAGCCGCGAGCAGTGTGGGTCTCTGCAGGTGGTCTATTAGGCAGCCTTCCGACGTGCTTTGGCGGTGTAAGCTGAGTGTCTTCACCCATCAACGTACCGGCTGCCGACGATCTGATTGATCGACGTTACCCGCATGGTAACACTACCACCATCTTCATCGGTGGTTACAAGCGGCGAGGGAGCCAGCAAACCCCCACTCACCCCGACTCCAGTCCACCTTGGAGATACAGTCTGTGTACGACGCGTACTAGGGAGTCAAGTAGTACCGTACATTAACGAATACCAAAATATATTAATGTAACAAATAATCTGTTTTTACCTAAAATATATGTTTGATTCAATTAATATGCACGCTACTGTATGTACATTAGGGTGTCCCATATTTTTCAAAGTTTTAATTTTACAAAGCATAGGCTATTATTTTATTCATTTGATCCTAAAACACTCAAAAACCAATTTTTATCTTAATCGGAATAGTGCAACCCATGCCGACTTGCACGGAAACATCTTCAAAGAAGTTTCATACAAAAACTCACAGGGGCGGTGAGTGCCCGTTGTTACTGTCACTCAGTCTCGGCTTTTCTGGTAATTATCGCTGATTTTTTTATACTTCAAAGATGTCAGTGGTACTAAGAAGCATTATAAAAAGTATTTTCTTGGTTGGTGAAATAAATCAATAGATGATATGGTCAAAATTACCGTCAAATCGTCAAGTTCTCGCAGCTCTATCTCTCCACATACGCGATATTAAACTGAATGTTAGTGAAAGCGAAAATTTAGTCATTCGCGTGAGCATTACATTCTGGAAAAAGGCTAGAATACCTAATAGAGATGTTACTAATCCTGTTAAGAGGTCAGGTGATCTTTATCAGGTCTGGCAAGAGCTGCCAAAAATAGCAAGTAGATTCAGGATTTTCATAGGAACCATGAGGAGAACTTTCAACTTGTATTTGATAATTTATGCAATATCGTATACGCTGATGCTCTCAAAAGACTAAAAATCAAAGAAGATAATAAATTATTGTAAAAGCAAAGAGAACCAAGACGTACAGGATGCTTAGCGGGTATTGACAAAAAAATGTCTGAAATTGACAAAGAGCAAGGCTGAAAAAACTAGCAGAAGAGAGAAAGAGATTAGAGCGTATGGTTTCAGAGAGCTTGTTGGCACCTGCTGCTTAACACATCTTTGATACGCCTGAGAGAGCCTCTGGCATCCACATAAATTGAAAATCAGATCTACTGGCGCAATGCATCAAGCACGATAGATGGCAAGAGCTATTTATCCTTCAAAAATATGTTTATTGCAGACTCAGTTTAAAATGGGCGCTAAGGACAAAGAAACTTTACTAGATGTTTGTTTTTTATTATGGTAGTTCATGTAAAGCCCTTGATTGAATGCTGTTTGGTGGTGAAAGCGCCGAATCAAGACTTGTGTTTTTTTAAAACATTAAATGGTAACGAAAGAATTGACAATCTGATTTCCAAAGCGACTTAAAACAAGTTCAGCCAACATTTTGTGATATTTGTCAAAAGAAATAGCCGTCCTTTTAATTTTTTAGATGTACCTAATTGATGAGTAGATGTAACAGTCGAATCTTTCAGATACCTTGCCACATTATTGTCCGCAAAGGGTGGTATTGACGATGATATTGCACAGCGCTCAAAGCTTGGATGGATGAAATGGAGATCTGTTTCTGGTGTACTGTGTGACAAGAAAATGCCAATAAAAATCAAGGGTCAGGTGTACAAAACTGTAGTCAGACCAACCATGACTTATTCATCTGAATGTTGGGCCCTAAAACATAATCACGCCCAGACTCTACACACCAATGAAATGAAAATGCTCAGATGGGCTGGTGGTGTAACAAGGAAGGATAGGGTGAGAAATGTCCATATCCGTGGTAGTTTCAAAGTCACTCCCATCGGTGAAAAAATAACCGAAACCCGATTAAGATGGTACGGGCATATCTTGAGACTACCACAGGATAACATGATTAAAAAGACGATGGACGTGGAAGTAGGACCCAGAAGACCAGTGACCACCTAGATGTCCACAATTGCCAGGGACATGAAGGAGGCAAAGTTGCGCGCGGAGGATGCAGGGGACCGCAAAACTTGGAAGATGAGGACTAGGAGAGCCGACCCCAAGTAAATGGGATAAAGGCGAGGGCGAAGAAGAAGAAGAATTGATAAGCAGACCAAGGGGATCACTGTAGAAAATTTACAAAAAAAGAAAAATTTGGTGATTTCGGTAAGAAATATGAAAAATCCAAGGAACAGATGTCTGGCTCTCTATATGTTAGGAAGTAGTGATCAATTTAATACTTATATGTTATAACATCTCAGTATGCATGCTCCGTCATTATTACTGGGGATATAAACATTAGATTGGAACGAATAGATAATCCTAACACCATTAAATTCCATAAAATCATGGCAGACCACAGCACCAATCAATTGATTACAGAACCCACACATAATGAAGGGGGCACTTTGGACGTTCTGATCACACGCACTGGTCACGAACCAACACACACAAGTCGTTACCTTACTTTGAAAAGGTTCTAACTAACAATTTTTGCAAAAATGAGATTTTTGTTTGAAATGGTAGCATTTTCGGCTCTCTGTCATCTATTGAAATATCGGTGAAAATATTTTTTGAATAAGGAAGTTTTTAGTATTCCCAAGTTCTATCTTCACGTAATTTTTGGAAAAAATTAGTATGAAAAGGTTCCACAAAACGTTACAACTATATCAATTTAGGTTGTTTGAATTTTGAACATTAATTTAACTTTGAAAAGGTTCTAACGTCCGCTTGAACTTTCTTTGGTATATTTTTTCTATGAATTTGACAGTTAAATGTATGTGACGCGAGTTGTCGATTTATTTAGGCTGGTTTGTGGCAAGCGTGTCGATTTTCTTGCTTTTTTCATTAAACCTTTATATTTATGTTTTAATTTTGTGGTAACAGATACTAAATAAAATATTTTTCTGTTTATTTTTAACCATATAACGTTTGCAAACTATTTATAAGTGTATATAATATTGTGTTATAAACAATACCTATATTTTGTACACCTTGCAGATTTTTTTACATAAAATTGTAAATTAGTATGAAAGACACACATTCTATCTACCTATTCCTTCACGCCGCATCCCAAGAGGGGTAGGCAGAGAGAACAGAACGCCATATCGATCTGTCCCTATATACTTCTTTCGCCTCCTCTACATTCATGCAACCTCTCATGCACGCACGTCGATTTCTCTTACTCAACACACGACCGTCCTTGAGACTTTGATCTACGTGATCAAGCCACGTAGTTCTCAGACGCCCGTATTTCCTCACACCCCTTCTTTCAGACAAGTATATCTTCGTCATCCTATCTCCATCCATTCGTTCCACATGACCAAACCATCTCAATTTATTTTTCCATCCATCATCTCAATTATTTCATTCGTCTTCCTTAACATTCCTCCTCTTACATTTAACACACCTAACCGGCATTCCGGACTCCTCTTTGTGCCCTTCACCCACTTTGACGCGGTATGATGGGTGGCAAGTCTCATCGCTGTCATTTGCGTCAAAGTGCTTAGATGTATCACACGTTTTCCTCATTTAGGCGTTTTTTGTAGATGAATATTAATTAGTATTCCTGAGTGTAAAGAATTTATAATATTTTGTCTGAAATTGTTCACATTGGTACTAGAAGGTATTTGATTAGTGAAAAAATAAACTCCTGGACTGGAGACCAAGAGCAGAACGTAGAAGCGGGGGTGGGTTCTTGACAAGTTGGTCCAACGACTTAAAAAAGTAGCGGGTAGTCATTGGAGAAGGATTGCGACTGATGGATAATTATAGAAGTTAAAACGGGAGACTCTTGTTGAATATTCCTGCTCACTGTAAAACATAAGCCATATTAGGCGGCCAGTGTGACGCAGAGGTAACGCTCTTGCCTTTGAGTCACGAGGTCCCGGGTTCGATTCCCGGCCAGGGCAAAATGAAGAACGACCTTTTTCAAATTGTCCTAGGTCTGGATGTTACATGTATATGTGTTAAGTGTATTGATATATGTGTATCGTCGTCTTGGTACCCATAATACAAGATTCATCTTAATTTGGGACTAGCTCGATCTGTGTGAATTGTCTATGCATGTTATGTTATATTGTCATGTCACCAATAAAATAAATATGAAGTATAGAGAAACTGCTATAATACTAACCGATAACTTGGATTACATAAAAAAATGTAGATACTATTCATTCCTCCTTCCCTGATCTCACATCAGCTGAGAAAGGGTAAGAAATAAATAAAAAAAAAATGTGGAAATAAGCTTAAATGTGATTCAGTTCAACTTTGTAAAAATATACTTTCAGACAACAGCAGAAAGTAAATGTAATACAAAGACCATATATAAAATATTTATTTAACAACATTCCATTGGCAGATAGAACCTTTTCAAATTAGCTGTAGCTCTCCATTCAGACCAACAAGGTTCTATCTGCATGTTTAGGTATTTTTTATTTCATAAAATATTATGCAATATGAAATAAAAATGATTTTAAAAATAGTACTGTATGTGTATAAACATAAGTGCATCATATTTTTTTTAATAACTTTTAAATAGAAAAAGTTATATTAATTGCAAACTTCAAACTGTCATAGCTCAAAACATTGTTATAGGCAGATAGAACCTTTTCAAAGTAAGGTAACGAAGTGTTATAGACATGGTACTCTCAGATCATAGTCTAATTATCTCAAAATTCGCCTTTGACCCACCTGCTCCCTCGTATTCAAAGATAACATCGCGCTGCTGGACGAATTTCAACATAAACCAATTCAAACAAGATCTTGCCTCATCATTACTACTCGATGAGAATTTTCTGCAGACACAAGATATCAACATAATAACCCAAGAATATGATTCCACCCTAAAGAATATTCTTGATAATAATGCCCCTGTAAAGACGAAATATTCTAGAAACAGGAGCAAAGACGCACAAATTTGGTTTGATGATGAATGTCGTGAAAAGAAAAGAATTATGAGAAGAAAGGAAAGACAATATAGACGTACAAAAACAAATGACAGTCGTCTACAATGGCTGATGTCTCAAAAAGAATGGAAGAGAACACTAAATAAGAAAAAGAGTGAATACTGGTGTGACAAATTAGAATCCAATAAGCATAATCCTAAACAGCTATGGAATAATATCAACAAAATATGTGGCAAGAGCATTCAATCTAATATAGATTCTGATTTGAACGCGAATGAAGTTGCAGACTATTTCAATGAAAAGATCGAAAACATCCGATCAACATCTGTATCACATTCTTATACTAAGAACACCTCATCTCTCTCTGCTCCACCAAGTTCAACACTTCAACAATTTAGAATGCTCTCGGAAGAAGAAGTGAAAAAATTCGTTCTCCAACAGCCAAACAAACAATCTGAACTCGATTCTCTTCCCACATGGCTAATGAAAATCTGTGTCGATATCCTCACTCCAGTAATCACTAAAATAGTAAACCTTTCACTATCTAATGGCATATTTCCTTGCAACTTTAAAAAATCAATAGTCAAACCAATACTAAAAAAACACAACCTAGACTCTAATTGTCCCGGAAACTACCGTCCAATAACAAACCTGTGCTCCCTGTCAAAACTACTAGAACGAATTGTGTGTGATCAATTGACAAAGTTCCTTAATGTGACGAACCTTCTTGCAAAAAACCAATCTGGCTATCGGCAGTTTCACTCCACTGAAACGATACTCATAAGAACTGTATCGGACCTAATATCTCGCATGGGAAATGCCGAACTAACACTAGTGTCTTTCCTCGATATGAGTGCAGCCTTTGACACGGTTGATCATAGTATACTTCTCTCAAAGCTAGAGCATGAGTTCGGCATTGGGGACAGGGTTTTAACGTGGATGTCTTCATACCTATCCAACCGAGAATATGAAGTCAAATTTAATAACACAACATCCAGAAAACACTCAACGTTATATGGAGTTCCACAGGGTTCTGTTCTTGGACCAATCTTGTTCAACTTATACACGAATCAATTAGAGTATGTTATTCAAAACTTAGGCTTTACAACATATTGTTATGCAGACGATCGCATTTTCTTTAAATCATGCACCCCGGAATCCAAATCTGCTCTTGAGCAAGAAGTCGTTTCGTGCATAACGGACATTTCATCCTGGATGTCTAACAATATGCTTAAAATCAACCCCACCAAAACTGAATTTCTCTGGATAGCGTCTCCACGAAGACAACATCTCATAAACGCTGACCCTATTCGTGTACAAAACGTGGACATAGTCCCATCTAACCACGTAAAGTTCCTCGGAGCGCATCTTGATAACGCCCTTACGATGGAGAAACACATATCATCTACTGTTAGTAGTGGTTTTTATACTTTAAGGCAGCTCAAGAATATAAGGAAAAATATATCAACCGACGGAGCTAAAACCATAATTAACTCATTCGTCGTATCACGATTGGATTACTGCAATGGCATCCTCGCAAATCTTCCACAATATCAACTCCAGAGAATTCAGTCCGTTTTTAATGCGGCTGCACGTTTCATTTATCAACTGAATCGCTCTTCACACATATCCGCCACCCTTCAATCTCTTCACTGGCTCAGATGTCCGGAGAGAGTTGAATTTAAAGTGTGTTTGACAGTATTTAAGGCACTTCATGCTATGGCCCCAGAATATATCATGGAACTCTGTGGTAGACAGGCGTTAAGTCATAGACAGACAACACTTAGGTCTTGTCAAGATATAACAACTAAATTGGAGGTGACCAGTACTGTATCGAAACCAGTGTATGTGGAGCGTGCTTTTGCAATATCTGCACCTGTAATCTGGAACAGGCTTCCACAAACGATCAGAGAAACGCAGGACATATCTCGTTTCAAGAACCAACTGAAAACTTATCTATTCAAGAAATCTCACGGAATAATTCAAGCACAACCTTAGTTAGCAAAGAGCACCCTTGAGGTGGATTTTTTTCACAAAACGGCGCTTTACAAATCATCCAAATAATAATAATAATAACATGTTCTTTTTATGTATTCTACAAGTAGCCTTAATGTTTTTATAGGAAAAATTTTGAGTTATTTTGTATGCGTCAAGACCAAATTATTTTTTTCGTAACTAAAACTTGACAGCAGTTTCCTTCAAGAAGGTGTATCTTCGTATAATGAAAACGTGGTATTTGTGGAAGCTTAAAAATAGATATCTAGCTTAAAAGCAGTGAATGACACAACTGAAAGAGCTGTTAAACTAATCCAAGGCTTTCATGGTTTGATAACCGCAGATGAAGAATAGAAGCAGTTCTTATTACGTTGTGTGCATGAACATAGAAAAATGTATCCAGACTGAAAAAAAGAGACTTTTTAGAGGATATATCCAAATTAATTAATATCCTTTTTGTAACTTTTTTTGATAATTACAAGAAATGCTCCATATAAATTGAAACACCAGTTTTAAGAAGGTAACAAACGCCAAAATATCAAAAATCGAAATATTTTGTCAAAGTGTCATTGAAATCTAAACGCACAACTCCACGTGAAAAAAAACGCGAAAACAATATTTTCTGAGGAGTTATGCAATGTCAAAATTCTCAACAGTTTGAAGAAGGAAATAACTCCGTGATTTATTCCCTTCTTAAAACTGTTTCTTGGAATTTTCCCAAAATGGTGATGTTTTTTTCCCCAAAAATAACTCATGATGTTGATACTTACAAGTTGGTTGTGATTATGCTAGTGTCAAGTATCATTGTGTCTTTCTTTTTTTAACAAATTGGGTACATTTATTAGTCTTGCAGTTAAGCTGAGGAAATTTAAAATAGGTGTAAGAAATACAAATTTTTACAATCATGAAGTTGAAAAAAAACAAAAGACTTCAGTAGGTATATGTTAGTACAACAACTGGGCGCAATATTCCTCCGAAAACCAATAATAAAGAATAAAGCTTTTTTTCAACTTACTTCGTTGGTTTCTGAAAGCAAATCGACAGAGGATAAACGAGAAAACGCCAAAACCGCGGAATTTTTTTATCAACTCAAGTACACCTAGTTCATACTATTGACGACCATATAATAAATAATGTAGTTTTATAGAACTGTGTTCTAATTGTCATACAATTAACAAGCGATTGCCTCAAAGATCTTTGTAAGTTTGAAGAAGGGAACAAATCCGCAAAGTTCAATCTTAAATATCTCAAAAAGTAAAGAGTACAAAAAAAAATCCCATGTTACACATGATATAAAACATATTTCTTTATATTTATCCCCTACAACAACATACACGAATATCACAAATAAAAAAGTTATGATGTTTTTTTCCATTTTCTCAAATGTGGTTCACTTGGATTTATTCCCTTCTTCAAACTGATGGTTCAATTTGTGTTTTCATCAATATTTAGCTAACATAGTGGTATGAAGTGATGATCTACAGCTAAATTTAAAAGACGCTTTAAGCTGCTATTTTCTGAAACTTTTGAGGCTCTGTCGGCACGGGTTCCAATCAACTTAGAAAGCTTAAATTCTGTATTTGGGTAAGTAGTAGGTAAATAAACACAATTAGGGGATATGCGATTCAATAACTGAATTTTTTTTTTTCGACCAAATAAGGGACACCCTAATGTAGGTACATATATTTAGGTAGACATGTAAAGCTAATACACTTGTTTTTTGACCAATGATTTGGTGAATCTATCTATACCCTCACGTCGCATCCCATGTGGGGTAAGCAGAGAGAACGGAAGACCAATTAAGTAAACATCTACCATTATCCAGTGTTGTATTAGTACTTACATATTTACATGTATAGGATAAGTACCTAGTTAAGGTGTAAAGTAACAATAATTCATTGTACTGAGATATAATATGTAACCAATCCTTATATCTTATAAAAATGATTTTCAAATTTACATACTAACGAAAACCGGGCTATACTCGCCCATTTCAAGGAATTTGCGTTCCATTGACCTGACCATTACAAGATGAGGTATCTATTTCAAATAAAAACCCACTAAATGCCGTACTTTCTTTTTAAGAAGCGAGAAAAACAGCAAAAAAGAGTGTAAAAAAAAAAGTGTGAATGAGATAAAAAATACGTTGGTCTTATTCGCACGGCGCAGCCATATCAAGCCAAAGTGACATACGTCAAGAGAATGATATATTTTTTTATTTTTTTAAATTGTAAGTCTTAATTTCGGCCTGTAACAATCAACATTTTTATATCTATATCGTGAAACTAATAACTATGTGTATATAGTAATTTTTCATAATTTTATCAGACTATTTGGCGTGTTTTCTTATATATTTTGGCCTAAAAACACTCCAAGTGTGATATTTGTATGAAAAAAATTCTTGATATTTTTATTTGTTAGTCTTAATTTCGATCTGCAACAATCAACCTTTATGTATCTACATCTTAAAACTAATAAGTATGTGTATATAGTAATTTTTCAACCTTTTATGAGACTATTTGGCGTGTTTTCTTATATATTTTGAACTAAAAACACTCCAAGTGTAATATTTGTATGAAAAAAATCTTTAAATTTGTATTTGTTACTCTTAATTTCGATTTCTAACAATCAACCTTTATGTATCTATATCGTAAAACTAATAACTATGTGTATATAGTAATTTTTCATCATTTTATCAGACTATTTGGCGTGTTTTCTTATATATTTTGACCTAAAACACTCCAAGTGTTATATTTGTATTAAAAAAATGTGAAATTTTATTAATATACCAGTGTCTGTGTCATCTGTGTGTTACCTCCGAGCAGGCGGACCACCTGTGGGTGCGTGGAGCATGGTCCCTCCTCAGAACGGCTTCCTTGGTGGAAACAATGACGTATGCTAGTGTGGGTGCTAGCACGGGGTGCGCTTCAGATGGTTCGATGGTGACCCGCAGCAAAGGCAAGGAGGGCCGTACACTATGTATTGAGCATATAATCTATCTATATCTATGTATCTATACCCTCACGCCGTGTCCCCGGAGGGGTAGGCAGAGAGACCGGAACGCCGTATAGATCAATCCTTACAAACTTCTTTCGCTTCCTCCACATTCATCCAGTTTCTCACATATGTTCACCGATTTCTCTTACTCAACACGCGGCCGTTCTTTAGGATTTGATCCACGTGCTCAAGCAACGTGGTTCTTGGCCTTCCGCGCTTCCTCGCACCTCATCTTTCATACATCCTCTTCGTCATTCTTTCATCTTGCATTCGCTCAACATGTCCAAACCATCGTAACTTATTTACACGCCTTCTATCCACAACACTCTTCTCGCATCCGCTCATTTTCCTGATATCCTCATTCTTCACTCTTTTTTAGCATATTTATAAGAGTTTATTATCATATCTGACACCTAAGAAAGACAATTACCCATAACTGATTAATTTTGAATTATGATATGATATAGTAGTAGTATTGTAGGTACTATTATTTATAAACACTGTGTATAAAAGGCGTAAGCCGTGTATATTATTATAAATAAATAAATAAATTAGATACATGTTGCATTGGAAATACCCTTAAGAATGGTACAACATTTTCACTAAGTACCAAATAGGATATTATTATTGTAAGTATTAGTTAGGAGAAATTCTTGGAAAAAGGTAATATATAGTACCTATTAATGAAAATTTCATCTTACAGTAACATCTTATACTATACTATACCCTCACGCCGTGTCCCAGGTGGGGTAGGCAGAGAGAACGGAACACCATGTCGCTCTATCCTTACATACTTCTTTCGCTTCCTCTACATTCATCCAGTTTCTCATACATGCACGCCGATTCCTCTTACTTAACACGCGACCGTCCTTGAGAATTTGATCCACGTGGTTCTCGGACGCCCGCGCTTCCTCACACCCTCTCTTTCAGCTAAATACACCCTCTTTGTCAATCTTACACCATCCATTTGCTCCACATGACCAAACCATCTCAATTTATTGACACGCATTCTATCAACAACACTCCTCTTGCATCCACTCATTCTTCTAATATCCTCATTTTTTACTCTATCACGCAATGTTTTACCTACCATTCTTCTCAGTGATCGCATCTCCACTGCATTTATTCCACTCTCGTCCTTCTTCAGCCATGTCCAAGTCTCGCTTGCATACATCAGTGTCGGTACGAGGATGGCGTTGTGCACCAGCATTTTAGCCATGTTCGAGACATTGCTATTGCTAACAATAGATCGAAGTGCACCGTTCACTCTCGCACCAGCCACTTTTCTTTTTTCAATGTCCCTTTCGTACCTACCATCCCTTACAAACATACTTCCTAAATAAACTTATTCGTCCACTTGCTCCAAACATCTTATAGTAGGTATTTGTATTTCATTTTTCATTCAATTGCCTTGTCTACATCTATAACCAATCTATGTCCAAGAACTACGTGGCTTGACCACGTGGATCAAATTCTCAAGGACGGTCGCGTCTTAAGTAAGATGAATCGGCGTGCATGTATGAGAAACTGGTTGAATGTAGAGGAAGCGAAAGAGATATGTAAGGAAAGATCAACAAGGCGTTCCGTTCTCTTTGCCTACCCCACCAGGGACACGGCGTGAGGGTATAGTATAGTATAGCCTTGTCTACATTTAAAATTTAAAATTGTCAGTTCAAAATCTATAAGATGCCATGTTATTGTCCTCCTCCTCCTAAATTTCACAATTTTTTCATACAAATATTACACTTGGAGTGTTTTTAGGTCAAAATATATAAGAAAACACGCCAAATAGTCTGATAAAATGATGAAAAATTACTAAATACACATACTTATTAGTTTTAAGATGTAGATACATAAAGGTTGATTGTTGCAGATCGAAATTAAGACTAACAAATAAAAATATCAAGAATTTTTTCATACAAATATCACACTTGGAGTGTTTTTATGTAAAAATATATAAGAAAACACGCCAAATAGTCTGATAAAATGATGAAAAATTACTATATACACATAGTTTTTAGTTTAACGATATAGATACATAAAGGTTGATTGTTACAAATCGAAATTAAGAGTAACAAATAAAAAAAATTAAAAATTATCATACTCTCGACGTATGTCACTTTGGCTTGATATAGCTGCGCCGTGCGAATAATATTTACCTCTTATTCGCACGGTAGTGTGCGAATAAGGAAGAAATATTCGCACGGCGTGCGAATAAGAATAACCAAAATTAATTATGAAAAGGACTATAAATATTTATGAATAATTTTTAAAAAATAAGCACAATCAGAATTTTTTAAGTTCATGCAAATAAAAACATTTAAAATATTTTTAATTTCATGCAAATAAACACATTTAAAATATTTTTTGGGTAAATAATCCAATTTAAAAACATTAAGCACGTGCTAATTGAAAAGCCAAAAACAATATGTTATTCATCTGGCAATTATTTGTGTCATTATAACATTCCAAAATGGCGATTAATGAACGATGTGTCAAAAAGTACGTTCAATATTTAATTTAACATCAGGTGAGAATTAATTTACGTTTTCTATCTATTAAATCTGCTTTACATTTTTGTTACTAAAGAGTTAACATTATATTTTTTTTGCAGAAACACCAAAACGGTCATCCGAAAGAATTGCGACTGGATGCCCCTTTTCACAATGACGATGTTTTAGATTAATGATTAAGAAATTATAAATTAAATTGAAAATAAATTAATGACAACGACATTATGGCTTTAGGAATGTCGTGGGAAGAAGTGACAATCATTGCCAAGAATCTGAACGGAAAAGACTGTATTCTCTTCTCTTTGTTCCCAGGAAAATCTTGAAGGTTGATCGAGTAGTTGTTTTATGAATTTTTGATGCAATAAATGAATTAACATAATTAAGCTTTCTCTTTGCCTATGATGTTTTATAAAATATGTAGTTGAATAGGAAATTAAGTAAAAATAGGTGAGTATCCATTGTTTTTTTGCAATGATTACGTTCTGGTAAATGATAACATGATTTATATTTTTGCAAAGAATCTTAATAACAAAAAAGGAGAAGGTATGTATTGTTCTTCTATTTTAATGTTCCCTTTATGCTTTGTGGGGAATGATGAAAATTTTTACTTATTTTGAAATGTTTTTGAGCCTCAGATTTCAAAAATATAGTAGACCTTTATTATTTCTTAGTATTTGTGGGAATCGGCACAAATATTTGAGCCCGTCCCAAAGATATACAATGTCCCTAATTTAAGGAATGCATGTTAAATAATAAACTATAACCATAATCACATTCCTTGGGCAGACTCTAGGACAAAAATATTTCAAATATCTTATTTATTGACAAAGATATCAACATTTTAATGAGGTAATGTATGAAAATTTGACTTCCTGATTGCCAAAATCGTAGACAAAACATTCTCATTATATTGAATTAATTTCAAAATGGAAGTGATGAAAAATACAAAAAAACTGAAACTAAAAGCTTGTAGATTATTTTGGTTATAAAACATCATGCTTGCACATCATGAAAACTCCTAATTTGTGTCAATTAGAATTGCATAATTTCGGTATGTTTTCATTCAATTTCATAGACCACATATGACAGACTAACGGCCGGTCTCAATAAGCGATCTATCTCCGAACTTTTGTTAAAAATCGATCTATCTTTCCGTTTTTCCGTATCAATAAACAAAGCTGAGACAGAATCGCTATCCAAATTCTCTATCTATCTCTCGGAGTGCTGCGAGTTATAGAATGTATGGAAATCAACGAAAATGCGTTTCAATATCCTAACTCAAGTTGCTTGTCGTATCCGTGGTAACAAATTTTTATATGATTTTGTTATCGCCGGATTTTAACAGATTGACAGTGGAGTTAAGTGTTTTGACTTTTTGAGGTTGTGGTAAAATAAGAAATGTTTTCAAGCGATTTAGAATTATTCGAAGCTGGAGTATTTTATTCTGACGAAGATCCTATGAAGCAATACCAGAGAATTGATTATATGTCCGAACTTTCGAGCAAAGAGTTCATATACCGGTTCCGTTTGAACAAAACTGAAGTGAATAATTTGTTGACATAAATAGTGCCAACACTACGTGTAACGTCTTCTCGTTACATATCCTATAAGCTTCTTTATTCATATGTTATGTCCACAGTTAATACATTATTCTTTAGTCATTTCATCATCATCTAGGATAGATAGGAATAAATAATAATGTCTAATATGTAAACATTTTTTGGTTTTAATTGATAGCTAAATAAATATTTAAACATGTAACAAAACTAATTTATTATTTATCCATACATTTATATATAGGGTCATTGCACCAGTGTTTGTACACAATAAGAAATTTGTCACAATTTCGCTTCATATTTCCTATGTTTTTTTAGAAAATGGTTACTTTTTCTTGAATTTAAGTAGCTGGTTATCCTATAAATATGATAACCTACCTATATTTATCAAATGTATCACAACACATTTTTAATATTTTTTTAATTAATTGAGTTGGTGATATCTAGTGTTTGTCACAATTTCACCAGTTATTGACACATAAAACTCCAGTGTTTGACACATAGAAAAAATAATATTTCATAGTAGTAAAGTAAATAAATAAACTGAGACTGTTTAAAATGTTTATTAGAAATAAAAACAAACATATTTAGGTACTTGATAATATTATTGAAAAGTATATAGGTACCTAACTACACTTAAAAAAAAAAAAAATTGCGGACTTTATGATCAAATCTCATTTGAAAAGACAAAAGTCAAATATAAATTAATGTGCTTCTGAGTACTTCGTATCTCCTGGATGCTTGCATTGGAGACATGCCGTTTTTGACAGTCTCTACTACACTCTTCATATTCTCTTTATCCCAAAGGAATTTGGGTTTTTTGTTTGGAGCCATGTGTCACAAACACATATAAATTTACCACTATTTATCACAAAATGTTTAAATTCATAACTTGAGTTTCAAATGCCTTCCCTCACTGATGATGTTAATAGAAAAAATAAATAAATAAAAATATTTGGTAGTAGTGGCAAACACTGGATTTCTTCTAAACCCCAGTATATGACACTGTCAAAGACTGGGGAATTAGTATTAAATATGACTCCAGTGATTGACACTGCTAATAAAGCCCTCAAAATTACTAAATTCAAGAAATATGGCAATCAACACATTATTCAAAATAATAATGACTATGATAAATACTAATCAACCAAAAAAATAACATCTTGAAAAAGATGTATGTAGATCATAATACCCTTGTCCTTATCTGGATTTATAAGAAATTAGAAAAAACATGCCTTGTGTTAGAATATTTTTTTTGCAGCAGCATGCATAATAACAACCACCACTAATGACATCACACGGGATACTAAAATGAACACGGATGACAAAAAGCATACTAGCACTAAAAATGTGTGCATGTATGACTATCTGGAGTCAGTTAAAGACAGAATGTCAAACACTGGTTCAGTGTCAAACACTGGTGCAATGACCCTACCTATATATTTTATTTTACAAAAATACACGGCACAAGCCTTTACCATGTTTGGATACAATTATACTAATATAAACAACAATCGCTTCCTGGCAGCTTTCTTCAAATTCTCCCACTTCAGTCGCAGCTGCTCAGAACGCCGAAAATCTCCCGTGTCAGCAGAATATTGGCTCGCAATCGCCTTTAACGCCTTTTTATTTGTTGTTGGTTGCGTTGGTGGATTTGGTAATAACCGATATTTGCAATATTTTCGATGTTTTTGGCATTAACTATGTGATAATTACGCGACATGATTAGATAATGAGTTTAATTTACGATGTATTTAAATTATCACTTGATTTTATATATAGGTCTGCGACCGGTTTCGATACGCTAGTACCATTCACGAGCAGAATATAAACTTAAAGTTTATATTCTGCTCGTGAATGGTACTAGCGTATCGAAACCGTTCGCAGACCTATATATAAAATCAAGTGATAATTTAAATACATCGTAAATTAAACTCATTATCTAATCAAACCGATATATGATTATATCCAGCCCCTCAGGCTGCCCACTGTGGCGCCTCCAGTGTAGACAAACTTTGTGCAGTGTAGAATTCGGATAAATGGAAGTCCCCAGACTTCTGCGCTATCCGGGTGGTCGGTGAGTCTCCTTCAATATATATCTAACAACAACAACACCTGGTCCTTTCCAAGAGGTTTTGCTTTCACCTGAAATTTAAGGCATTTATTTATCAGATATACAACAAGGCTGGTGTTATTTCTTACAACTGCACAGAACTGTGACACGGATTCCAGCATACAATATAATACAACATATATTATATTATATGATCATTAAAAAGAAAACAATATTATTTACTTACATTTAGTGACGATTCCATATTAATTTCGTTATTTACAAATGCAGCAGACAATACACGCACCGAAAAAGATGACACGACGAGAAATGACAGGAAAATCAACACCGCCACACGGTAACTATGGTAATCGGAAGGAACAGCGATATGAATCCTATCTATCTCTGGCCACTTACTTTTTCTTTATTGAGACGCGGGTCGAAGAACGATACAAATTGGAATTTTATCTCGGATCGCGTTGACAAGGCTACCTCGGTTATGTTATTGGGACCGGCCATAAATATGACACATGAGACAAAAAAACAAAGGTGAAAATGGAATTATGAAATTCATAGACAATATTGTAGGTATGAGTTTTCCAATAAGTACATAGGGAGGTACTAGATTTTTCTCAATCAACGAGTAGTATTTTTTTTGACCTAATATTTTCATGAGTCTTGGTATTTCAATCATCTGATGAAGGTATTTCAATTGAAAATAATACTTCAGAATATTGAAGAATGTATGTACAGTCTAACTTGATTAACTCGAACTTCTATAACTCAAATTTGTGGATAATTCGAATTTTTATCAAGTCCCCTTAAAAACGCATCACTTTTATGTTAGGAAATCTTGTTTAATTCGAATTTATTTTATTTATCTCGAATTTTGAATAAAAATAATTACATTATGCACGAGTACATTTATTGCCGAGTCGTCACTTTCCTTCCACAATATCTTAGAAAATTAGTCACGGCGACAATAAAGATCAACGAGTCCTTTTCAGGTAGATATGTTCTTGGAAAGGTAGATTATCATCGGCGGCGCTTTCACTTTCTTCCCCACTAATTACACACGAACACATTGAATAGTAAACAAACATCATCCATATTTTAATGGTCTTTCTTTCAATTTGCCGCTGAAATATTGACTGATATTTTTTTATGTTTGAAAACATTATGCAGGTACTTTTTATTACTTTTGACGCAATACATAATATTATATAGGTACATGTTATGACAACGCCTAGTATGTACTTAAGTAGGATACACAAGGTACATCCAAGGTCGTATGTGTAGTAATATAAAAACTACGCATATTTTGGAGGATATACTATAAACTTTTGTAACTCGAAATTTTGGTTAATTCGAATTTTTCTGCGGTCCCTTGAACTTCGAGATAGTCAAGTTCGACTGTATTATATTCATTCATCAAGGTTTCTATTGGGAATACAGGGAGGGAAAGCCTATATAGGTAACATTAATTGTTTCGTTCCTTTTTAAGAACTGTTTTCCTTATAGGTACCTATATATACATATATTTTTTTAGGACTTTTATCCAAGTAGGTACCAACCCATTTTTTTTATTGAAATATGGCCGTGTGGGATGTCAAACTTCAAGGTTTTACATCGGAAAGGGGATTTCAGTACTTTTATCCACGTAGGTACCTACCTACCCACCCATTTTATTAATTGAAATATGGCCGTGTGGGATGTCAAACTTCAAGATTTTACAGTGGGAAAAGGATTTTAGTACTTTTATCCACGTAGGTACCTACCCATTTTTTTATTGAAATATGGCCGTGTGGGATGTCAAAAATCAAGATTTTATAGTGGGGAAGAGGTTTTCAGTACTTTTATCCACATAGGTACCTACCCATTTTTTTATTGAAATATGGCCGTGTGGGATGTCAAACTTCAAGATTTTACAGTGGGAAGAAGTATTCAGTGCTTTATCCACGTAGGTACCTATCAAGATTTTACAGTGTAAAGAGGATTTTAGTACTTTTATCCACGTAGGTACCTACCCATTTTATTAATTGAAATATGGCCGTGTGGGATGTCAAACTTCAAGATTTTACAGTGGGAAAAGGATTTTAGTACAGTGGTGTCTCACACAACGAACTTAATTCGTTCCAGGAGGAAGTTTGTTATGCGAAAAGTTCGTTATGTGAAACGCGTTTTCCCATAACAATACATGTTAAAAAAAATAATTCGTTCTGTAGCATAAAATATGCTAAGATGACATAAAAAAAGATAATTTTTTTGTTATTATTTTTATTTAGATACATCTAACAAAAACATATTTTTTTTAATTTTAAGACAGACTAAGTAGAGTCTACCAAATCTTGCACATCTTCATCCATTTTCTGCTTTTTGGCCGATGGTTTCATGAAAAACCTGTCCAAAGTCGTTTGTTTTTCTCTTTTCTCCAACATCTGCTGGAAATAACGGACAAGAGTATTGGAGTAAAGATCGTTGATCCTGTTTGCTTCAGCTGAATCCGGATAGTGGGCATTGGTAAACTCCTGAACTGCTTTCCATTTGTTCAGGATGTTCTTGATGTCAGCAGTTGGGTTAAGTGCAGTGACTAACGACTGCCTGCAGTGCCTGCGCGGGAGTATGCAATACATCGGCAGCGATCGTGGAAGCTCGGGCGACTTCGTTGTGTGAAGCGAAGTTCGTTGTATGAATCGTGAAATGAACGAACAGGAAGTTCATTGTGTGCAGCGTTCGCTGTGCGAGGCGTTCTTTATGCGAGGCACCACTGTACTTTTATCCACGTAGGTACCTACCCATTTTTTATTTAAAAATGGCCGTGTGGGATGTCAAACTTCAAGGTTTTACATCGGAAAGGGGATTTCAGTATTTTTTTCCACGTAGGTACCTACCTACCCATTTTATTAATTGAAATATGGCCGTGTGGGATGTCAAACTTCAAGATTTTACAGTGGGAAAAGGATTTTAGTACTTTTATCCACGTAGGTACCTACCCATTTTTTTAAATTGAAATATGGCCGTGTGGGATGTCAAAATTCAAGATTTTATAGTGGGGAAGAGGTTATCAGTACTTTTATCCACGTAGGTACCTACCCATTTTTTTTATTGAAATATGGCCGTGTGGGATGTCAAACTTCAAGATTTTACAGTGGGAAGAGGTATTCAGTGCTTTATCCACGTAGGTACCTATCCATTTTTTTATTGAAATATGACCGTGTGGGATGTCAAACTTTACTATTTTACAGTGAGAAGAGGTTTTCAGTACTTTTAGCCACGTAGGTACCTACCCATTTTATTAATCGAAATATGGCCTTGTGGGATGTCAAAATTCAAGATTTTATAGTGGGGAAGAGGTTTTCAGTACTTTTATCCACGTAGGTACCTACCCATTTTTTTTTATTGAAATATGGCCGTGTGGGATATCAAACTTAACGATTTTACAGTGAGAAGAGATTTTCAGTACTTTTAGCCACGTAGGTACCTACCCATTTTTTTAAAATTAAAATATAAGCTGAGAAGGATGTGTGGTAAAAGTCTGAGAGATTGTGTGCGTAACAGTGATATACAAAAGGAATGTGGAATGAAAGTTGGTGTAATTACAAGGATGAATGTGAGTAAGTTAAGATGACAAGCTCATTTAAATCAAATTCTACAGGACGGTCACGTGTTGAGCACATTGAACAGGAGAGCATGCATGAGGAATTGTATGACAGTGACGGAAGCGAAAGATGTATGCAAGGATAGAAGGAAGTGGCTCTCGATCCTTTCTGTCTACCCCGCGAGGGAAGTGGCGTGATGGTATGTATGTGTATGTAATGTAGGTATGTACATTGTTATAATTTGATATACTGTTAGTCTCACTAACATATTCTATTATCTGTTCTCTACTTTAATGTGACACTGTGTATTGTATATAGTTGATACAAAAATTATTGCTGCCTAAATAAAATAATTTTTAATCACACATACTTACTGTTTTTCAATTTTATATATGATTCCCATGCAACGCAGGGTATTTAAGCTAGTGTTATAATAAATTCACTTGATAACTGGAATCCCATGTTTCAATACACAACAAAAATAATAATATTCTACCTACGTTCTTGCTATATTGATGTGTAGGTATAGGCCAATTTGAGACAGGCTCACTCTATAACTCTTGGAGCATGAATGCTCTCTCGCAGGTGGGCCTTGGTGACCTCTGTGTATGCATTATATTATTATTATGTCTACGAGTGTGAGTGACCACGTGGTGTCATAGATAATGAATTCACGTACGTCCCATTTTTTATCTCCCTTTTTAGCCCAGAAAATATAGACCAAAAAACGGGGTTTCAGGCCCCCCCCTATTCTCCAATCTCGATTGATAGATGTCGCATAAGAGATTTTATTACTTTTGATTGATTTCTTAAATACCCTATTCTTGAATATCGCAATCGACTAATGTCATGCAATGTCATACGACATTTTGTCGAATGGTGTAGTACCACTCGAGATGAATGTCACATCAATCGACATGTCAAAAATTGATAAAAGATACCCGCCGTGAGTCACTCAATTGTTGTTTACATTTCGCATATGGTATAAAAATAAAACGAAAAGTTAGATATTGATTGTAACTCCTCATGTAAAAGCGCCATCTTGTGCGTCATGTGCCTCCCCACACGAAAGCGCCATCTCGTGAAAAAAAGTATGTAAATAAATGTCAGATTTCGATGACCACATACAAAAAGTGTGACGTTGCCGGTAGCTTCTCAAATGTCGACCGTTTAAATCTCAAATGGCATCAAGAACAGAGTCGTAGACTGCCATTAGACTTTTCAATCGACACAAGGTTCTATGTTATACACATAGAACTTTGTATCACTGTTTTGAAGAAAAACACAACATAGAACTATGTTTTATCGTCTTTAGTTTCAAGACTAGTGCTGCGATTTACAATTGGGTTCCTGTAATAAATACCTTTGAATACATAGAATGTTATAGCATTCATAACTCAAAATTTTCAAAAATGTAACATAGAACCCTATAATAGTGGGCAAGCGATTTGTCAATCGAGATTAAAGAATAAGGCCCCAGGGAAATAATTTATAACCAGCTGAAACTTTCAGGGATGGTTCCTTGATGCTTCTGGAGCAAGTCCTGAAAAGTCTTTAAAAATCCTACGTTAGCTTCTATTCAAAATGGTGGATTCAAGATGACTGCCAAGCGCATTGCACCTTGCTGACGTTTTTCTTCATATCCAAGTAAATAATAAACATTATTGTAATCCGTAAAAATATTTATAGCAAAGATGTACTTTTTCTAAATAATTCGGTTCAAAGATCTAACTTTACCAAAAATATGTATTTTGTTGGATCAAAAAAATTGCTTATTTTTTGCACCAAAAATAATAATACTTTTCTTATTTTGCCTCACAACTTTTAATCTATAAAAAAATATGCTATTAATTTTTTTGGCTCTTAATGTAAGGATTTTAATGAAAAAATGTTTTGAAGAAAAACTGAAAAATAATTGAGTTATTTGAATTTTAATGCAGCGCCAGTGTGATTTCTTTTTCAAATAACAACTACAGTCGGGTTAGTAAGCAGAGGCGGCCGGCAGTGTGTATTTACGGGGGTTCGGTGAAATAAAAATACCTACCTAATTTCTTATAAAAAAGTTTGTTTCTCTTCTCTATACTATTAGTGAACACTTCAGGTACTAAGCGGTTCAAATGCATGCAACTACTTTGCAGGATTTGAATCCTTATTGGAGTCTTTGACTCATAATTATGTACATAGTGTGATAATGGGCGATTTTAATACATGCATTATCAAGAATGATTATCGTTCTACTAAACTACTAAATGTGCTGAGCGCCTTGAATCTACAGGTGTTGCCACTGCTTCCAACTCACCACACATACACTACAAACACCATATCAGAGACATTACTGGACTTAATCATTACATCTTTGCCTGACCATGTAAAACGTCATGGACAATTGACTGCTTCGGGTTTCTCAAACCATGACTTGATTTATTTATCATACAAAGTCAAACTACCTAAGGTGAAACCAAAAATTTACTCTTTTCGAAACTTTCGTCGCATAAATTTAGACCAACTATACGAGGATGCTGGAAAATTGACCTGGCAAAACATTTATGCATCTAATGACGTAAACTTTATGGTTGAGGAGTTCAACCGTTCCATTACCAATCTCTTTGATAAACATGCCCCAGTAAAGTTTATTCCAATGAAGCATCCTCCAGCGCCTTAGCTTACAGATGAAATTCGAAAACTTATGGCCCGGCGAGATCGAGCAAAAGTAAAATTTAAAACATCTAAATCCTCTCTTAAATGGGAGAAGTACAAGCTTCTACGTAATCGTTGCTCACATCTCTGCCGTTTGGCTAAAAAAGATTTTTTTCTGTCCAGTATTAACTCATCCTCTCCTGGCGATGCGTGGAAATTTTTAAAGAAATATGGTCTGGGTAAGCAGAGCAATTCTGCTGATTCTGTAACTATTGGCCTTGATGAGTTGAATCTCCACTTTTCAACCCCGCCTGTTGAAATTGATCCCTCTATTAAAACCGCTTCTTTAAACAATCTTAGGGTTGTAAAGTCTTCCAGCGAACCCTTTAAGTTTAGATTGGTAACTTTGGAGGAGGTTCGCAAAACTCTCAGATCTATCAAGTCCACAGCTGTTGGGTGTGATGGTATAGGTTTGAAAATGATAAACCTTATCTCAGATTATATTACTCCAATCATTGTGTTTTTAATAAATTCTTCGTTTCTTTCAGCATCGTTTCCTAACCAGTGGAAAAAAGCAAATGTGATCCCGCTCGCTAAGGTTGACTCGCCATCTTCTCCAAAGGATTATCGACCTATATCAATTCTGCCTCTATTTCAAAGATCATGGAAAAACTTGTGTATCAGCAATTGAATGAGTATCTTCTGGCTAATAATTATCTCAATCAATTCCAGTCTGGTTTTCGTAGGGGACACGGTACAACCACCGCCCTTCTTAAGATTTCTGAGGATGTCAGGTCCGCTATGGAGGTAAGACAATTGACATTGCTGACACTTTTAGACTTTAGTAGTGCCTTCAATAGCGTAGATTTTGATATCCTTCTGACCCGATTGGAGGCCCTAAATATTTCTGGCGATGCTCTCCGTTGGATGGACTCGTACCTTAGGGGCCGACAGCAGAGAGTCTGCATAGGTGACGGAACATCCGATTGGGTCGGCCTTGGGGTGGGAGTCCCACAGGGTTGCATACTGTCCCCTTTACTCTTCTCTATCTTCATCAACCCGATTACTGAACATCTTCATGGAGCCTATCATCTTTATGCTGATGATCTCCAATTATACATTCACTTTGATCTGAATAATATTGATACTGCTTTTCTCATTATGAATACCAATCTCGAATATATAAATTTGTGGTGTAGAGACCATGGACTCTTGGTTAATCCAAGCAAATCGCAGGCAATCATTATCGGAAGTCCAAGGAGTCTGTCTTCTCTTACTTCACTTGCTCCTTTACCATCTTTAGTCTTAAATGACTCTACTATCCCCTTTTCTGATGTTGTTAAAAATCTGGGTTTATTCTTCGATACTAAATTATCATGGTGGAAACAAGTCAACATGATCAGTAAAAAAGTATTTGGTTCGCTGCATTCGCTTAGGAGAATGCAGAATTTCCTTTCAGTAGACACAAAAAAACTATTGGTTCAGTCTTTAATTCATCCCTTATTTGACTATGCGGATGTCTGTTATTTGGATCTCTCGGTGGAAGGCTTGAATAAGTTGGAACGTCTTCAGAATACTTGCATTCGATATGTGTTCGGGCTCAAGAAGTATGATCATATATCTGAATATCGTGAACGCCTTGGCTGGCAAACTATTCCTCAACGCAGAAATGTTCACACTCTTTGTCTTCTTTATAAGGTTTTATTTGATCCCAACACTCCGTTGTATCTGAAGGAAAGGTTTGAGTTTTTACACTCTCATGGACTACCACTACGATCGGCCTCCAATAATCTTCTGGTTATCCCGTCCCATCATTCGAGCTGTTACACCGATTCTTTTTCAGTTCATGGTGCTAGGTTGTGGAACCAGCTGCCGCAAAAAATTCGCACTTGTTCTTCTTTTTATATCTTCAAGAAGGAGGTTAATGGTCGCTAGTCTTCTGTTGCGTTTACATACAAAAAATTCCTAAGGTTTTCAATATTTTTCTATAATTTTTTTTTTTTTTTTTTCGTGTATCCAAACACGATGAGCAGTCCTACCCCATCCCTTCCACTTTATCCCATCCGTCCCTACTCAACATCTGTGTCGAGTCGCTTATCCGATGTTATTTCTTTTGATTAGGTATATATTTGAGTAGCTTATTTTATGTGTAAATTTATTTTGGTATACATATGTGTTTATTTATATATTTATCTATATATATCTTAAATTATTTTATTTTACTTATTTATTTATATATTATTATTATTATTTGTTTTTGTTTAATGGGTTAGTTGGAAGATATTGCGCTTCAGCAATAAACTCGCCCATTGCACAAAATTATGTATTTTATTGTTATGTTACCATGTTTTTTTCTTCTTTGTATACTAATTTTGTGCAATAAAGATTATTATTATTATTATTATTATGCACGGATGGATGTCCTTCAATGATCAGATCCAAAAAAGAATTTGTTACTTGATTGAAAAAGAAATATAATTTAATACACCAAGAGAATTTAGTAGTGTAACGCACGGATGCTAATGCCTAGTGCGTATCTCTTCCCACCGTACGCCGCATGTACTCTTTCGCACACAAGACCACACCCTTTTGTATGGCGGTTCTCGTCGCACCCTGTTCCCGTCTCATCCCGGTAGACTATATAATGACTCTACCGGTCACTGGACAGGCAGATTACGTGTGTACTCCATCAAGTAACAATACTTCTAGGGCGCTAGGATATTGAAACAAGCTTGAGCTACGAGTGTACTTTCCTGCCTATCCGTACTTCCAGGGCGCTGGGATACCGATACGATCTAGAGAAAACGGTCGTACGACTCTATTGATACTTCCAGGGCGCTGGGATATCGGCGTGTAATAAGTTAACATAGGAAGAACTTATGTATTGCCCATAATTAAATGTTTGTGACTTTGGTGTACAATTTATTAATGAAAATATAAGTTAAATAGTGACATTGTTTTTTTTCTCTTTAACAAAGTTCCAGTATACCTATATATGTGTTAAGTGTAAACTCAAATACCCAAAGTAGTTTACAATCTGGCGGCCCATCGTGGGACTACTCAAAAAAAAAAAACTTGTTTAATTATTTGTGACTCTCAAATTGTGTTAGAAACTTTTATAGTGAACTTATAGTGTTTTAACAGTGTAAAAGTGAACATCTAAATCCAAAATGGCTAAAAATGTTTCCGTCTCACCAGGGCAGTGGAAGGAGTTCATTGAAGCTCTGAATGCTACAAGGAGAGAGCCTTTTGTGAATTGCACGGCCCGTTATAATGGAGAACGGAACAGAACCAAATTGGAAGGGTTCATCGCAGCTGTAAACATTTTCAAGACGTCGCAGAGTACAGCCGACAGCGAAGCCCTTGCCAGCTTTCCACTACTTTTGGAAGGGGAAGCTAGAGATTGGTGGATGGGAGTACAATCCACCTTTACGACATGGGACGATGCCATCGCCCAGCTGCATCACGCTTTCGCACCTAAGAAACCCGCTTATTTGGTGTACGAAGAGCTGGCACAACAGAAACAAGAAGAAGGCATGACGATTGATGTGTTTGTCAGTCGTAAACGCTTATTACTGGCGGAACTGCCTCCAAACAGACATGATGAAACAGCGGAACTAGACCTCATATATGCGCAATTGAGTCCGAGGATGCTAGAAAGAACTCCGCGTGACTCTGTCAAAACGTTCACGGAACTCCTGGAAAAGGGTAGGCAGGTCGAAGAAAACTATCAGCGGTATAGGAGACCAACTACCAATCGCCCAAGGTGCACACACTGTGGTAACAAAGGTCACACCCTGGAACAATGCAGAAAGGCCCAGAAGAAAACTGTTACGAAGACAGCGTCCGAAGCTGAAACGACAAGAAAATCTAAAATAGTGTGTTATGGATGTGGACAACCTGGATTTATCAGAAGTCAGTGTCCGACGTGCCAATCCAAGGGAACGAATAGCATGACATCAGCGCCAGGAGAGTTCTTCGCAGTGCAGGGAAGATATCTGGCATACCCACGTGCGAGACCGGTCCTCAACATATCGGCAGAAGGCCATCAAGGACTAGCCTACGTTGATACGGGAGCCCGGATGAGCCTAGCATCTTCCAAGTTTTTCGCCCATCTCAAGGCTCAGAACAAGGAGTTTCGCAAAGTTAGGATGGAGATTGCCCTAGCTGATGGTGTGAGCCGAGTGCAGGAAGTGTTGACCACAAAAGTAGAGGTGTCACTCGAAGGTAGGATCATTCCAACCACTTTTGTCATCCTGCCAGAGAGCAAAGATAGTAAGACACTACTCGGAATCGACTTTATCGAGGATGCCAGGATCCAATTGTCTATACCCATCAGAACTTGGTCATTTTTGGTCTCTCCAGGGTCGTTTAAATTGAAGATGGAGGATGAGAACGTGGAAGCCGAGAAGCAAGCCTCGGAACTCAGAAACCTTATCAAAGAAATGACCTCCGATTTTGGCCTGCTTAGTCCTCTTCCAATCACTCCACCACGTATTGCAGTAACGAGACTAGACCCAGTTCCAGAATACGAATACTACGGACCTCCACCGCTGTTAAGCCCAATCGGTGCAACACCCACAGCCAAACGATGGAAGGCAGCAGTAGATCTGAACGAGATGTTCGATCAGCAGAGACTGGCTGAGGATGACCTAATCAAGACTCATAGAATATCGTTAAAATTATTCTCTTCCCCTGTGAAGGTGGATCTGTGCTCGATATGCATTAATTATGCTCTGCGGGAAGACGAGGGAGAATGTTTGGCATCCGAACACCGAGTTGAATTCAACGAAGTCCTGAAGGATAATCAGGAAGTCTTCAAAAGGAGTGAAGAACCGGCAATTGGCGTCGAACACCGAATCGACACAGGAGACCATGCTCCCATATCAGTGCCTCCCTACCGCCTGTCTGCAAGTCGTCAGGCAGAATTGAAGCAAGCAGATGATCAGTTGCCATTCATTCTGAAGACGGATGCCAGCGCTTACGCTCTAGGGGCAGTTTTGGTCCAGGGGGAGGGAGAAGGAGAGCACCCGGTGGAATATGCCAGCCGATTGCTTACTGCAGCTGAGAGAAATTACTCAACCACAGAACGGGAGGCCCTTGCAGTAATATGGGCCCTTGGCAAGTTTAGGGGCTATATAGAGAACAGTAAAATAACCGTCGTGACGGATCATCAAGCACTCAAATGGTTACTTAGTTTGAAATCGCCATCCGGACGATTAGCCAGATGGGCACTTCAACTACAACCCTATACGTTGGAGATAAGATACGCTCCAGGACGTACGAATTTAGTAGCAGACATGTTGTCAAGACCCCCAATAGAAGATCCAAGTCCGAGTTGTAGCCTTTGTCCGTTATCAGTGGACTTCCCAACTCGAGGAGCAGCCAAGTTGCGGTCGGAACAACTCAGTGATGAATCTTTAAAAAAGATCATCGAAAGTTTTGAAGGAAGTCAACCCAACGAGGACACAGTATACTGGTCTAACAAGGGTTATGTTATGTTAGATGGTGTATTGTATCGATATAATTCGGATATCAAAGAAGATGGTGCTCAATTCGTCGTTCCAGAACATGAGAGGCCGCTTATCTTAAAGATCTACCATGATGACCCAACGGCTGGACACTATGGAGCAGACAGGACCTACAGAAGAATAGCGAGTCGTTATTTTTGGACTGGTATGCGAGCATACATCTCCAATTACGTTAAAACTTGCACAGATTGTCAAAAGTATAAAGTCAGTAACCTAAAACCTGCAGGATTAATGCTTACGACCCCCATGCAACAAAGATTCGAAGTCGTAGCCTTTGACCTTTTTGGGCCCCTACCAGCCTCCGCGGACAACAAGAAGTGGATCTTTGTGGTTGAGGATATTGCAAGTCGTTGGCTGGAGCTATTCGCTTTAGAGAAAGCCACCGCTGAGAGCTGTGCTCGAATACTCATCGACGAGGTATGCTTGCGATATGGAACACCACGAAGATTCACGAGTGATAATGGTACTCAGTTTGTTAGTGCAGTAATGCAGCAAGTTACCTACTGCTTAGGAATCAAGCACTCTTTCACCCCATTCTATCACCCAGAAGCTAATCCAGTAGAACGTAAGAATCGAGACCTGAAAGTGCAGTTATCCATTTGCGTAGGGGAGGATCACAAAAGTTGGCCAGACAAACTGCCAGCTATTCGTTTTGCGATGAACACAGCCTATTGCCAAAGTTTAGGCTATTCTGCAGCCTACCTTACCTTTGGTCGAGAGTTACGCACTCCTGACGATGTCCACTCTGATTTGAAAGGGATTCTCAGTAATGAAAATTTTATCCCCGAGATTACTCCACACCTAGTGAGGATGGCTGATACCTTACGACACGCTAAGGAAGTTGTCGATCAGAGACAAGACAAGCAAAAAGAAGTCAAGGACAAGAAGAGATCTCCAGCCCTCCAGTTTCAGCCCGGTGATTACGTCCTTGTGGCTTCTCACGTACTAAGTAGCAGTGAAAAGGCAAGAAGTAGCAAGCTTGCCCCAAGAAGAGATGGGCCCTATGTGATATTGAGAAAACATGGCCCCACCAGTTACGAAGTAGCCAGCGTTGATACTCCCACAATATCCCTAGGAATTTACCATGCATCTTCTTTAAAGCCATTTGTTGGGCTTACTGAGGCTCTACCGACGCCTCTGGTTCCACTACAGAAGCGTGGACGACCCAGGAAGAAGAACATATGTTGCTAGATCTTCAGCGAGGACGTTCTTCGATCTAGAGGGGGAGGTTGTAACGCACGGATGCTAATGCCTAGTGCGTATCTCTTCCCACCGTACGCCGCATGTACTCTTTCGCACACAAGACCACACCCTTTTGTATGGCGGTTCTCGTCGCACCCTGTTCCCGTCTCATCCCGGTAGACTATATAATGACTCTACCGGTCACTGGACAGGCAGATTACGTGTGTACTCCATCAAGTAACAATACTTCTAGGGCGCTAGGATATTGAAACAAGCTTGAGCTACGAGTGTACTTTCCTGCCTATCCGTACTTCCAGGGCGCTGGGATACCGATACGATCTAGAGAAAACGGTCGTACGACTCTATTGATACTTCCAGGGCGCTGGGATATCGGCGTGTAATAAGTTAACATAGGAAGAACTTATGTATTGCCCATAATTAAATGTTTGTGACTTTGGTGTACAATTTATTAATGAAAATATAAGTTAAATAGTGACATTGTTTTTTTTCTCTTTAACAAAGTTCCAGTATACCTATATATGTGTTAAGTGTAAACTCAAATACCCAGAGTAGTTTACAGTAGTTAATTATATTAGAGCACAAGAACTGAACCACAGGAAATTTAAAAGTCTTTTGGAATAATTGAACAGTAACTATAGTGACGTTCTTTTACATACCTCTGTGATATGGCTAAGCCGAGGAAAAGTTCTGGAACGGTTTTATTCTTTGAGGCAAGAAATTATTTTGTTTTTACAGCAAACTTAATAATGATGGATGGTGGTGTCTTCTAGTTTTTCTGTGTGATATCACAGAAAAACTTAACAAACTCAATCGTGGCTTACAGGTCGAAAATAAAATCATTTCACAGATGGCGAATAAAGTATTTCCTTTCAAAGAGAAATTAAACATTTACCACAAAGTAATAGAGAACCAAGTATTGCATAACTTTCCAACTGTAATAAAACCTAAACAAGATTTTGACGAATTTATCGAATTTAAGAAAGATTCTAATCTGAAAGCAATTTTGAAAAAAAAAAGAAAGGAGTACATCCATTTTTGAAAATTTGTTCCTGAAAAATACAAGACTGTAAAAAATGTGCTTTCCTGCTCCTCACATTGTTTGCATCAACATATCTTTGTGAATCATCGTATTCCAAGATGAAATATGCAAAAAACGTATGCAGAAATCGACTTACTGATTCTCACTTGATGACGTATTGAGGGTAGCATGCAGCAATTATAAAACTAATTTGTCTAAAATTGTTAAAAATATATTTCAATGTCAAAAATCACACTAATTTTGAATAAACGCTTGGATACATGTCACTTTTTGGCCCGAAGGCAAAAAAGGTTAAGTATCATTGATTTATTTGAACCGATGTGCGAAAGTATCAATTATCATTCTGATGAATGATTTGGCGTCTTTTGCTTGTTTTCCCTATTTTCCCGAATTTTTTGGAAAACAAAAGATTGAGATTCACTTAGAATTAGTTTTTCTACAATCTTATTTAAAGCATTTTTCGAGCATTGACTGTTTACGGGCAGAAAAAGGCCTCCACTTTTCTTTATGTACTTGATGAATACCTGGAGGATAATAATAATAATACCCACGCCGAGAGTACCTGGAGGACCTGTTGGTGGACATGCGCTGCTCATCATATGCAGAATTCAAAAGAACCGCACAAGACAGGGAGGAGTGGAGGAGAAGAATTAAAGAGATAATTGCTGCAAACCAATCCCAGGATTGAAACCAGAGAGAGAGAGAGAATGAACATATTTAACTGGATTCGTTCGCAAATAAGTCACATCCTCAGAGGACCATTGCTGGACTCTGAGAAAGTGAGGCTTCTCACACTCTGACAAATCTTAAGTTACATAACGCACCTAGGTCTTAAGGGTGAGATATGACACAGAAGGATGTTACAATAGATCTATGGTCACGGTGACACAAGGGATGAAAGGTCCCTTGACCTTCAATTAAAAAAAAATGTGGCTAGGTACTAACATTTTTTTCTCAAAATACCATTAACCCGTTTTTTTATGTATAGACATTAGGAACGTCAGACATCAAGTTTTTAAATTAAGAAGAGGTTTTTGGTACTTTTGTTCACATATGCACCTGGTTATTTTTTTAAAATTAAATATGGGCATATGGTGTGTCAAATATCAATGTTTTTCATTGGGAAGAGGTTTTTGCAACTTTTTACTACATAAGCGCTTAATCCATTTATTGGCTCAGAACAAGATTGTCGTTTGAACTCATGCTTTTACACGGTTATTTTTTTATTCGAACCCAAGCTATGCCAGGTTACAAAAGCCAGTAATCGATGAATGACGATTTGTAATGTGCAAAACACCTTAGCAGAATGGACACAACTGTTAGAGGACAATGGTTTAAAAATCAGCGGGAAAAAGAATAAATACTTGCACCTACCATTTGAAAACCCAAATGTGGCAACCCGTTCAATTAAGCTTGATGGAAAAACATTAGTGAACAGCGACTCATTTTAGTATCTGGGTTCACCTATCCACAAAGATGGAGGGTCCGCAGCAGACATAGAATAGGTGTGAGACGGCTGAAGTTTAGAGCAGTGTCGGGAATCTTATGTGTCCCTAAAATGCCAATAAAACAAGCCCGCGATAACATATGGCTCTGAATGCTGGACTGTATATAACACGTTCACCAGGCAACTTGAGGGCGGCAGAGAGGCGAATGCTGACATAAATAGCAAGCTTGAAGAGAGGCAACTAAGATGGTATAAGCACATAAGGCGGAGACCACCAGAAGACATTGTTAAAAAGTCAAGTCAATAAATCTCCCTCAACATCCATCAAGAGGAAGATCAAAGTATACCTGGAAGACAGAATTCAATAGAGATTCTGAGAGGACATGGCCTGGATGAAAATGACATGGAACAGAAGAATACACAACCTAATATGGTGTACATACGAGGTAATATAAAAGCCTGACGATTTCGATTGCATAAAAAACAAAATCAGTCAGTAGTCCATTGATCGTCAAATTTGTTCACACAGCCCACCGGCATAGATTTAATCTGTCAGATGCACATTGATTTTGACGTTGTTTTCAAAATGGCGGACTTCGAGATGGATATCGCAGAGTGTTTATTATTAGTTGAAAATATGATAGTGGAGGTTATAAGGTGCCTTTTAATTAATGAAACAAACTCCACAAACCAATAACAAAGATAACAACTGTCACGAAACAGGAAACATTATAAAGTTTATAATAATAATAATAATAAAGACAATTTATATTTGGCGCCGTTTAATGATCCGTGACCATCTCAAGGGCGCCATGACTTTTCTTGAAAAGCAGTGTTTTCAGCTTACTCCTGAACGTTGCAGTGGGCTGGTTCTTTCTTAAATCCGCTGGTAATCGGTTCCAGGCAGTTGGCCCCGCAACGCTAAAGCTCCTCTCTGCGAATCTGGAAGTGTTTGCCCTGTTGGGCTCCACAAGCTTGTTTACAGCGGTGGAAGCTGATCGCAGTGGTCGCCTCAGAGTTTCGTCGAGGGGACATAGCTCAGCGAGGCATAGAGGTGCTGTGCCGTTCAAGGCTTTGTGGACCGTGAGGCACAGCTTGAACTCTACTCTCTCTGGGACTCTAAGCCAGTGTTTATAGGTTATAAATACGCATGCGCGCATCGTTCCACTAACGGAAAAAGTTGAAAGGTGGTCAACTTGAGACAATATCATCTTTACTGGTTTTTATAGTTTCAGACTAACTGTCAATTTGTTCACACAAATGGCTGACGATATTTTGGTTTCCTGACAATATTCCCTCGTGAGAACAATGTTTTAGGATGAGAAGAGCCGACCCCAACAGTTTTCAGCAGCAATAAGTTAAGAGAAGAGTTGCCAAGAAGAAAAAAGATAATTTGAAATGTTTTAGGAAGACTCACCCCACGGAGTATATCCCAGATGTAGAGTTGTCCATCGTGTCCTGCAGATAAAAGAACTGCTGGATGAGAGGGATGTGCCTCCAGTACATAGATCTCGTCTATATGACCTCGAAGTACTCGCACTAGCTTCCCTGTTAAACTACACCACACCTACAAGCACCATTTTAATGGAATGTGAATTATTCATAGTTTCACTAGAATACAACTAAATAATATATGTGTGTCCTCTAAGCACAACTTACTACTACTTACCTTAAGAGAATAATCGTTAACAGCGGTAATGACATATGTATCCGTGCAGTTCCATGCCACCATTGTTACTTTTACCTTTTTACTCTCATCTGTTTCTGTTTTGCTTTCCTCTCTGTAATCACAACAATTAATTACGACACTCAACTCACTAATTAATACACACTTACTATTATTTTATCTATGGTTTTAAGATATCTCATGCTGTAATCTAATCTAATATATAAAATTATCGTGTCACAGTGTTTGTTATCATACCCCTCTGAAACGGCTGGACCGGTTTTGATGAAATTTTGTGTGCTTATCGGGTACCCCTAAAAGTTAAGGGTGGTCCACCCCGAATATTTTATTTTTTGGACAAATTTTTTTATTTACAAAACTGCAGATATACAAAAACCAGCCCCATGGAATATGCTGTATGCTGATGATGTGGTCTTGATGGATGAGACGCCTGAGGGGTTGGGGTGTGTTATGAATAGATGGCAAGAAGCTTTAGAAACAAATGGTCTGAAAATCAGTAGAACAAAGACTGAGGAGTACATGCCATGTTACTTTTCTGTACAATGACCAACTGAGCCACACATTATGCATGTTCAGAATGAGCCAGTGCCTACATTCGAAGGGTCAGGTGTGCAAAACTGTGGTCCGACCAACCGTGACTTACTCATTTAAATGTTGGGCCCTAAAACACAACCACGCCCAGACTCTACATATCAACGAGATGAACATTCTCAGATGGGCTGGTGGTATAACAAGGATGGATAGCGTGAGAAATGTCCATATCCGTGGTAGTTTCAAAGTCGCTCTCATCGGCGAAAAAATAACCGAAAATAGATTAAGATGGTACGGACACACCTTGAGACTACCATAGGATAATATGATCAAAAAGACAATGGACGTAACAGTAGGACCCAGAAGACCATGCAGACCAGTGACCACCTGGATGTCCACAATCGCCAGGGACCTGCAGGAGACAGAATTGCACTCGGAGGATGAAGGGGACTGAAAACTTGGAAGATGAGGACTAGAAGAGCCGACCCCAAGTAAATGGGATAAAGAAAAGGGCGAAGAAGTGTGGTCTGACATATTTTGCCGAATTTTGTTTACAAGTGAAACAGATAATTTAAGGAAGATAAATAAGGATATTAATATTGATTATATAATACATATAGACGCTGGAAAGGCAAAAATTACTAAGCGACATTTTGGGCGAAATTGAGTTATATATCGTTGGTTTAAAGCACAGAAGACACATGTCCAGATTTGACAGTTTAGAGAAAACAGGGTTTGAAAGTTTTAGATTCTCAATTAATAAACTAATTTTAATAAATAATAAACTGTCCTTCGTGGACATATGCTTCTTAAGAATCAATTATGTCGATATAAATACATTCTCAAATATCTTATGTGCATGTTACTTCTGTGCACCAAAAAATTATAATTTAAGAATGTTTGGCATCTGGTTTTTATTGAATATTTCGATAATGATTGGTAAGTTCAAAATAAGTTTTATTGGTAATTATGTAATCAGGACATAGATGACGTTGCAACCAATCTTGTACATATATTAACTCATTTTACCTAAATAGTGGACATGTGTCTTTTGTGCTTTAAACCATCGATATACAGTTTGAATCGTAATTTTTTTCTGCGTTGAATGGTGCTATTCTTATGTTCCTACGACGACTTTTGATGTGGCTTGGTAAATCATAATTTTAGTTAATTTGGACAATTTCGGCCAACTAAACGACACAAATATTGAATGAATTTCCAAATATGTCATTTAAGTCTTTCGTCCAAATCATTTTTTTTTACTTAGACTTTTTTACCTGATTTGTATTAAACACATATTGTGATTTAGATAATTTTTCCTGATTGCACCAAACAAAAAAAAATACTTAACTTAATTTAAACTTAATTTTGCCTCACTTAAAACATGTGCTTGATTTTACTTAACCCTTTTATACTTACTGTAAAAAGATGAGCAAGAGCGTTTAGCTCAAAGATCAAATAAGTAGGTAGATACGCTAAGGCTATTGGATTCTTAACAGATCAATGAGAAGTTAGCTACAATACGTCATTTGCTAAATATTGTCTGACAAGTTAAGACGGCGTGTTATCTTTCGGTTATAACGACATGTTTTCGTATTTATTTTAAAGTGAAAGTGTTATTTTCTTAATCTTTTCGGTGCGAGCCACATCTATGTTTGGGCACTATTGTCCGTGCCACTGCTGCTATCCACAAACATAGATGTGTGAGCCTATTTTGTTGAATATCTTTTTGTATGGAGGTATTTATTGACAGTAAGCACTTGTAAAAAAATATTTGAAAATATATCTGATAGTATTTGTCACGAAAAACTATTATTAGTATTAAAAAGCTAAAAAACGATTTTTTAAATAATATACAGAATCTACGACGTTTTCGTAATTCAAAATACGCGCCATTGTCTTGCGTTAGTGTGTGCCAGTATTAGAACCGTTTACATAACAGGATGGTAATAGTTTATGGTGCGCGGTACTTAAAAAAATCTCTCTGTTTTCCTATACCATCACGGTATATCCCATAAGTAGTATACCCAGCAGACCAGCTGCATATTATAAACATGCAAATCGCTCTCTCCGTGCAAACAAAAAAATAAGGCGTTAAGGATGGGATGCAATCCTTATCGCTGAACCTAAGATGTAAATGTCTCCAAAACTTACGAAATAGAGTGGAAGAACATTTCTTTGCCGGGCGCTACATTGTACAAATCCAATTAGTGGGGTAGTCAGCGAAATAAATAAAAATAAAACATATAACGATACTGTTATAGTTCTAAAAAAGGTATATTAGACTTCTACTTGATTTTAGATATAAGACACTGACTATAAGACACCATTACGGCATATCTAGTGGAGTAGTGGAGTAGCCAGGAGACCAGCTGCATGTAATAAACATGCAAGCTTTCCTCTTCATGCCAATAAATAATTAAGACATTCAAATTGCATGGAAAACCTCATGGCTGTATTTATATATAAATGTCTGGAAAACTTATGGAAAAGAGTGGGAGATCAAATCCTATAAGTGAGGTAGTCAGTGGATTAACAGCGTATATTATTATAATTCTGAGGAAAGGTATGTTAGAACCCTGCAGTTAATAGTATGCAATAATGTTCTTTGAGAATTACCCAAAAAGCCTCTGTTATGAAATACATAAGCATGGTAATTTGTCATTGCCTAAAAGTGCAAAAAAAATTGCTAGCACATGTGTTTTTCGGAATTATGAAAGGGCTGACGCCAAAAATTAAAGGAATTGAATGTATTGAAATATTTCTTTAAACCTACAATAAAGTAATCTTGTGATAAATATTGGCTCACTGCATAACTGCCATAAAATGCGCAAGGCGCAGCGACCATCCTAGGTAAATCTGTATTTTATTATTTTAGGATAATCGCTGTTTTGGTATTGTAACCATACGTTGCATATATCAACGAGATATTAAATATTCAAATTTTGAATTCACGTATTAAGCAAAACTCTATCAATGTATTACTGCTTTACTTATATTTAAAAAAAAAACATTTACGTATTTCTCTAAGAAGTATCTATAATAGAAAGTCTCTTACACTTTTATACAAGTTTTTGAGAGTCCTGTAAAAGGTGGGTATTCGTAGAACATCACACTATTTGATACCTTTAATTTTGGAAATGGGTTTTTTTTTATTTAGTCAACGGGACACTACAGACAATACACATATATATTTAGTACAATAATACAATCACCAACAATAAGTAAGAAATGTAATTTTTAATTTATAATTGTTCACATACTTATTATCATTATTACTAAAACAACACCATACTCTACTGGGACCATTACAGCCTTCGGCCAATGCGATCCCATATGTCACTTATGTCAATAAGACTGAATATTTTATTTTTTTGAACATGTGCCTTTTACAGGACACTGGAAAACTTATGGAAAAGAGTGAGAGACCAATTCTATACTGAGTGCACCATTGCTTAAAGTTAATACAATTTCAACCTAATACAATGTTTGATAAACATGTTTTTAGCATAAAATGAGTTTAGGTCACAGGACATGTAAAACAAATTGTTTTGGTATAAAATTATAATATTACCGCATACCTACCATATTGTTGTTATTTCTATACATTTCATGAAGTAAGTTTGTATAGTTCCAGTGAGTTTCATGGTCACCCTATTATTTCGGAACAAAATTCGGCAAGCAATAAAAGAATATAATATACAGTAGTGTGCGAATTAATGTGAACATGACTTAATTAAAACATTTTCCGTGTTTGCAACACTACACAATCACGATATGTCGGCCATTTTGAATTTTGTGTATCTACTTCAGTCGTGTAGAGTATTAGCTGTCGTTTGGTTGTGAGTTTGGTGCAGTTAAAGCGATTTTGAAGGTTTTTTAAAGCAATTTCTACCTACGGTCTGTTTTGTCAAGATTTTATTAGTGATTTTTTGAAGTTTGTGCAATGGATATCACTCCACGAAAACGGGAAAAGATTATCACTTTATGTGAGCATACTTCAATGAGTCAAAGGAAGATTGCCGAACAGTGTGGGGTTAGTCTGGGTGCTGTCAATAAAATTATTAAGTAGAAAAGGGAAACTGGGTCTGTTAATGTGAAAAGAGTTGGAAAATGTGGGAGAAAAAGAAAAACTTCAGCAAGGGATGAAGCATATTTAATCAGAAAAAGTAAACTGAACCCTAGGATGACGAGTTTTGATCTGCAGCAAGATTTGGAGGCCAACGGAGTGAAAATTCATGACTCCACAGTAAGGAAACGACTCATTGAATCTGGAAGAAAGGCTATAAGACCACAAAAGAAACAGTTGTTGACAGCAGATATGATGAAAAAAAGATATATTTGGGCTAAAAAGTATGCTGATTGGACGGAAGACCAATGGAAAAATGTTTTGTTTTCTGATGAAACTCACTTTTTGGTCCAAGGAGAGCGCTCACGTTATGTAAGAAAGAGTTCAAATGAAAAAATCACTTCTGCTCACATAGAACAAACGGTAAAACATCCACAAAAAGTTATGTTTTGGGGCTGCTTTTCTTTTTATGGTCCAGAATCGTTAGTGCCTGTTGTTGGGATGATGAACTCTGACAAATATAAAGAGTTATTGGAACAAAATTAAATGGGGAATTGGGAAAAATTAATTCTAATGATAAATTATGGTTTCAACAAGATTCAGCGCCTTGCCACAAATCCAAAAAGATGATTAAATATTTTGAAGAAAATAAAATAAATGTGTTAGATTGGCCAGGAAATTCACCTGACTTAAATCCAATCGAAAACTTATGGGCGATTTGCAAACAACGGGTTCGAAAAATGGACTGTACAACTAAAAGGAAGATGATAGAAGCGGTAATTCAAGTGTGGTTTCGTAACGAGAAAATTAAAGAAAATTTTAAAAAATTTGTTGAATCGATGCCAAAAAGTCTTCAGGACGTAATAAAAGCTAAAGGAGGACATACATCCTATTAAAATAAAAAAATAGTAATATGAAAAAACTGTTCTTTAAATTAAAATCTCATCTTATATAAAAAATTATTATTTTTCTGTTTTGTATACCCATGTTCACATTAATTCGCACACTACTGTATAATTTGGTACAGGTAAATGTAAACATGTGGTGCCCATGAATGTAATTGGAAATACGTTTGATGTAGGTACCCATGCATTTACTTCGTAAAAACAACAAAATATACATTGAGTTCTTCGTGCCATAAATATTGGTTGTTAAAATGCACATTTACTAATATTATTAATTTGTTTTTATTATCAATGTCTGCAAAACTAAGATATTTGTTAATTTGTTTTAGTCTTATTCGAGACTTCAAAAACGCATCATATTATTTTGTCGTGTTCATTTTGGCAGAAAATATTAAATTATTTCTTTAGCATATTTTGCTTTTGGTGTCAGATAATTCATGTGTGCCTGTTTTTAAATCAAATAAACTAATCTAATTTATGTGCATTGTGCTCGTGGTTTAAATATAGTAATAATAAAGATATTTCATAATTTTCACATATTTTGTATAAATCAAAAAGTGCTTGTGTGTGCGTTTTTCGTATAATAAATTTAATATTTTTGTAACTTCTTGCGTCATTATGGCCCAGCGACTTTTGACCGATGCTGAAATTGAGAATGTCGTCCAAGAAATCGATTCTGACTTTGATTTTAGCGATGACGAAATTTCCGATATAGCATTTGATCCAGAGATTGAAGACGATGAACAAAGCTTTAGTTGTCCTACCGCGCCAAATGTAAATTTGGAAGAACGTAATCTTTTCTCTTCTTGGGTAACTGGTGACTCGTTTGTTCCAATCGTTCATAATTTTGATGATTTTACTTCAGGAATCAATGTGGAAACGGGGTTGACAGAAAATTCTACAGAACTCGATTTTTTTGAGCATTTTCTCAATTATGAAATAATGTCTAAAATTGTATAATACAACTTACAACAATTGTATATAACAAATAAATTCTATAAATATAATTCCGAACAAAAACAATTTTCAGATAAATCTCGCTTTCAAAAATGGACAGACACCGCGGTTGACGAAATGTACTTATTTTTTGGGTTAACAATGTTAATGACAAGAAATCATCGAATTTCTATTGAAAAACATTGGTCTACGGAACCAATGTTTCATACTGCATTTTTTGGGCAAGTAATGACTAGAGATAGATATCAAATTCTTCTGAGCCAGTTACATTATTCAGACCCTTACAGACAGAATACAGGAGACAGGTTGTATAAAATTAGACTATTTGTAGATCACGCAAGAAAAATATTCAGAGAAACGATGAGGCCATCTCAAAATTTATGTATTGACGAAAGTTTACTTGCATTTAAAGGGCGTCTCCTTTTTAAGCAATATATTCCGTCCAAACGTCACCGGTTTGGAATAAAACTTTTTTTATTGTGTGATGTGGAGTCAGGCTTCATTCTAGACTTCATAATTTACGTGGGTGACGATACGGAAATCACAGACGATCAATGCTTAGGGGCTTCTGGTGCAGTAGTGACAACACTGCTAAAAGATTATCTTCACCAAGGCCATACCGTATGGGTGGACAATTGGTACACTAGTCCACAGTTATTCCATTTCCTTCACCAAAATAAGACAAATGCTTGTGAGAGTTAGAAAAAATCGTAGAGGAATGCCGGTTTTTAAAAAATTGAGAAAAGGTGAGGTGGAAACGAAAAACTGCGGTCCACTCTTGGCTTTGAAGTGGCATGACAAAAGAGATATCCATGTTTTATCCACTTTACACGATGGTACATTTGGTCCATCAAAAAAAAAAATAGGGTGACGGGAGAGGTTGTTCAAAAACCCAAATGCATTCTAGACTACAACGTAAATATGGGTTCAGTGGACAAATCAAACATGATGCTCAGTACGTTAGGTTGTATAAGGAAAACAGTCAAGTGGTACAAAAAAGTTGGTTTTCACATTATCGACACGTTTTTATTATGTGCTCACGTACTTTATAAAAAAGTTATGGGCAAATCTGTACCACTTGCTGATTTTCAAAAGAATTTATTAAAACAACTTTTTGCAAAATATTACAAGCCTCAGATTACACACCAAACAATATCCGTAGAAAATCCGTTACGTTTATGTTGCTCTAATCAAGTGATGCATATGCCTAAATCAATTCAAAGCACAGGAAAAAAAATATATAGGGAATGTCGCGTATGTGCACATACTGTATTAGGAAAGAAACGCAGAAAAATGACACGTTTTATGTGTGCTTTTTGTAAAGTAGCATTATGTGTAGATCCTTGTTTTGCTATATACCATTCAAAAGAAACTTACTAACTATCCGTCATCCAAATTTTTGTGTTAAAACTGTGCAGCTATTTTATAAGTTAGTGTTAAAAATTGTGCAAAATTTTACCATATAGCTCATCCGGATTTGGTGCAGAAAAGGATTCATCTTTCCGTTAGCGACACAACATCGGGGTAAGTGTATGTATTCTCTCTGTGCATAGTAGTATTAGTGTATCATGGCGGTTAGAATACGTTGAAAAGCGTGATTTTTTTATTCGTTGAATTTTTTTAAATGCGAACATAATATTGATGATTTTTCTCAACTAATCAAAACTTTAATATTTCTAAAATATATTTCCGAAATTTCGTTTAAGTGCATCATGTATTCATTGAGAAATTTGAATTTGGAGAACAGTCTTCAAAACCCTCGCAACAGTGTAATTCCTAGTGTTCTTATTTTGGCGCGTCGAAAAAGTTAAACAGTTTTTGTGTACACAATTTCAAGAATGAAAACCTGTTCATTTCCGTTCTGCAAAAGAGTTTATTTGTAAATCGGAAGTATCCTTCCACTTGTAAGTATGAAACATTTTTGTGTTTATCCGTCTTATTTATTATATTTTAGTAATATAATCAATCATAAATAATAAATATACAAAAGCTTTAACGTTATGTGTATATTTTATTTATTTATTTATTTTTTTATATTTTAAGTTACAATTCAATTATTTAACACAAAAATGAAAATATACAAAAACAACAAAAATCTGGCCCCAGGCAGCACCATAGAGCTGGTATTAGGGGCTAGAAGATCTTCAAATGAATTTGTCTTCTATTTCATAACAATATCACTCCATTTTAGGAGTAAAAGCTCATTTTCAATATGTGTTTTGACGTTTCAAACTTTTGTCACATGGAAATTGAGCGTCGATGTTTAACATCGTTACGTATATTTGTTGAGAATATTTTTGTATAGATATAACTTAGTTATTAAGAAATTGAATTCTATTTTAATTTTGTTTTGTTTCAGATCCTGATTCTTGCCCCCGATTTTAAATTTACACACCTTGCATTTGATTGATACTCAAATATGATATCGATTCCTCGAACCGCTGACTTCTCATTTAATTAAATCTTATGTATGTTTGGCGAATAAGATCAATGTTGTAGAAATTTGTAATACATATTTTAATATCAGAATAATATTTAACGTATTAATTTATCAAACTTGTTTTATTTATCACTCCAGGTACGGCACGAGGTATGTGGTGGGTATTCCCTAACAGCAAAATTCCAAAACAAAATTTTATTTTCTTTTTAATTAATATGGACAGATTATCATTGTTTTAATATCTAGTAGCAGATCTATTGTAACACATATCAAAAAAGCTTTCACATGAAACTTGTAAACAATTAATTCCCTAATGATTTTACTAAATTGACGTTGGTTTTGCATGAATTATTATATTTTTTTCTAACTATACAAAGTTTTAATGAAGCATATGTCAAACAGATCAATTATATGAACAACTTAAGTAGGGAGTACTGAATGCCTATACAATATATCCCAACTCTCATTTTATTGCATTATTTCGAGTATGTGGAGGTCTAATAAGTTAGTATTTCCATCCACTATGCCTACCCTGCCAGACATATGGTGCAAGTATTAAAAATAAAGTAGGTTTATTAACCTATTGGTAAGAAAAGATTATTATATGACGAAATATTGTTATATGAAAACATTGCAAGTAGAATAGGGTCTTCGATTATGTTAAAAACATCGATGATTATAAATTGTATTGACATCACTACGTAGCTAACTTCAATCCTTGGAATTCTCAATAAGATTGGAATGGGATTTTGGGCTCATTTCATCTCTTTATTATTACTTACTCTATGGTTTAGCTATTTTTTACAGTCTTTCTTTCGCAAATATGTGGTGTTTGGTAATTTCTTCTTGTGTATTAATCTGATTTAATTTGTTACTTGGGACATTTTAACCCGCCATTTTTTTTTGTCATTTTTGTTTAACTTATTGATTAAAGAAGAAGATACTTCTTTTAAAAGTAGGTAATCGATACACCGACTCTTTAAACTAAGTATTACTAAATATTATGTTCTGTTACAATTAAGTGTTGAATATTTTTAAAAATGTTGATTTTGTTGTTTTCTGTTAAATAATTTTGTTTTTTGTTATTATACTAATGTGATTTATCAATAAACAAACACCTATTACAATTTGAGTGTTGAATTTTTCTATTATTAATGTTTATAATGCTGCTCTATTTAATTATTTTGTAATAACCTAATTAAAATGAGCATTTGTTTTACTTTTATGATGGACTATTTTGTAGTACCTACCTACCTCATTTATACCGAGGAATGTCTGTTGCATAAGTCAAAAGTCCCAGCTGACCATTGAATATTCTTAAAACTAAAGCACTGTTTCCCTGATCATAAAAATGTGTTAGTGTTATTTAAGCATTTTTTCTTTACAGAAAGTCTATAAAAAAATCTAAATAGACAATCTTACCACACTGTCAGTAAATTAGAATTGTCGGTTAGTATTTTTTTCCTGGTTGATATTTTAGGTAAAATTTTACCAAGCGACACTAAAATCTTAAAATACCAAACAAATCACTAATGTATTTATGACCGTCGATAGGAGGCTTACGGGCTGTTTCACCACCTCTGGATAAAGTGCCGAATAGCCAATCCAACACAAATCTAACGGATAAAACGAAAAATGCGTTTCACGACTCCCTGACAGCGCTATCCTATAGATAAAGGTCTAGATAAGTTATCCAGTGGATAAGTCTTAGATAGTGTTAAACTGTCAAAATTTGTTTACATGTGTGTTGCCTAGATATATTCCAAGGCAACGCACGATATATTCCTACCTACGTTCATACATTCATGCAACAAACGCATGAAATTACAATGTTGCCACTGCTATCTGGCGGATAACAATCCGTAAGAAATCTGTAGGTGGTGAAACGCTCGCTTCAGTTTATCTTGTAGATAAATTTATCCTAAGGATAGTTATCTAGAACTTTATCCAGAGGTAGTGAAACAGCCCGTTAATTAGCTTTCTAAATCTGTAAGATTTACGCGAATAGATAAATAGTCGATTTATGAAGAATTTTTTTCTGAAAAAAAAAAAAACTTTATTCGGCTCTACTGTAAAGTTGGGTACATGTCGCTTAGTAATTTTTGCCTTTTCAGCGTCGATATTGTATTATATAATATGTATATTGATGAGCTGCTAATATGTATCTGCTCGTCATGAAGGAGAAGATGGAAGACAGCTCTCATGGCTTGGAAACATTCAAGAATGAACCGGCATCAGAACCGTGGGGGAGTTGTTTCCCAGAACAGGAAAGTTTTCTCCCAAACGGTCACTGCCAAAAAATTTTCCACCAGCCTCTGCTCGTTATATGTACAAATCTGTCGCACACAGACCCACACATTTACTTTATTGTGTGATGTATAAGATCTATTGCACTCCCCCTACTCAGTATTCCTGGTGTTGCCGATCAAAGCGAGCCCTGAAGTCCCACTTCTACCCAGTGCCTGCACGCATAAGTATTGACAGTCACATTTTAAACAAAAAAGGGACAACGCATATACTCCTAAACAAATATATATGTGTATATTAACAATGGTTTGCTGATAAAAACACGTAATTATTTACAATAATCTCAGGTTACCCACACACCCCTGTAGCCTAATGGTTCGAGTCCTTGACTCGTAATACAGAGGTGTTGGGTTCGAATCCCAGTAGGTGCGGTTGGTTGGATGAAGTCGCTTTTCAGCGATGAATCCAGTCACCCGCTCTGAAAAGATTAATATGAGAAGCATAAGGGAGAAAAAGGTGGAATTGGTGAACGTTGCCATGGTGTAAAGCGCTTAAGCCAGCCAAAGCCGATTCGTAAGCATCGGAACACCTAATACTCTCTTCTCTACCCTGCAAGTGATGCATAGATTGTGATTTGGTTCATACCTATCGAAAAATACATCATATATATATATATATATACACACAAGTTTTATGTATGATAGCTTTTTACCCACCCGGGTGGAATATCTGTCATGTTGAGCTTGGTGTGTCTCCACTGCATGGCATGAAGCTGCCACAAAATAGCTGTACCATCTTTAGATCCAGACACAAACCTCAGTCCCGTGTGTGCCCACTGCAAAGAATCCACCGCTTCACAATGTGCAGCTGTCTGAAATACAATACATTTAACAAAACATAGAAACACAAGACCAATACAACAGAGCTATGGTAGATGGAGGGCAAATGTAAATTTACCTCCAGAATTCTCTTTGGTCCATTCTCAGCCATCATATAGACCCTAACGTGATTATCAGCTGAGCCGGCAGCTAAGAAAGCTCCTCCAGGAGACCAAGCCGCACATATCATCTGACACGGTCCAGGCCTCATACGCTCCACATATTGCACCGGCTTAGATCTGTGGATGTTAACGAGTTGTGTCAATCAATATCTCTTGTTAATTTTACTTAAATTACCATTTTTTAATGAGAACAAAAAATGAAAATAGACACTAAACAGGCAATGTGATAAGCAAGCAAGGAGATAAGGACTATGCAATTGGCACCCGCAGTAGCCTTACAAGGAAAATGCCTGTATCGAAGAAGCTGCAACAAAACATCACAATTTAGCAAACACAGTAATAAACCATGCGACTTTGAACCACACAAAGAAATCAAACGATATGATGAAATAGCCTCTTTTTTGTTTTCTCCCTACACGTGGCCTCGACTGAAGCATCCCCATTCGCTAAACAACTTTGTGTTCGGGAACAGAATTATAGATGACTTATGTGGTGTTCATACGAGGCAATATAAAGGCCTGACAATTTCACTTGCATAAAAAAAAAACCATCAGTCATCCATTGATCGTAAAACATGTTCACACAGTCCACCGGCATAGATTCCATCTGTCAGTTGCGCTTTGATTTTGACAATAACGAACGTCGAGATGGAGATTGTGGAGTGTTTATTATTAGTTGAAAATTTTATATAAGGCGCCTTTTAATTAAGGAAACAAACTCTACAAACCAACATCAAAGATAACAACTGTCAAGAAACGGGAAACATTATAAAGTTTTTACCATACATACGGATGCCGCGTATACCTATCTACGTCTGCACGCATAGTTCCACCAACGAAAAAAGTTGAAAGGTGGTCAACTTGAGACAATATTATTTTTAGTGGTTTTTATCATTTCAGTCTAACTGTCAATTTGTTGACACGGTTCAAACGGGTGACAATATATTGGCTTCCTGGTGATATTCACCTTGTGTGAACACCTCTTCACTTAGAGGACAATACTTGCGCAATAATACTATCAAATAACTTACATGAAATAAGGTTTTCCACCAGAAGAATGGCTATAGGTCCAGAATGCAACAGAGCCATCAGTAGAAGTGGAGACCAAGCAGCTGAGGTCTCCAGCCCTAGCAGGACAGAAGTGCACTGATGTTATCATACCATTGTGGCCTGTAACAAACAACAGACACACACAAAAGTTAACAAGTGAACATCGTACATCAACATGTCTCAACTAAATACCTTCTCAGTTAATTAATAACTGCTAAAAAGATGTGCTTAAAGAGGGACATATAGGCTGATTTAAATTATATTATTTCATTTATTTATTAAAACATCAACGGCCCACTGGCCTTTTAAAAGTGAGGTTGGCACAATATAAAATATAACATCAATAAATATTAAAAATTATACAAATTACTATAGATATAAAATACTATGGAAAAGTTTAACAATGCTTATATTAAAAAAAAAGAACCTCTCCAAATAAAAACGTGCTAGTTTCTAAACATTATTACGAATGTTAGTCAAAAAACTTTACTAATACCTCTAAAATTGTCACTCTCAAGGGCATACAGGATACCTGTTGAAACCTTGCTCATGCGTAGAATATTTTTTTAGTGGTATCAGTAAAGTTTTTTGACTCCACACATTTGTAATGATTTAAATTAAATTAAATCCCGTACCCGTGTTTTCTATGTACTTCTATTTACTGTACTTTTCTATGTACTCAGTCCAAAAGTACTCTATGATGCATTAAAAATAATAGCTGCACAAGCAAAAGATATTTGGTACCTTGTAATACAGCTACAGGGGCACCAGTCTGCAGATCCCAAACTCTGATGAGCTTGTCTAGGGAGCCAGCTGCCAGCAGACTGTTGTCTGTATCCATTGCCATATCTGATATCTCAGCTGAAGCTCCTCTTAGTGTGCCTAATAATCGTCCATCTACTGCATTCCATATCTTCACCAGTAGATCATCAGCTCCCTGCTCATTCACAGTACAATGTAATCTAATTACTATCTCCTACTTACATAAATGCATAATTCATTTTCAGTTACTCGTGATATATATAATATATGTATATGACAACATAGTAAATATTTATAAGACACACATATAGTAGTGATTTAATGTACCGTAACAATATAACGCCCAGATCTGTCAAACAGCACACAGTAGATAGCACTGAGATGTCCCAAGGTTAATCTCTGTAGTTGTAGGGAGCCGTATATGGAGACAGGAAGCAAGCGACCCTTGTGCTGACCACTCTCACGTCGCAATACTCTCTCCACTAAACATCACACATATCATTAATTAAAACATGTATCTTTCTATACCATTACGGCATCTCCCATCTCCATGCCGATACAAGACAAGTGTTACTTTGTGCTGACAGCGAATAAATTTATCTAATGAAGCAATATTTTGTGAAGCCAGTACAGCATTTAGAGCTCAAGTGTTTCCAGTGTGCCTACATACATAATATATTAAAAAGAGAAACAGTCATGTAATAAGTACTTACAAACATTCTGCTTTGTTCTTGAGGAAGCTGAACAGAATATACTAGTACAGAGTAAGGACTTCTTAGGCTTATCAGCAAACTTCTTTAATAGAGTGGTGCAAACGTTCAATAGGTGATTGGAAGTAACAGATGAAAACTGACTTTCCTGTTTATACAAAAATTCACGCATAATTTATCCAGGGTATTGTTATTTTCACAAAACATGTACAAAACAAGTCACAAGTTGATACAAATTGCATTTAAGTTTAAAGCAATTAGCAATGATCCATATCTCTCAATAATTAATAGTAACAAGTAAATACAATTATGTACAAGACTTTCATCAATCATACTAAAAAGTATGTTTCTTGTCATAGCGTAGTTTCCCTTTGGCAAACAGGTGTACAATACATTACCTAGTAGCCATACCTTATTATACATTACTAAATACCTACTTTTTTTAATCAATTCATAATTTATTGAACAAATAACTTGTTTCTGTTTTTAACTCAATATAGAATCAGTTAACAATATAAAAAAATTAATTATATTTTTTTATCTTGGTTAAAATTAATATGTAAAAATTTATATAAAAAAATCATTGATTGTATCGACATTAACTTTGTAACACTTCATTTTCAATTATCAAATAAAATAAATATTTAGGGATAGGGAATAGTTGTAGTAAGGGAGACGAATTCGTAAGATTATTATTATTATTTATAGCTGATTTAGTCGAGTTATTATTTTTATTAATTTCTATTGCTTCCAGTGCTGTCAAAGTCGGTCGGTATGTGTGTGTATGTAATAATTTTTGAACTATGGTTGCTAAAGGAGTGGTCAGTTTCTAATATATGGTTAGCGAATTCAGAAAAATTGTTATTAGTAATACATCGTCAGTGTTCGTCAATTCTAGTTTTTAAGTTCCTAAGCGTCTGTCCTATGTATGCATTGTTGTAGTCCCTACATTTAATTTCGTAGACTCCGCTTCTCTTTAGAATGTTCAATGAACACCGACGATGTATTACTAATAACAATTTTTCTAAATTCACTAACCATATTATAGAAACTGACCACTCCTTTAGCACTGATGATGCGAACTCGGAGTCCGCGAAACTTGCTGTGCGTTAGTCTTACTCAACAGTAACATAAAACAATACCAACAATATTTATTTTATTTTATTTGAAAATTCTTATAACTCAAAACCTCACTGATTTTATTTCATCATTAAATAAGGTATTGTATCCTGAGGTATTGTCTACAATCACTGACAGGGATATTAGCTATAAATAATTCCACAGCTTGTACTCACTTTGGCGGTACATATACTAAAATTAGAATCATTTCCACAGCTTCAATATATATTTTTTCAATGTTAATTTTAACCAAAATATAATTCACTTTTTACATTGTTATTTGATTCTACATTGAGTTAAGGACAAATATGAGAAGTTTCAAGTTATTTGTTCAATAAATAAGGATTTTTTTTATTGCAATGTACATTTAAGTATACTAGGTAATGTCTACTTCTCAGATTTTAAAATATTTTGCATTTTTTCTTATGTCCATAAAACAGGATGGACAACCTGGTTAAAAAAGAATGACCCTATGTTAGATGAGGTAAAGTTGGGAAAAAAACTATTAACTTTATATTGATATATTACTTTATATAACTCATATTATTATGAGATGTCCTTTGATCAAAAGTGCTATCTAGTTGTAAAATATCTTTGGTTAATGATATAGTACCTACCTACATCTGTCAGTACCTATCAAGTTAAACATGGCTGACATTCAATGTTATGCTAGACAAGGGGGGGAGGGGAGGAGGAGGACAGAGATATGACTGAGAGATACTCATTACACAATATTGGAGAGGAAGGAGAGCAAATATACCTTAGGTACAAGGCAACAGCACTTGTTTTTTCAACCCTAAAAAGTAACATGTTAATAAAACTACACAGTATAGTTACGTTTATCAAGGTTTATCCTCACAATTCTTCAAAAATTATGGATAGTTGGTCAATAAATAATAAGAAATAACAAAATATTAAAACATAATTAAATTTGCAAGCCATTGAAGAAATACGAAAAAAAAGAAGATATTAAAGAGGTAAAAATAATTTTATAATTACCAATTCTTCAAAAGTTTGATCATGAACATTCCCTTTCCAGTCCAGACGTTTGGGCAAAATCTACAAAGGCGAAATACATACTCTTAACAGTACAAACATAAAATTGCACAAAAACGTCAAAAAACTGGACAAATGTTGTTTTGACAGAAGCCACCACGTGTAGAGCACGCGGAAAAACAATTTTCTGATTGGATTTTTTTTAAAAAATCACTGTAGTAGTGAGACAATTTACCTTGCATTTCTCTAGCTCTTTCCGCAATACCTGAAAAATTACATACGGCGTTAGCTATATACTTTAATGGAAAACTATAAATCACATCTTAATACGTTAGAATTACCTCCGCTGTTTCTTTTAAAGGACTGCGTGACAGGAATTTGGCGATCAAAAAATACAACTCTGAAAGAACAAATCTAGCCATTAGTGGTTTCCTAGAAAATTCTCAAATGTTTGAAATAAATTTTCAGTGATATTATACTACCTGCGGCGACTTTAGACTCCTCAATTGAAGCCCCGATATTCATATTTTATCACAAATAATTTCAACAATCGATGTATAAGTCCACAAGATCATTTTAAAGAAAATACATTACGCTGGCCTAACATTTTGTTGACAATACGTCTGGCAAACGAACGCATCTACAATTTAAAATGGCGGTGTGTCGGCAAAACAGTTTGCGTCAATCAGGGTTGCCAGATTGTGTTGCCAAAATTACCTTACTTCGGTGAAAATACAGTACCGTACACATCGGAAATACAACCAGTACCTTTTCAAAATGTAACGGGTATTTCTACCCCCCCCCCCGTCGCCAAATTTTCGAAATGGTATAGGAATTTGGAATATTTCAAAAACTACTCGGTTTTCTTAATGAATATTTTCTCACACAGTACTACAGTTTATGTCAATACCGGATATTTGTTAATCGTACGGTAATTTGTTAAAATTATTACCGTACGGGGAATGAAATTACCAGAAATTACCGTACAAATACGGTAATTGAGTTCGAGTTGAGTTCGTCGGTAGCCTGGAGGTAGAGTCTCGGCCTCGTGAACAAGGTGTCCTTGGTTCGATACAGCTTTTAGTAGCTTACTGTGAAAGGTGTTTAAGGTTGTATTTGGGTTTATAACAAAACCCAGATATATCTTTTAAAAAAAAAATAATAATCATAGAGTATAATAATATTGTGTTGCCATAATGGGCCACTTGCAGATCATGACCACGCGAATGATACATAATATGTGAAAGTAAACATCAAATCAAATTTTTATGTATTATAATATTTTATATGGAAAGAAAGAAAGGGTTAGTTAAATGAGTTAATTTTCATCCCGTGGAGCACCCAGTAAAGAATTCGTCTCCCACTCTTCTCCGTAAGTTTTCGAGTGTCCTGTAAAGGTGTTCGAAAAAATAAAGATATTTTATTTCTTAAATTCAACGATAAGGTTTGCCACCCATCCTGAATGTTTTGATTTTATATTGGTACGAAGAGGACAGCTTGCGTGTTTATTATATGGGGATTTTTTAGTTCAGGTGAATGCAACAAAACTTCGATTATTTTTATGATGATGTTCACGTCGTATACCACAAGTGGGGAAGCCAGCAGACAAACCGCATGTAATAAACATATAGAGTGTCCTCTCCGTGTCAATAAAAGTACAAGACATTCAGAATAGGTGGCAAACCTCATCGCTGAATTAAATATGTAAAAGTCTTTATTTTTTCGAACATCCGCCTTTTACAAGACATATATTAATGAAAAATTAAATAAATAATAATTAAGTATACTAGTACTACTACACATGCACGTCGTATTCTTCAAGTGGGGTAGCCAGCAGACTAACCGCATGTAATAAACATATAGATTGTCCTCTCCGTGCCATTACAATTATAAGACATTCAGAATTTAAGATGTAAAATACCTGCTTTTTACAGAACACTGGAAAATTTACGAAAAAGATAGGGAAACCAATTCTTTGCTAGGCGCTACACAGAAAATTATTACTAAGTTTAAATGGAAGTCCCCAGACTTCTGCGGTATCCGCTGATATGATGAATCTCTTTCAATAAAGGTGTAACGAAAATTTTGAATATTTGTTATAACTAATAGTGGAAAGGTGCACCATGTACATTTTGTACAACTATTTCTTGTACATTTTGTAGTTCAATACATTGTATCTTATTAAATATGTGTAATGTAAGATGTATAAAATAAATATTAAAATATACAAAATGTATTATGTTGCAAATATTTGTTTTATTATCTTCAAATTGTTTTGTGGGTTGGCTGTCGACAATGGAACGGACTACTAACGCTACGAGTGTCCAATTTTTGAACTTGGAGTACAATCCATTTTTTTACATTTTAAAATCTCGCATCCAGTAATTTTGGCAACACAATCTGGAATCTGGCAACAGTGTCAACCCTGGTTCTAGTTCAGGCCCTTCAAGCTGCCATACAAAATTAAAATCTATGAAGAATGCAATACTTACTGAGGGGATGGTCAACCATACACTGGCGTGCACGTGTATTTTGAAGATCTGGATTTCAGATAAGATATTTGGTTAAATATTAAATATTTAGAGTTTAATTTGTTCATGTACTCTGCACATAACAGGTATTTATAATTTGATTACTAAATTGTGGATACTGATCATCATTATTCACCGATTTCTGCCCTTTTTTGTTTTCTTTGTTTCGCTATAATTTTGTGGCGTAATTTTTGGCGAATATTTTTGTTTGTATTGACCAAAATTTATTTCATTTCGCTGTTTTTTTTCTGTCGAAATTTTTGCCAATAATTTAATTGTTTTTTATTTGTTTCGCTGAAATTTTTTCATACTGTAGGTACTTATTTTGGGTACCAACATGGACGAAATCCCTCCTAAACCTCCGATTCCCCCGGACCCGCCGGAGGAAAACAGGAAAAGAAAACGGAGTGACGATGCGCAATTGATACCAAAAGGGATCTCATCTGATAGTGTTTTCGAAAATAATTCGTCCCAAATTGGGAAATCAAAGGAGACACCATCTGTCTCTCACACTCCCACTATACGAGAATACTTTTACGATTCTAAGTCTTTAGGTCCGTTTACTGTTTTTGTTCAATATGAAGACACTAAAACTACTGCACCATTGCATCCTATGCAATTGGGAAAAATCCTTTTCTCCAGAAATGTACAGGGTGTCGTTAATGGGTCTATCAAATCGGAAGGTAAATATAAAGTATCAGTAGCATTCTCTTCAGCAAATCATGCCAATTCATTTTTGAAAAATGCGTTTGTTCTTTCTAACTCTCGATACAAAGCTTTCGTTCCTTCTTTCCTTTCGTACCGCATGGGTATCATAAGGGGGGTAGACGAGGATTTATCTGAGGAGGAACTAAAAAGTGCCATCTCAGCCGGAAACCCTAAAATGGATATCGTGAAGGTGAGGCGCCTTGCTTATAAGGATAGACAATCAGAAACCATTTGTTGGAAACCATCCCGATCAATTGTCATCACTTTTGCCGGACAGTCTCTACCCAATCAGGTTTATATTTTTTATAGCTCGTTTAGAGTAGACCTATATGTATTACCGACGTTGCAATGCTTCAGATGCTGCAAATTCGGACATACTAGGGCAAACTGCCGCTCGGTCCAAAAATGTTTTAAGTGCGGTGAGTGCCACGCCTCTGAAGAATGCCCATCTCAAGATTTGAAATGTTTCAATTGTGGCGGTGACCATAAAGCAATTAGCCAATCATGTCCAGAGCATCGTAGACAAAAAGCAATAAAGGTAAAGCATGGCAACTGAAAATTGCTCCTATATCCAAGCTGCAAAAATGCACCCCCAGAAAAAAACCCTGTTCTCGGTAATCACAGCAAATACTGGCAATAACAGTAGACCCCAAAAAAATAAGCCCGTTCCTAATCTCCAAAAACCACCTAACAAAAAAGAGTACAACTCCATGCTTATGTTCCCAAATGGTAACCCTACTTACACTGCCCCTGATGGGTGCGCCATTGCCTCAGCACCCTCTGATGAAGAACATTCGTATGCCATGAACCCTTCTGTCGAATCTTTAAGGGAAGACCTTAACAAAGATAACCAATTCTACCTGAAATCATTGATAACCATCTTAATTGACGCACTCTCTTCACAAACCTCTTACAATACAGGATCACTTATCTCTACCCTTCAATCCTTCCTAATCAAAAATGGCCAACACTCCTAAAAACAATTTTCCAAAAAAGACTCACAACTCACCATCTCATAGTTCTACTCGCCCTCATTCTTTAAACTTTCTCCAATGCAATTGCCGAAGTGTCTCATCTAGCAAAAATGACATCATATACCTTATTCAAAAATTTTAAATAAATATAGCAGCCCTCAGCGAAACATGGTTACAGCCACTATGGAATTTTAACATTCCCGGGTTCCATTGTTTAAGGGACGATCGTTTGGACTCAAGGGGCGGTGGAACGGCCCTCTTAATTCAGTCCCACCTCCCATTTCAAATGATAAAAACCCCAAAAAATCCATCTATACAATTAATAGCTGCCTCACTCAGTAAATGGAATTTCTGTCATCTCTACTTATATTCCACCCAATACAAATTTTGATGAAAACTATTGGAATTCAGTACTTCAAAACTTGCCTAAACCCCTCCTTATTCTGGGTGACCTGAATGCGCACTCAGTTAGCTGGGGCTGCTCTAGAAATGACAGATCCGGCAATTCAATCCTTTCTTTTGCAGACTCACACAATCTATGTATTTTGAATGACGGCTCTCCAACAAGGTTTACCTCCCCTCAACAAAATGCTAGTGCGGTCGATCTATCCTTGATTTCTGATTCGATCGCAGCCTCATCCACGTGGCATGTTCTTATCGATCCTCTTTCAAGCGATCACTTTCCTATCCTGGTGAGTATTACTGAAAGAAACCAAAATCCTGAACAAAGATGTAAGGTGGGGAAAAATTATAACAAAGCAAACTGGAAAGAATTTACGTCATTGGTAGAACAAACAACAGCAAGTGTCAAACCTTCTAATTCCCCTGTTGACATAGAAACAAAATATGAGAGAATTCTCTCAATCATAGAGGACTCATCTGAACCCTCTGCCGAATCACAAGTTGTGCAAAAATAATCCCATATCTCCTCCGTGGTGGGACAGCGAATGTACCCAAAGTATTAAAAAAAGAAAAGAGGCAATCAAAATATTTAGGAAGGATGTAACAACCGAAAATTATATACTAACAAAACAAATTCAGGCAGAAACCCGCAGGCTCTTAAGAAAGAAAAAGAAGAAAGGATGGACAGATTTCTGTAATAGTCTTTCTCCCAACACTCATCCTTCAATCGTATGGAACTCCATACGCAGGTTTCGTTCTTCCTATCTACCTCCTAAATCTCATATACAAGACGAAGGTTATATTGATGCTTTCATAAATAAACTCGCCCCCCCACATGTACCTAATGAAACAGAAATAAGCTGGGTTTCCTCTCAGAAGAAAACTACTCCAGGTTTTCTTGATTCCCCTTTCTCTGTCGAGGAACTACTTGGCACTATAAAGATTCTGAAGAATTCCTCTCCGGGGTTGGATAACATACCATACAGTGTGTTTAAACATCTCCCGGATAATTTTTTAAAACTCCTTCTACAGTTCTACAATGACTGCTTATCATGTGGGCTTGTGCCAGAGGCTTGGCGAAAATCTTTAATTATCCCCATCCTGAAACCTGGACGAGACCCCTCACTTGGATCTTCATATAGACCTATTGCCCTATCGTCCTGCTCTTTGAAAATTTTGGAGCATTGTAACACACGGGGTAGGTACTCTAATTAACAAATTAAACACTTTTTAATATTAACAATTATATTATGTTGTATTTTATTTAATTTATTGTACATTTGGTCCGCGCACAAGTTGTTATCGTCTTATCAAAATTACAATGATCAACAACAGTCCAGCACCCTGGGCGTATTGTAGTTGAATTTTATCGGTAAAGTCTCAGGCAGTAGTCCAGCACGCTGGGCGTAAAGCTTTCGATGTTTTACTCGAGGAGAATTCAGGATCTCTGGCTTGTTGTCTGGCGAGTCCTTGTGATGAATAAAAACGCAGATTCCTTTGGATATTAATAAGTCTCTTTATTCACAAAAGCTAACACAGTATCAGACAAGGCAGACATACAAGCATAGATAAAAATCATAGAAGAAACAATATTATTTGGTTACTATATGTAGTGTTGCCAGGTGAAGGAAATATAAACCTCAACACTCCCACTATTTCCACACCTGTCAACACCACACACCTACAACATTATCATATTTAGTTTATTTACAAGGTTTTGAAAAATAATTGTTGACAATGCCTTAGTGAACACATCAGCTAATTGTTCCCTACTACAAACGTACATTGGAACAATATCTTTTTCAATAAACTTACTTCTTATGAATTAATGATACCTTACATCTATATGTTTGGTTCTTTTATGGAATTCGGGATTATGAATCAGTCTGATTGCACTTTGATTATCTATATACAACTTTATAGGGTAATCAACTACTTCACCTACATCTTTCAGTAGTTGTTTTAACCAAAGCACTTCCTTGGTAGCTGCACAAGCAGCCATGTACTCGGCTTCTGTTGTGGAGAGGGCTACCGAGCGTTGTAGCTGACTATTCCAAGTGATGGGTCCTCCATTCATCATGAAAACATATCCAGTGGTAGACAGCCTAGATTCCAGATCTCCTGCATAGTCTGCATCTGAATATCCTATTAAGTCACTGCTACTGTCTCCTTTGTATTGAATGCTAAGTTCTTTAGTGGCAATGAGGTACTTCAGAATTCTCTTGACAGCATTCCAATGAGCTGTACTATAGTTGTTTACAAAGCGACTAATCACTCCTACAGAATAGGCTATATCTGGCCGGCTGACAATAGCCAGGAACATCAATGAGCCTACAGCCTCTCGATACGGTATATTGTCTGCATTGACAACAGTATTTTCATCTTTTATGAGGTGAGAGTTTGGGTCAGCTGGTATATAATTAGGCTTAGCATCTGACATATTGAATTTCTTGATAATTTGGTCTATATAGTTTGTCTGATGAATATTTATTGTACGCTCTTCACGATTTCTTTTGATTTGTAGACCAACATAAATATTTGGTTCAGATGTAGTAACGTCAAAAATATTTCTTAGTTCACAAAGCATTTTATCAACAACTTTCTTATTTTCTGATATGATTAGCCCATCATCAACATACAATAATAAAAATACTTTATCAGAGTTGAACATACCTCTGTATACACATCCATCTGCATGACTGTTTTCTAGGCCATATGTGTTTAGAAAATCATTAAACCTTTTGTTCCAACATCGAGGTGCTTGTTTCAACCCATAAAGTGACTTGTTTAGTTTAAGAACTTCATTTGGATATGTTTCTACATTACTTGGAGGTTTCATATAAATCTCTTCCTCAAGATTTCCATGCAGAAATGCTGTTTTTATGTCAAATTGCATTATTTCATAATCATGCTTTGCTGCTAAGGATAAAAGAACTCTCAGAGAATCATACCTTACAGTAGGAGAAAATGTTTCATTATAATCAATTCCTTTCTCTTGAGTAAATCCCCTTGCACACAACCTGGCTTTAAATTTATGGATGGAATTATCTGAATTTAATTTAACTTTAAAAACCCATTTGGCATCAATTAGTTTCATGGTCGGCTTGTATGGGACAATCTCCCACGTGTCACATTTTTTATGTGCATCAAGTTCTTCTTCAATGGCTTCCTTCCAATAATCAGACTCATCACAGTTCATGGCTTCTTCATATGATTTTGGTGTATTAATTTCTGTAAAATTTAAATCATACCTTGCTGGAGTTTTCAAGCTGTGTCTGTCTCGTAATACTCTTGTTTCATTTTCAACGGGCAATCTGTTTTGTTCTTCGGAAGGATCTTCATTTTCAACATTCACTGCCTGTTCATCTGTGCTTGATAAGGGTTCTTCCTCAATTTCTTGTACTCTAGTGTCGGGCTGTATCTGAAAATCAAAATCTTGATTTACATGTTCTATCTCCTCAGAGTTTTCATTACAGGAAAAACTCTCACTTTCATTAAAAATAACATTTCTTGACACATTTATCTTTTTTGTTATTGGATCAAATAATCTATAATTGGAAGAATTGTCTTGATATCCAACTAACATCATTTTCTTACTCTTAGAATCTAATTTTTTTTTTCTTAACTGATCTGGAATATGCACAAAGGCTTGACATCCAAATGTTCTTATATGTGCAAGTTCTGGTTTCTTTTTAGTCCACACTTCAAACGGTGTAGAATCAGGAGTTTGATTTGTTGGAGTTCTATTTAAAATATACACAGCACAACTCACAGCTTCTGCCCATAAGTAAAGAGGCAAATTCTTAGCATATAGCATAGAGCGAGAACTCTCAACTATAGTACGAAGATCTCTCTCAGCTCTACCATTTTGTTCGGGTGTATATGGTGAGGTTGTTTCTATGTCTATACCATTTTGAGATAAATAGCTTTTGAAATCAGTATTGCAATATTCAGTTCCATTGTCCACGTGGATAGTCTTAATGTTGTTACCAAATTTGTTTCTCACTTTGTTTGCAAAATGTTTAAAACACTCCAAAACTTCAGACTTATTCCTAATAAAATTAACTACTCTATATCCTGAACAGTCATCTTTGAATAACACAAAGTACCTTGCTCCTTGTACGGACGGCTCAGACATTGGTCCACAAACATCACTATAAATAAGCTCTCCAGGGTAAGTAGTGGCACGTTCATGGGTTTTAAATGGCAGTCTATGTTGCTTGCCGTATGCACAGGCTTCACAGAAGAAATCTTCAGCATCAGATACACCCGTGATCTGTCCCCTCTTGATCAATTCACTAAGAGAACTCTTGTTAATATGTCCAAGACGCTCATGCCACAACTTTAAAGTGTTATTAGATACAATATTGACATCATATTGGATAGTTATTTCAAACAGCATACGATACAGATTGTCTTTATCTCTTACAGCAGATGCAATAATTTTTTCATTCTGATACACTGTGGCACTGTTACTTTCCTTTACAACCTTCATATTTTTTCTGGTAATTACTCCTTCTGAAAACAAGTTTCTCCTAAGCTGTGGTACATATAACACTTCATTAATTGACGATGGGTACCAAGCTCCATTTAAAAGTTTCTGAATGTTGACCGTGCCTCTGCCTTTTACTTCTAAAACTTCATTATTTCCCAGTCTCACCGTGCAGTTGTCAAGCGGTTCAATGTGTGTGAACCATTCTCTTCTGTGACACATGTGAGCTGAGGCACCCGAGTCCATTATCCAAGTGTCACTCGGGTCTGCTGAAATGTTGGTGGATGTGCACTCTGAAGAAAATGCAGAAAAATTTCGCTCACCCTTATTTTTCTGTTGTTCTTCTCTATGGTGGGGAATCTTGGACCAGCAATCTTTGGCAAAATGTCCCCTCCTCTGGCATTTGTAGCATACTACAGTTTTCTTTTGATATTTCTCTTTGGATATATGTAACGCGACTTCTTCCTTCACTTCATCCTTCATGGTGGCTTCCTCGTCCAGCAATCTTGCGGTGAGATTTTGAATAGTTTGAAGCTCTTCTGGCACACTCAGCCATGCTTGCCTAAACGTTTTAAATGCTGGAGGTAAGCTATTCAGAATTTTCATTCTGATAGCAGTGTCACTAATGACATCGCCGGCATTTTTTATTTGTTGGGCCAGATTCTCCACTTTTGCAACATGCTGTGGAATGGAACTTCCAGGCTCCATCTTGTATGCATAAAATCTTTCTTGGGTTAATATTTTTGATATAGGTGACTTTTTTTCATAGATAGAGTCTAGTTTATCAATGATATCTTTCGATGATTCACAGTTCTCAATTAAGCTTATCACTTCTAATTCCATTGAAGTTGTAATTATGAACATGGTGGCTGCATCCTTTTTTACCCAATCCGCCAGCAAGTCCTGGTTTGGTGGTTTTATTTCAGACCCTGCCACATAGTCATACAGCCCTTTCGCGCGTAACGCGCATTTTAACTGAAACTTCCATTGCTTGTAATTTTTTCCCGCAAATTTCACTATACCGGTCCCCTCCATTGCGTGTTGCTCACTTTACACAACTTCGCACACAATCCTTTCTTTTTTGCTCACTTAACGCAAATTTCCGTGTTAGTATAATCTATTATCCATTCACGTAAACTGGGTCCATAACCTGATGAATAAAAACGCAGATTCCTTTGGATATTAATAAGTCTCTTTATTCACAAAAGCTAACACAGTATCAGACAAGGCAGACATACAAGCATAGATAAAAATCATAGAAGAAACAATATTATTTGGTTACTATATGTAGTGTTGCCAGGTGAAGGAAATATAAACCTCAACACCTTGCTTATATAGTCGTTCAGTGTCCAGTGAGACTGAGACGGGATGTTGTGTGAGGAGAGTCGCCATACAAAAGGTGGAGTCGACGTGTGACAGAGAACATGCGGTGTACTGTGCGAGGAGAGACGCACTAGGATTCGCGCGTTACAATCTCCCCCTCTGGATCAAAGAACGTCCCCGCTGAAGATCCAGAAAGTTAGCCGAACTATTGGAATCTCTTGGGTCGACCTCTCTTCCTCAGTGGTCTCAAAGGTGTGGGTAGGGGTTCTGTCGTCCCCCTAAAAGGTTGCAGGGCTGAAGCATGATATACCCCTAATGGCACGTCTGGAGCGTCATTAGCAGCAATCTCGTAACTCGTTGGACCGTGTTTGCGGAGTATAGTGTAAGGTCCATCTCTCCTAGGTGCTAATTTACTCGTCACTCCTTTACTGCTACTACTAAGCACATGTGAGGAGATAAGTACGTGGTCTCCTGGCTGGTAATCCGGGGCGGGTCTTCTCTTTTGATCTCCGTTTTTCTTTTGTAAGTCTTGCTTCCGGTCCATGGTTGCCCTCGCCTACTCCAAAGTATCTGATAAACGTAACAGATGAGGAGTAATCTGGGGTATAAAGTTCTCGCTATTTATTATTCCTTTCAGATCTTCGTGAACATCATCTGGGGTCCGCAGTTCTCGTCCAAAAGTCAGGAAGGCTGCAGAGTAACCCGTGTTCTGGCAGTAGGCAGTGTTCATCGCAAATCGAATGGCTGGCAACCGCTGAGGCCAAGAGCGATGATCATTTTGTACATAGATTGACAGCTGTGTCTTTAAATCACGATTTTTTCGTTCCACTGGATTAGTCTCAGGATGATACACTGGGGAGAATGAATGTTTTATCCCCAAACAGTAAGTCATTTTCTGCATAACTGCACTCACAAACTGAGTGCCGTTGTCACTGAGAAAGCGCCGTGGGGTACCGTAGCGCATACATATCTCGTCAGTGAGGGTCTTAGCACAGCTTTCCGCTGTTGCTACCTCTAGAGCGAACAACTCAACCCAACGTGTTGCTACATCCTCGATAATGAAAATCCAATTCTTGTTGTCATCCGATGTGGCAATGGTCCAAATAAGTCAAATGACAATATTTCAAATCGCTGGTTCATTGGCGATGTCAGCATCATCCCAGCGGGTTTCAAGTTTGTTACTTTGTATTTTTGGCATTCAACACAAGTTTTCACATAATTTTTAATATATTCTCGCATTCCTTTCCAAAAGTAGCGGGCAGAAATCCGTCGGTAGGTCCTTTCTGCTCCATAATGTCCAGCTGTGGGGTCATCGTGGTACGCGACCAAAACATTCGTTCTTTCTTGCTGAGGAACGACTATTTGGGCAACCTCTTCATCAGCGTCATGATTATAGCGATGCAGTATCCCATCCATCATGATGTATCCCTTGTTGGCCCAATAGACTAAATTCTCATCAAGAGGTATCTTCTCAAAACACTGCACGATGTTCTTGAGATCATCATCATTAAGTTGTTGCTTGCGAATTTCTCCAGGGCTTCTCCTCGGCAAATCGATAGATATGGGACATATATCACATGCAAGAGGAGACTCCTCCATTGGTGGTCGCGACATCATATCTGCAACAACGTTGGTCCGTCCTGGTGCATATTTTATTTCTAAACTGTAAGGCTGTAGTTGAAGGGCCCATCTTGCGAGTCTTCCTACCAGAGACTTAAGGCTCAACAACCATCGTAGCGCTTGATGATCGGTCACAACCGTTATAACACTATTTTCCACATATCCACGAAACTTCGCTAGAGCCCATATAACAGCAAGAGCCTCTCGCTCGGTGGTTAAGTAGTTCCGTTCTGCGGAAGTTAACAGTCTGCTTGCGTATTCGACTGGATGCTCCTCTTGACCCTCCCCCTGGACCAAAACAGCTCCCAATGCATAGGCGCTCGCATCAGTCTTCAATATGAATGGTTGTGTATCATTTGCCTGCTTCAATATCGGTGCACTAGTTAAGAGTTTCTTTAATGTATAAAGAGCACTTTGTTGGGCATCCCCCCAGATCCATGAAACCGCCTTCTTAGTTAGGTCGCTCAGTGGTTTGGCTACCTTCGCAAAGTTTGGTATGAACCTCCTATACCATGAACAAGTTTGCAGAAAGCTCTGAACCTGTTTCACATTCCTAGGGCTAGGTATATCCATCACTGCTGCCACTTTATCCGGGCAGGTTGCTATGCCATTCTTGGTGATGATGTGACCTAGGTAGCGAACTTCTTTGCACAGGAAGTTGCACTTCTCCCGATTGGCGAATAAGTTAAATTTCAGGAGCGCTTTGAAAACTTTATCCATGTCGTGACAGTGCTCCGTATATGATTCAGATAATATAATTATGTCATCCAGATAAGCCAGGATGTTAATGCCATTGAGATATATCTTCAAACGATCAATCATCCTTTGAAACGTTGCAGGGGCGTTACGAAGCCCGAAAGCCATCCTCTTGAATCTGTAGAGGCCGAAGGGAGTAATAAAGGCTGACTTCTCCTCATCTCCTTCGAAAATCTTGATCTGCCAATATCCTGCACGCAAATCAATTGCCGACATGTATGCTGTACTCTTAGCTACATGTAATAAGTCGTCTATTCGTGGTAATGGATAGACGTCTGGCTTAGTGATGGCGTTGAGGTTCCTGTAGTCGATGCAGATGCGGATTCCTCCACCCTTCTTGGGTACCATCACCACGGGAGCAGCCCATGCAGATTCGCAGGGCTCAATAATCCCATCGTGCAGCATTTGGTTTAACTCCACTCTTAGTTCCGCTTGCTTGGAGGGCGCTAATCGGTATGGAGGGGCTGATACCGGAGCGTGATCCCCCGTTTCTATGCGATGCTCAACATGGGCAGCGGGTTCGCGGCTTCTCCCGAACACTCCTGCGTTCTCTCTGAGGATTCTGTTGAAGGTTTCCCTTTCGGAGACCGTAAGGCTTACACCTTCATCTTCTCGTAGAGACACATCCTCTAGGCTGCAGAATGCTACGTAGAGTTTCTCTGGTGATTCAGGAAATAGTTTCAGGGATCTGGCATGACAAGCCTCTAATGCCTCATCATTCAGTGCATAATCACTGAATAGCGCGTTCCTGTCCCTGGCTGCATGCCATCTTTCCTTGGTTGGCGTTGCAGGCATCGGACTTAATGGTACAGGCGGACCATAAATTTCATTATCTGGTACCCTAGGAGTTGCTACCGACTCTGGCAGGGCACCAAAGGGCGATTCAGGCATCGGACTTAACAATCCTACGTCTAGGCGCATGATGCGCAATGCATTCTCACATTCTTCACGGTCACTGTAAGGCAGCTTCTGAGCCCTTGGTCTCTCTTCGTCTTCCATGCGTAACGCGTGTATTCGTGTATCGTGAGTGAACTTCCAGGTACGAGTGGGAATAGAGAGCTCAATTCCAGCATCCTCTATGAAATCTACCCCGAGCAGCGTCCGGTTGTTCCTACTTTCAGGCAACACTACAAATTGTGTTTGCACGTTAGTGCCTTCCAGGTTAACTACTACCTGGGCTATTAGTACCTTCTGTACTCTTGCGGCGCCATCTGCCAGAATCAGTTCCATGACTCGCTCTGTGAACTCGTAACCATGAGATCGCAGATGGTCGTAGAATTTTGCGGACGCCACGCTCATCTTTGCACCTGTATCGATATAGGCGAAGCCTTTGTGTCCAGCTGCCTCAATATCCAATATTGGCCTTCCACGAGGTCCAACCAGGAAGGTCCCATTAAGCGCAAAGAATTCTCCTTCCTTTGTTATTGTTTTACTTTGGCACTTAGGACACCGACTTCTTATAACTCCGGGTTCTCCACAACCGTAGCAGGAGACACGAGGCTTCTCCTTGGTTTGTGCTGGAGCAACTGAAGCAGCTGCTTGTTCCTTCTCCTTCTTCCGACACTGTTCCAACACATGCCCGATATTACCACAATATCGGCATTTGGGTCGTCCTTGGGGTTGAGCCTTGGGTTCTCGGTAACGGCTAATATTTTCTTTCCATTTGTCTTCCCTTCTCAAGCAACGCATGAAAAGAGTTCACCGATTCTCTAGGAATCTTTTCAATAATTCTTGGGTGTAGTTGAGAGTACACCAGATCTATCTGCGTCGTCTCGTCGTGTCGATGCTCGGGAAGTTCTGCCAGCAACAGCCTTTTCTTGCTGATGAAAACATCGATGGAGGTATTGTTTCCTTGTTTATTTTGAAATAGTTCATCGTACACTTGGTGCGCCGGCTTTTTAGGAGCAAATGCGTGATGAAGCTGCGTGATTGCCTCTTCCCAAGTCTTTATGGTACTCCTAATACCCATCCACCAATCGCGCGCTTCCCCTTCCAAGAGAAGTGGCATGCTGACTAGCGCTTCTGCGTCATCCGTATTCTGGGATGTTTTAAATATTTTTACTGCCGCGATGAAGCCATCTAGCTTGGTTTTATCGCGTGTGCCATCGTAACGGGCAGTACATTTGACAAAACTCTCCTTCTTCGACGTTTGTATGGCACTCAGGAACTCATTCCACTGCTCCATTGTAAACGCTATGGTTTTCGCCATATTAAACAGGTCAGACTACGCGGAACTTTTCACAATGGTTTAGACAACACTGGCAAATAAAATTTGTAAAGTATTGATTTTACAAAAGTTCAATATTTTCACAAGTTTAAGAAACACTGGTTTATGAAGAATTTTAAAAATCACAAAAGTTTGAAAACACTTGAATTTACGATAGTTCAACTTGCGCCACGCTGGGCAGCCACTTTATTTGTAACACACGGGGTACTCTAATTAACAAATTAAACACTTTTTAATATTAACAATTATATTATGTTGTATTTTATTTAATTTATTGTACATTTGGTCCGCGCACAAGTTGTTATCGTCTTATCAAAATTACAATGATCAACAACAGTCCAGCACCCTGGGCGTATTGTAGTTGAATTTTATCGGTAAAGTCTCAGGCAGTAGTCCAGCACGCTGGGCGTAAAGCTTTCGATGTTTTACTCGAGGAGAATTCAGGATCTCTGGCTTGTTGTCTGGCGAGTCCTTGCTTATATAGTCGTTCAGTGTCCAGTGAGACTGAGACGGGATGTTGTGTGAGGAGAGTCGCCATACAAAAGGTGGAGTCGACGTGTGACAGAGAACATGCGGTGTACTGTGCGAGGAGAGACGCACTAGGATTCGCGCGTTACAGCATATGTTAAAAAAACGTGTTGAGTGGTATTTGGAAAATGGTGATCTTCTGTCAAGTTCCCAATTCGGGTTTCGAAAAGCCCGCTCTTGTTTAGATAACCTAAGTATTTTAACCTCAGACGTAAGAGCGGCTCTTATTAACAAGGAATATACGGTTGCATCATTTTTGGATATTGAATCAGCTTACGATAATGTGCGCATTGATCTATTAATGACGATTCTGCAAGACTTGGGTATTCCTAGCCTTATTTTAAAACTTCTTTTTGGCATCTTCTCGCAGCGCACCATGGTTTTCAAAACTACTGATAGACTAGTCTACAGAAAAGTATATAGAGGGCTTCCCCAGGGCTCTGTCTTGAGCCCGCTGCTTTTCAACGTCTATCTCTCAAAAATTAACTCAAATATTGGCAGAGACTGTAAACTACTACAGTATGCGGATGATATAGTTCTATATTCATCCAATAAACTCCTCTCAAAATCTATCGACGCTATGTCATCAAGCATAAACTCTCTGAATTTCTGGCTCACTTCGTTGGGTCTCTCTATCTCTCCCCAAAAAAGTCACACAATGGTTTTTACGAAATCACATAAGACCCCAACAGCAAATCTCAAATTAGAAAATACCCCCATACCATGTGTCGAACAAGTAAGATTCCTGGGGATGATTCTAGACAGAAAATTGTCTTGGCGTCATCACATAGAACATATCATCTCTACATGTGAAAGAAATATTAATCCTCTGAGGGCTGTATGTCGAGTATGGTGGGGATGTCACCCAACTACAGTCAAACTACTGTACAACGCACTAATACGCAGTCTGCTTGATTATGGTAGCTTCTTGATGGACCCCTTGCCCAAGTATCTTCAATTAAAACTAGACCGCATACAACACAGGTGCCTGCGCATGGTGCTAGGAGCCATGTCCACCTCCCCTGTAAATGCTCTTCAAGTAGAAGCGGGAGAAATGCCCTTGAAAATAAGAAGACAGTTTTTGTCGGACTATTTCCTTGCAAAAAGAATATACCTGCTTAATCATCCTCTCATGCAATCAATCACAACATTAGGAAACAGGTTGTGTGACAGCGTGAGAGAAATTCCAAAACCTCTACTTATCAAAAGCTTAGAATCTCTCTCGGAAGAAATGGTTTCCTTACCCAAGAGAAATGTTCTACCATATTTTTCCACTCCATTTCCAGCTTTGGTACACATCCCAGAAGTCATACTGGATGGATTTAGTTTTTTCAAGTCTCATCTCAGTCTGAGTGTTTGCCAAAGTGATTTCCGCCGAATTGTTGATCGTTTTCCAACGTATACACAAATTTACACAGACGGATCCAAGCTTCCACAGTCTAACAGCTTCGGTGCATCGGTCTACATCCCAAAGTTACAAGTGCAACTTCAATTCAAAATCCCGAATCCCTGTTCCATTTTCACAGCTGAGACTGTAGCGCTTGCTGAAGCATTGAAAACAGTTGTTGATTTGAATTTGAACAAAATAGTTATATTTGTGGACTCCCGCAGCATTCTTGACGCAGTTTTGGGACTCCCGAAGTCGTTAATACACAATTCTATTATATGTAGGGTAAAGAAATATCTTTTCGACCTCCATTTCGCATCGAAAACTGTATTGCTGGCTTGGATCCCGTCCCATCGCGCCATTGGGGGAAATGAGGTCGCTGACGAGCTGGCAAAGTCCGCCATAAATAATGGAGTGACTTCAAGCATACACGAACCGTTAATCGCTGACTTGGGCAAACAGTTCCGCGAAAGAGCTCTCACTGCGTGGCGTGAAGATTGGTCAGAGACGAGCAAACTTAAAGGTAAGTACTATCGTACGATCCAACCCGAAATTCCGAGTGCCCCGTGGTACTCAAGCGGAAGGCTTAACAAAATGGAAATCTCTGTACTTTCAAGGATGAGATTGGGACATTGTGTGATCGCTACCCATCTTCATAGACTGGGGCTCGTAGAGAGCTCTCTCTGCGAGTGTGGCCAGGACGATGAGACGATTGACCATGCACTCTTTAACTGCCCAATTCGTGCTGACATAAGTTTATACGACCATATAAGAGACGTGAATCGCCCCTTTGATTTTTGCCACCTACTCTCCCTCGGGTCTTACGATGTCAATAGGCAGATTGCAAAATACATTAAAACTTACAATATCATCTTGTGACCTTATTGAAATTATAATAATGATTGACTGATATGAGATCTAACATGGGCAAAATCACCCTCTGTTGGGTGGAACGCCCACAAAAAAAAAAAAAAAACTTACTGAGGGAGTGAGGGGTTCTGTTAGATGGCGTTAGTATACTTATTAATTTTTCTAGATAAGTACTTTTTTCCTAGAATTATTATTGTCTATTGCGAAAATTTTCAAAGAACGACAATGGTTAGGTTTTTCAGTTTCCATGGTTTTATGACTACCATTTTGTTATTTTTCACAAGTGTCAAGATATCACGCATTTGCATTTAATAACATTTTTTTGATGAAAATGCCGTTTTTTTCGTATTAAATAGTAATATTGTTCTTGAAGAAAATACACATAATTAAAACAATGAGGCGATACAGAACACAGGTGTGTAAAACATATTAACATAATAATATACATACATGACTTTCCATATTAAGTTGAAATAGATTTCTGTGAGTTTTTTGTTAGTTTATATTAGTTTTAAATTGGAAAATAATATGATGTTATTATTGTTTCAGATCTATGGAATATAGACAGAATATTTATTATGTCGAATTGTTGACAAGGCAGCTAAAACTTATATTGTTGCGGACATGGAAGTACTTAGAAAAAGTCCACGTGCGTCGTTACAAGATTTTGTGATTCTGCATCAATTAAAAGTAAATCTCTATACTGTATTTTCTTTCATTCATATTATCTAAATTTGTTCGATATATAACACAAATGATTTTTCCTTTCACAAATAATGATGAAAAGATGTTTAATAAACAATATTCTCAACATAATATTTTTTTCAATAGTTTCCTATTCTATAGTTCATTTCCTTGATATAACATGTTGAATGTGAATAAGAAACATAAAATATCCAATAATATTTAGATTTATTAATGAAGATGATTCAATTTTGTCATGTTCTTAGCCATATTTACAAAAATACATAAGTAGTTAACTTTGGTATAAATATTGTTTTAGTAATACCTATATGGTATGTCTTATAGTTTTATTCACGTTCAGTAAAAATAAGGAGAATATGTCGCAGACTTTCATGTGCTTTATAATTTACAGTTAATGAAGTGTTTTTGAGTGTGCCATGTTGTTGTTTTCTTGTTTCTTGAAATTTCACGACGCCATTATGGTGTGGTGACATGTCAGGAAACAAGATTACAACAACACGACACATCCAAAGAGATTCAATATCTACAAAATTTGAAATTTCCCGCCTACAGCGAAAGCGAAACTCAGCTGTGCGTACCCCACACAGAGATGGGGCTTTCCCTGTGAACTTCCATAGAACGATTTATTTGTTACTTGAACTATTTATACTATGCAGCTTGGCTTCTATACTTTAGTATATTTATTATTCTATGGTTCTATTCTAGTTGGTAGGCTTGTTCTTGCTCGGTCATTTTTGGGAGCGATCTGATCTAGTACAATTGTCCTACGGAACTAGTTCGTACTTCTAGTTCTTTTAGTACTATTAGTTCACTGAATATTTCCATGTCAAAATTATTCAGTCATGAATGTAGTACATGTACTAATAAGAATACAGGATGCATACAGGGTACATATACTAATTATTAGTACATGTACTAATAAGAATTTAGGATGCATACAGAGTACATACATAGGAAATGCACATTTATGTAATTTTGTGATTATGAAAATCAATACTTAGTAACTAACAAAGAGAAAATTCAGAGAATATTTTATTTTACTTTATAATTTGCAGGCTTTGGATTTTCATTTCAATAAATTTTAATAATTTTGCTATCGACAGTAGGTACCTACTACATTATTATTTTATATGTTTATGAGACGTTCATAAGGGATAATATTTTAACTAAGTAAGTCTACTAACTTACAACACCGTTATATAAGTTATATGTAATGATACTTTTTCGTCCTTATTGGCGCCATTTACAATGTTCATAGCAAAACAAAACACTAAAAAGGTCTAACACCAATCTATCTATCTACCACTCTGTACTAGAATACTACCTACTAGAATGTACTTGTACAGTACTTGGTGCTTCTTATTAGTTCTTTGACGTCAATGAACTAAAAGAACTAATAAGAAGCAAAAGAGAAGGCACTATATCCTTTATAGAATCATCACATCAACTATCTCACTCGCACTCGTTTAAAGTTCCGACATAAACCGAGTGGCGCCGAGCGGAGATGCCGAACGTCACTGGCATTACTTTAGTTCTGTCCGATTGGGAATGAATGAACTAAAAGAACTAAGAGCGAATAATATACGGAATAGTTCATTCTAGTACAGTACTGGGAATTAGTTCCTAATAGTACCTAGTACATGTACTACACAAGCCTACTAGTTGGCGCTGTGCTGTGGCTGTGGGTGTCCGTGTTTGTCATGTGAAAGGTAAATGGTATGTTTATTTATATGTTTCACGCGGCTTTTAGATAATGTGTCAATCTATTATTTATTTGTTTTATTTTCCTTATAGTTGTGTTAGTGCGAAAGGCCTCTACCACGATGGGACGATCACCTAGTCCGAGAAGACGAGACGATTATGTTAGAAATAGAGAGGATTTTGGCAGAACTAGAGAATGGGATAGGGAAAGGCCAAGGGAGCGTCGTAGACAAAAAAGTAGAGAAAGGGTAAGGTCACGATCTAGAGATCGTCAGGAAATAGATAGACGCCGGCGTTCTCGATCCGCGGAAAGACAAGGAAGACGAAGGCGGTCGAGGTCCGATTCCAGTGATAGAAGTGCTGCATCAAAACCCCAGAAAAAACAAGTGCACGAAAGGCCAGCTATAACAGCCGCGGATTTGGAAGGGAAAACACCCGAAGAACAAGAAATGATAAGACTAATGGGATTCGGAGGATTTGACACAACAAAAGGTAAAAAGGTTGAGAACAATGATGTGGGTGAAGTGCAAGTAGTCCTCAAGAGAAAGTACCGTCAATACATGAATAGGAAGGGTGGATTCAATAGACCTTTGGATTTTGTTGCCTGATATTTATTGTTGTTTCTATCTAGATGTTGTGTGTGGTGAGTATTGAATATACCATCATTAGTACATATTTAAAATGGCATGTGTGCAAACATTTTTATTTAGGCATGCTCTTAAAAAAACTATTAATTAGGGGATTAAAATTGTTATTTGAATGTTTTATTGGCATGTCACATTACTCTAAAATATTGAATTTTAATGTTTGATACTGAAATCATTTTAAAAATGGTTTTAATATCATAATGAGCAGTTTATTCAAGACATGCCCAAGCATTTATATAAACTTACATAGGTCATTTTAAATATGCAACGATTGTACATAATTAAATATGTGTGTGCGTGTTGATTAAATTATTGTGCACCTGCAACATCTACAGGGTATTCTACAACTACCTTCTTATTGAGTTAAGTTATATATTATTTCATTAGGTAACATAAGTAAGTATAATCAAGATTTTTTCTGTATCAACCAGTCAGTTTTGGTTAAACATTGTTCTCACGAGGCGAATATCGTCAGGAAATCAAAATATCATCAGCCATTTGAACCGTGTGAACAAATTGACAGTTAGTCTGGAATGATAAAAACCAGTTAAAACGATATTGTCTCAGGTTGACCACCTTTCAACTTTTGTCGTTGGTGGAACGATGCGCACATGCATAGATGTGCGCGGCATCTGTATCTACGGTAAAAACTTTATAATGTTTCCCGTTTCTTGACAGTTGTTATCTTTGATGTTTTATTTATTAATTTATTCTTTTTGCACACCATCATTACATAACAGTGTTGCAAATATAGGACGATGTGCAGTGGCGAGATTATCACTATAAAGTGATTTCTTCCATCTAACCACGACACATTGACATAAAACTAGTAAAATACAAATTTACTAATATTTTTTTTTTTTTTTAAAGAATCAGAATCTTTTTTTACAATATATAATATATATATAATAACATACACAATATAACAATATATATACACAATAACATACATAATATACATATACATAATAATATACATAATATAATTTTTTTTATTTTTCAATTCATTTGATCAAAGTACCCGTCCCAGAATTGAGCGTGGCTCGATTGGTTTGTGGAGTTTGTTTCCTTAATTAAAAGGCGCCTTATATAACATTTTCAACTAATAATAAACACTCCACGATCTCCATCTCGACGTTCGTTATTGTCAAAATCAAAGCGCATCTGACAGATGGAATCTATGCCGGTAGACTGTGAACACGTTTTACGATCAATGGATGACTGATGGATTTTGTTTTTTTTATGCAAGCGAAATCGTCAGGCCTTCATATCGCCTCGTATGAACGCCACATTAGTCATCTATAATTCTGTTCCCGAACACAAAGTTGTTTAGCGAACGGGGATGCTTCAGGTCGAGGGCACGGGTAGGGAGGAAACAAAAAAGAGGCTATTTCATCATATCGTTTGATTTCTTTGTGTGGTTCAAAGTCGCGTGGTTTATTACTGTGTTTGCTAAATTGTGATGTTTTGTTAAATTATATGCATAAAAATAATTTAATTTCAGTGGTAATTATTTATTTTAATATACAATTGATTACAACAAAGTTAATGTTAGACTCCTGGCTACCACTCTTATGTGGTGATATTATAGTGATGATATAAAACAATCTTTAATTTTGACGTTGTTTTCAAAATGGTGAACGTTGAGATGGAGATTGCGGAGTGTTTATTGTTATTGTTAGTTATATAAGGCGGCTTTTAATTAAGGAAACAAACTCCTCAAACCAACAACAAAGATAATAACTGTCACGAAACAGGAAACATTATAAAGTTTATAGGTTATAAAGTTTTTACCGTAGATACGGATGCCGTGCACATCTGCATGCACGCATCGTTCCACCAACAAAAAATGTTGAAAGGTGGTCAACTTGAAACAATATAGTTTTTACTGGTTTTTATCTTCTCAGACTGTCAATTTGTTCACACGGTTCAAATGGCTGACAGACATTTTGGTTTCCTGACAATATTCGCCTGTTGACAGGTTTTGCTTGTGTGACTTGGGTTGAACAATGATTTTTTTTTAACGGTTGTATTTATATTACAATTGTGCAGCCCAGCACTGTTATTCAACTGTTCCAACAAATATTTTAAAACATCCAATCATATATATTTTGTTGTTGCATAATGATTACTGGGTAGTTGGTACAGGAATATATATTTGCAATTGGCAGTTTCATAATTACTTTTGCAACTTTTGCCTTATTAGAATTAGTAAATCCAATTGTGAAATTATTATTTTTGAAACATAACATACATGGCACTATTTAGCTAATGAAGTGTCATTGTTTCACAAGTTACTGTGTTGTGTCATCTTTTAAATTGTTTTTAATATATATTATATAATAAATGTTAGATAATCCATCTATAATATAAATGTAGTTGATCTAATCACTACAATTATGTTTGTACATGTATATTTGAGTAGTAATATAATAATGAGTTTTTAGTTTGTAAGTCCGTTGTTACAGTGGTTGTGTCGCTCCTACTGGATCGCACAACTGATGGTTTTATTTTACCAAGAAACTTTAATGATAATCCTATTACTGATGATAAACATCTCAAGTTAGATTATCATTACAGTTTGTCAAGCCATTCCCACCTCACAAATGAATCAAGACATATTTACAATATTTTACAGATGCATATTATATATATGTATATATATATATATATATATATAGTGTAAGTACTTTACACAATAATATTATATTATTACCTACACACAGGACAGACTCAGAGTGTTACCCTTATTCATAATGGTGCACTTGTGGTGTTTAACTGATTACCTCAATTTAATACAAGTATACATATTTATAATACATACATAATAATAAAATATTACCTATCAAATATTTCTTGTTTTCCAATCCAGTAACAATTTCACTTACCTCCACTTAGTATAGGATGCATCACTCTAGTGCCATTGGTCTGGTTTACAATGCACACAACATGCAAACATGTGCTAAATTTTGTTGTTTATTTGTGTGCTTTACAGCTATCTTTCATATATATACTTATACACCCTCCTTTACACGAGACTTGTCTCTATAAGGAGGATGTTTAGATTTAAGTTTTATCAAATAGTCTATGTATTGTCATGTCTGTATAATTGTTGTTAAATAAAATAAATAAAAAAAAAAAAAATTGAGTAGGTATATATTATTCTCGCATTTACCTGCATGTGGTAGACTTGAATTTTTTTTAAGTGCCCTAGCACCGCTACGCACACAGTCACAGGTAATGTGTATTACATAACACGTGACTGAATTAGTAACCGAGTAGCATCGCTGTGATTGACTGGTGCATTGTGTGGTGTGTGTAGCATACTCATTAGTGAAGGATGTGTTAGTAATCATAGCAACTTTTTTCGTTAGCCTGGTGATGAGAGCGGAAGCTCTTGAAAGCCGGCTCGCGTCCAATAAAATGTCACTGTGTATGTGAACAGCCTCCTGTCTGATTGATTCCCTTGTACATACCACATTATTATTACTAGTATCGTTACTGTAGGAACATTATTTTTTACAACATAATGTAGTTATGTTGGTTGTTTTTTTATTAGGCTGGCTATCTGTATCCAAATTGTTGCATTACCACTACTCTTAACAACAATAATATTCTAGACAACTTATTTATTTTTATTCAAATCATTGTTTTTATTAATAACTTAACATACTTCAAGGTTACTTTAATTTAATTTAGTATTTAAGAAAATGAACAAAAAAAATCAGAAGATACTTAAATTATGAAAGATTATATTTAAAATTAAATTAAATCAAACACTGTTTCATTCCACTATGAGAATAATTGTTAAAACGTTTTCAACTACAATGTAGTCATCATCAGGAACAATACAAATCTCATAGTGGAATGAAGCAGTGTTTTTTTTAATTCAATTTTAAAAATAATCTTTTATAATGCATTTCCACAAAGTTACACTAGAAAATATAGAATATTTAAATTATGAGTTTCAATTTCAAATTTTTATTCACTGATGTTATTATTTTTTTTATTTTGTAAGTTTTATTTAATTTTAAAATAGTAAAGCACTAAAACATGTTTTTTTCTTTATAAGAATGCGTAAAGAGTGAGAGAGGATAACATATATTATCTGTACTTGTAATATGAATCTCTATCTAGGTAAAATACATAAAGATATTGCTTTTTCCTGTGTATTTATTTTCATCAAATCATCAGATTTTGTGATTAATATGCCAACTATATTCACTGTGTCGGTGTTTAGTAGGATTCCATAACGTGATTAAAAAACAAATGTTTTTTTCTACAATGTGATTTATTTGACGAGAGAGACGTCATTCGTCTTGTTTAGGATATTGTCAATCTCCATTGATCAATTATGCCAACTTTATTTAACTTAAGTAACAGAGAGAGAGATAGAGATGTGCATAAAAGATTAATTAACTTACATGACAGAAAGATATGCATTAAAGATTTATTTCTCGCTAACCTTATTTGTTGTTAGACATCATGTTTATATTTTTATTTATATAAGTTACTATGAAGAATAAAAACAATTTCATACCTATTGAATATTATCCTTTATCATTTTCTTTTATATATATGAGCTATTCTAATTGTCAGTACCAAACTAAAATTAATAAATCATATTCAAACTTAGTTATAATAAGAAAATTAATGTTTTATATTTGGTTTATAATATTTTGTTATTTGTCATATGGATTGTTTTGTTAAAATGAATTTGCAGTTATTTCTTATCAACTTTATTCAATTCACATATACTAGAATATTTCTCTCTAGATTTGGTTAATTTGAGTTAAATATTTACAATTTGAGTGTCTTATGAATTTCACTTAATGTGAGTGTGCGTTGGTCGGAAGTAGCGACGTCAAGATATGCTGTCAGGTCAAGTTCCTTGAGTGGCGAGTCAGCTCGCCCACTCAGTACATTTTCATATTCTGGTTGTGACAATTAGTCAACTCGCCAATAATTGGCCTTTATTTCTTTGGCCAATTAGTTTCTAGTAAATTTTTCTTAATCATGCATTAAGGTCAACTTACATGTTATCATCTGTAATCTGTAGCCTTACATGTGACAGAACTAATTAAATGTTGTCAACTTGCCATGTTATTTGTCTTACCAACACTAAAAGTATTTTTATTATAATATTAAATATGAAGTTTATAATTTCAACTCATATAGGGTGACAACCAACTTAGATTAGCTGGACATAATTCTAAAATGTATGTATCCATAAAATTATGTACAAGATATCAGCAAGGGAGGCTTCTCTCTGTGGACTCTCTAAATCTAGTGGTATCTTACTACCTCCATACTTTGTTTCAAAGGTAAATTGTCATAGAAAACATAATATCTGCAAATATCTATAACTTTTGATTGTGTGCTCTTATAATAAAATATTATAATAATGTCATATCTGTTTTTCTTTATCACTATTATTTATTTATTCTTTTTGCACATCATCATTATATAACAGTGTTAACAAAACAATATAAAATTTAAACATATCACTTATTATACCTCCCCGGAAATGAGAAGTACCTATATTAATTGTGTGTATTGTAGTAGAAGAAGAGGCCACCACTCCAGAGAAACTATATGCTACTCATTCAATACAGTAGCTGGGGGTTGTGACCTATCACTTGCGATTATTTATATGTTCCTATAACTAAGCTATAAAGCCATGCAAATACTTTTCAAGTGATCTGTGTTCTAAGTTGGACCAACAAGGTCTCCTTTCATCAACATGAATATTGTGCCGCTCAAGACAAAATAACATAACTCAGTTAATCCTTCATATTTTCTTGTGATATTTTTACTAGTTATTCTATAATCGTAAAAAAATATACATATATGTAAGTATATATATTTTGATGTGTCTTGTTGTTTTACAAAAATATAATGGGGAATTTACACAAAAAAAATTCAGCTCAAAAAATAGCACATAAAATTAGAATAATTATGGTGTTTTTTATATTTTTAAATGTGCATTTTTAAGGCTTTTATCACGATTCGAAAAAGCAATTTTACACTTTGTCGCAAAAAGGTCCACTCGTGGCGGAGCACTGTGTGATGTCATCAGGCAAAACATGAACAAACATTACTAAGAGCAAACTGTGTGCCAATACAACATAGTGCATAGCGACGTCACAACGAGCTAATTCAATAACAGAAATATTGATTTTTAAAATGAAAATAATGAATAAAAGGTTTTATTTTATCTTTTCTTATTAGGATATTTATTCATGATAAGCGTATATTTATTAATATGAATTGATAACATTTATTTATATTCCTCACACATTTCCCCATTGGGTCAAATTTTGTGGTTAGAAACCATGACTTTTTCAAAATTAAGTATGAAGGAGAGGCTATGGTTAAAAAATATTTTTATATTTGAATTGTGATCTGCAAAAACCACACATGTTACAAAATCAATGTTCTTGAGAAATAAAAAAAAACCTTCTATTTTTTAACTTAAAGCAAATCACTACATGTTTTGTTGTATTTTAAAAGCTTCTATGGTCCTGGTTGCAACTGTATTTATTATTATTATTTTTATATTAGGTATATTTATTTTTTATTCGTTCTAAAAAAATGCACATGTGTGGTTTTTGCTGACCATCACTTACTTCAAAGCAAAATCTAACAATATTTTGGACTAACAAGTTTATTATTGAAAATAAAGGTATACAAAAGGTAATTGAAGGAGACCCACCATCCACCCGGATAGCTCAGAAGTCTGGATACTTAAATTGAAATTTAAAATGGATTAAATTTCTGCACTAACAAATTTGTCCACACAAGAAGTGCCATGATGGGCAGCCTGAAGGACTGACCGGCCAAAACCCACACGTGCGGAATAAATTAAATACCACTCCTTCAATGTCCCTCTGGCCGAGAGAAGCATATGCTAACTTAATATATATTAATTATAATATAATGATCCGTGGTGTGCTTGTGGGACAAGAGCACAGTTTGCAGAACACACCCTGTAGGAGTGTCCAATGCTGATGAATGTGAGAGACATTTAAAAAAACATGTCCTTAATTATATATTATATTGTATGAGAAATATTGAAACTGTGTTAGAAAATTAATTTTGTGCTGTGCCAAATGTATTTGAGTCATGGTGCATTCAGGATTCAACTTTTTTAAAAAATTAAAATATGATCTTATTTTTTTCAATATGTATGGACAATTGGCACGAGTGCCAAACTAAGGTATGAGTCTTGTATTATGTAAAGGGTTCTATAAAAATCAAGACATAAATTTTCTTTTATAAAAGAAATTATAAATGGAATTGGAAGTGATAGACATATTGGAGAATATTTGTCCTGGGAGCCACATGGTTCTTGGACATCTGCGCTTCCTCACACTCCCTACCATTTGTTCCACATGACCAAACCATTGTAATTTATTTACACGCATTATGTCCTCCACAACACTCCTCTTGCATGCACTCATTCTTCTAATATCCTCACTCTATCACGCAACATTTTACCAACAATTCTCCTCAACAATTGCATCTCCACAGGGGTTATTCCATTTTTGTGCCTCTTCATCTCTGGCTTGTTTGAGTGACAATTCATTCAAGCGAGAAAGAGATGACCCCAAGTGATGGATAGTGAAAACCATGACTCAAAATCCGTTCCCTGTTATGGCAACTTTTCTAAGTCGTAGATCAGCATCCCTCAGGGTACTCTACCAACCAGAGTCATGGGTGTAGCAAACCCAAGGTACCCTAGCCAGTTACTGCCTACTTATATCTCCCATCTAGACAGTAACTACCAATTTCTATACCCTAATCCTAAATTAATCCCATCAACAACTAAACTCTTATTCAACCCCCACTGCTCTAAGTTAAGGTGTAAAGTATTGTGCTGACGATTAAATGACACTGGAGGCAGTCTAATAATCCAGTGCCACAAACAAACTTCGGGAAGATTACCCCCTTGTAAATGGCCTTATACCCATGTGAGGCTCTCCGGGTGGTGACCTTTATTCCCTCTATGATCGAGTATAATACTCGTGGGAATAATATGGAATGTGGAAACAACAATGATAATAATTTTATTTTTCAGATGAAGAGATGGAGGAGGTGAAGACAGGGTCCAGGGCCCGTTCTGTGGACCTGGATCTTAAAAGTTTGAGGAAGATAATTCCTCTACAGAAAGTGATGGAGAGGTTAAAGAGTGTGTAATCAATTGTGACCCCAGCTGCTAGTGAAGCAGAACCACAGGACCGGAGATCCCAAAGTCCTATTGTGGAATGCGTCAACAATCAATCATTGGGAGTGAGGGAGCCTACTCGGCTCAAGGGCCAACGGATCTACAGTGGGGCCATAAAAATGCCCATTAGGAAACTATGTAAAGCAACAAGGGATGGTGTTGAATGAAGTTGATCCATCTGCAGCTAAACCACCCAGACAGGGCGAAAGTACCAACATTAAAGCCGCAGCAGTTCTTTAAATTGGCATCTACAGAAATCCAGAGAAGAAACCGACAACTGAAAAGCAGCTCATCATTGTGAAAAAGACTGTCATCCAGTTAGTGCACAAACTCATTGTGTCCGTTCTCAAACTCATTCAGGTCTTAAGATATCTCCAGGCCATAGGCCAGGACACGAAGGGCTGGAGAGTTCTTAACGTAAACAATGCAGTGGACTGCCAAATGATGGCTTTCTCCAATGATAAGGAAGCAGTAAAGGCCGTAGCTGCTTGTAATTACAAGTCCTTTATGGCAATGGCCAAAATCATATTCAAAATAAGAACACCAAAGTTAACACTAATAAGACTCCTGAAAAGGAGAAAATGCCTAGACCATCTGGCTCTGTTGTGAGATAAACGCCCCCTGTCACTGGTAATTGCAATCCAAATGTCTCTGAGCATGATGTACCTATTGCTGGGCTAGAAGAATCCAAGCTCTGAGATCCCCAAAAAACAGACCCCTGCTGCTCAATATTCGGGACAAGGATCTGTATCCAAATGAATAGGGGCTTCGGAGGAGGGTGGACCACTGGTGACAGAAGCTGTGGAACTTGTCAGCAAGGCCACTCAAAGAACAACGGCTAAAGGAGGTGATCCTCATGAGTGCCCTCCTTCACACAAAAGTTTGGCAACATTCTTCGACTTAATTTACATTGTGCCAGGGCAGCTTCAGCCCTGACTGGTAAAAAACTACTAAATGAAAATTTAGTAGCCTTGTTCTTGCAGGAACCCTGGACAATTGATTACAGGATATGTGGTTGAAGCTATGCAAGAAACATAATAACCTGCAATAGCAACGGTAAACCCAGAGCCCGTATTGTAATTAGTAAAAATATGTTTTATACATATTCCAGAATTATGCGTAAGGGTGGAAACACAATGAAAGCAGGTTGTCAGCGCCGATCAGTGCCGGTAAAGTGAATCACAATCGGCGTTCCTGCTTTTACTATGTGCGTGTTTATTGAAATGCATATAACCATTCTCGCGCAAAAAACCTAATTGAAGGCTTCTTGCCAAAGAAAAGTAGAGATATTCTCACACTCAATAGAGAGAACCTACAAATTTTTACTTGAGTACTAACAGGACACTGTAGACTTAAGTAAACATATATTTTATTTTATTGATTATCCAAGCAAAACATACAGTCATTCAGTACATATTACAAATAAATATATTAAATCACTAATCGACCAGTGAAGTTTGCAAATATTACTAATAAGTCAGCATGTTCACAAGTGAAATAAAACAACATGAAATGAGTCAATCATATTCAGTTAACACTACATGTATAATGAAACTATCAGACATGTACAAGCGTACGCTTCTGCATTAATTAATTACCATGAAACCCCATTGCATCTATTCACAGAATGTGAACCAATAATGCAAAGAGCCAAAATAATTGCTTCACACTTTCCTGATCAAGAACAGATCAAAGGAAGACTTTTAAGGACTAAATCCCACAATGGATTACTCTTAGAAGTCGATGTGGGCAAGGTCGTTAGATGGGAAAATATCTAATAAATGTAATCGGAGAAGCTTTTTATGTAGATATAAGTTCGTCGGTAGCCTGGAGGTAGAGTCTCAGCCTCATAAAGCCATCACAAGGGGTCCGTGCACTGCAGGGTTACTCTTGACAAAACTAAACACGATCTTAATCTAGTCTTGATCTTGATCATACGACGCACGAAGGGACTATGGTCAAAAACATCACGCTACCGCTAACGCGCGTTCGGTTTGTGTGTATTTTTTGGCCAATAGTCACTTCGTGCGTCAAATGATCAAGATCAAGACTTGATTAAGATCGTGTTTAGTTTTGTCAAGAGTAGCCCTGCAGGTGCCGGCAAACTCACCTTTCATGACACAAACTTTTAGATTACTGTAAAAGGTGTATAAGGTTGTATTTGGGTTTATAACAAAACCCAGATATATCCTTTTTACTCTTTACCCAGATTTACTCTTTTATGACCTGTTAGATTGTTCTTTAATGTGCATTTATAAAAATAAAACAATTTGCTAACTATACTTTCTCATCATACTTCATACTAAGTTTTAAGAATCAGGTTTTCTAATCTCAAAATTTGCAAAATATATTAATTTTTATATTTATGTAATGCAACATAACACATAAAATATTATAAATTACAGAACAAACTAAGGAATAACTGAGTTGCATATTTTTCTCTCTCAAGCGGCATAAATGTCAATGTTGACTAAAAGGGACCTTGCGATAAACTTTGAACAACAATAACTTAGAGTATTTGACATAGACCAAAAAAATTTGGTATTATAGTTTCATAACTGGGTATAGCAAAATGGTAAATAAAAAATCATAAAAGTCCGAATTGCTAAATTACCTAGGCTCGGTGAAGTGGATATAAAATGCCCCAGGGGTAAAATAAAATATATTTTCAACTTGACAATACTTTATTAAGAAAAAGAAAGCCAATAATGTGTCTATCAACATTCTACACTTAATATATATTAAGAATATTACCCAACAGACACCTCATCCGCACAACCAACAGACTGTACAAACTCCCTTTTGTATGAAACAGGAAAGGTGTCCCGGTGCTTACGAATCGGCTTAGGCTGGTTTAGTCTGTTAGTTGTGCAGATGAGGTGTCTGTTGGGTAATATTCTTAATATCTTCACTCTCGCAGGTGTGAAAATCCAGCTAAATACTTTGTTTAGCATATATATATATATATATATATATATATAAGATATATATATGTATAAGATCGAGTCGAGATACCTTCTAATCTTTTTTACAATGACCAATATTCAAATTCAGTCCAGAGTGCTGTTGATCTATTCGCTACATTTTTCCAGTGCGTTTATGATTTGCCACTCCCACATGCCGACATTGATTTTTCCTCCGATACGACCATTGACTTGCCCAAGTTAACTATCACCACTGACGAGGTCAAACGTGCGATTCTTGATTTGGATATCTCAAAAACAGCCGGTCCGGATGGCATCCCAAACGTGTTCATAAGGAACTGCATTGATGTGATGGCAGATCATTTTCAGATTCTGTTTAATTTGTCATTGGGATCAGGTATCTTTCCTGGTGCTTGGAAGACAGGATACATTTGTCCAATTTTTAAAAAAGGCGAAAAAAACCAAATCACAAATTACAGACCAATATGTATCTTGTCGGCTATCCCCAAACTTCTAGAATCAATTATAGTAAAAAAAATAAGTCATAGTATCAACAAAGTTATTACTACGTCACAACATGGCTTTATTCCTAAAAAATCAACGCTCACAAACCTACTGACTTATCAAAATCACATAGTTAACGCTCTCTCCGAGAGAAGTCAAGTCGATTCCATATACACGGACTTTTCGAAAGCTTTTGACAAAGTGTCACACGACCTGCTACTTAGGAAGTTACGTGGGTATGGAGTCGACGGAGCTTTTCATAGCTGGCTGGAGAGCTATCTTAAAGACAGAATTCTAAAAGTTAAGATTGGGAATTGTACCTCAAATCCGATTTATGCACACAGTGGAGTGCCTCAAGGATCGCACTTAGGACCAATATTATTTAACGTATTTGTAAATGACATAGTAAAGGTTTTCAGTGATGTAGAGGTCTTGTTGTTTGCAGACGATCTAAAGCTATATAAAACTATAAAATGTGATAATGATTGCCTTACATTGCAAAATAATTTAGATCATTTGAATGATTGGTGTAAACAAAACAGACTTAATCTAAATATAGCAAAATGTCTGATCTTTCGTTTTTATAAAACAAAATCTCACATTACTTTCAAATATTCCATTGATGACGTCGAACTTCAAAATGCATCAAGCATACGAGACCTCGGAATTACATTCTCTGAGAATCTTACTTTTAACTTGCATATTGAGGAAACTGTTGGCAGAGCAATGAGAACCCTAGGTTTTGTTTTTAGACTAACTGTCGATTTGCAGTTGATTCAGTCTCTCAGGCTACTATTTGTATCCCTTGTGAGACCCCTGTTGGAATACAACTCGGTATTATGGTCCCTCAATTACGCCATTCACAACAACAGTATTGAAAGGGTGCAGAGAAAATTTTTGAGGCTGGTTAACTATAAAAAGGGTATACCTGTTGATAATATTAATTACCCAGCTCTTATGGAAGAGCTGAGATTGCCCAGCCTGAAGGATCGCAGAGAAATTATCGATCTTTGTTTCCTGCACAAATTAATGAATGGCGCAATTGATTCTCCTGACTTGCTTGCCCTCATTCATTTTAATGTCCCTACCAGATGCACAAGACAGTCGGTACTATTTCGTGAACAAAGCGTGAGAAACAATTATTTGTTTCACTCACCGATGGTTCGAATACATAGGCTGGGTAACTTGGTGGGTGACTGTACTGACATCACTGCCGACAGTTTTCAGAAATACAAAACTGACGTAATGAATTATTATTTTCAAAATATGTAAACTGACACTGGGCAATCATTGGTTCGTTGGATGAATGACAACAATTGGATTTCTGTTTTTATTGATTTGTTTGTTGTTAATATTGATTTATGTCTGACTGTCTTGTTAATATATTTATTTATTTTTATCAATTGACATTTTAAATCCTTATTATCGCTGTTATTATATTAATAATTATGTTGAATTATATTTTAGACTATAACTCATCTTATGAGATAGCTCATTATCGAATTGTATCTTACCCCATTTAAATTTAAATTTTCTTTCTTTGACCTGCTGTTATCAGTGGTTTATATAGTTAATTACTATTTCATTCTGACACTCCATAACTGACATTATATAGACATTTTTTATTGATTATTATTATTTTGATCTTGACGTATGAATTTGTAATGTACTTGTGTGATTGTGTGCGAATGTTTTTTGTTGTTGTTGTTGTTGTTATCTGACATAATTTATAAACATGTAAAAGGCTCACGCCGTATATAATTGAAATAAAAAAAAAAAAAAAAAAATATATATATATATATATGTTGTTGTTAAGTTTTTCGCGACAAAGTATGTATGTATGGATTGTCTTTGCGAACACATCATGTGTTTGAGTTAGGTGGTGAGCTTTCGAATGCCCGGGCGACAATCTATACATATATAATATATATCGTCGTTGGTTCTATGAAACCTTTTATGTGCTCCGAACCAAATTTTACAGGAGATGCAAGCCAGCCTATGCCGATTCGTAAGCGTTGGAACACCTAATACTCTCTTCTCTACCCTGCAAGTGATGCATAGATTGTGATTTGATTAATATTAATGGAATGCATGTTGCACATGCATTTCCGATGAAAATTTGATCACACAGCCATTCATAATATGCGATACTCCCCACATACTGGATTTAATGTTGTGTCGGCTATTCTGCGAGATGGTCCTGAAGAAGCACATGTATACACAATGCAGAAACACAACACCTATTCTGCAAATCCAATCTGCATGTTCCGGTGACGGGCCGTGTCTCGTCCCACATGCAAAGGCAAGAGCCAAGTCTCTGCCCGACTGTACGCAGTGAAATGGAGTAAAACCTTCACCTCATACTATCTCCTGCGTAAAATCAAGTGATCTTTCATTAATGGAATGCATGTTGCACATGTATTTCCGATGAAAATTTGATCACACAGTCATTCATAATATGCGATACTCCCCGCATACTGGATTTAGTGTTGTGTCGGCCATTCTGCGAGATGGTCCTGAAGAAGCACATGTATACACAATGCAGAAACACAACACCTATTCTGCAAATCCAATCTGCATGTTCCGGTGACGGGCCGTGTCTCGTCCCACATGCAAAGGCAAGAGCCAAGTCTCTGCCCGACTGTAAGCAGTGAAATGGAGTAAAACCTTCACCTCATACTATCTCCTGCGTAAAATCAAGTGATCTTTCATTAATGGAATGCATGTTGCACATGCATTTCCGATGAAAATTTGATCACACAGTCATTCATATATATATATATATACTGACCCGTTATCCGTGACGTACGTGTCTACTGCAGAACCTGATGATGGAGTTCCAAGCAACTCCGAAAGCTTGTTCGAAAAACAAATTACGCAATGTAACCGCAAAACATAACTCTAAAACATATATACCTCGTCGCGAAAAACTATTCAATAACATAATAAACCTCTGCGGGAGTGATATTAAAAAACATCTTTATACATACGAGTGCAACAAACGCAAACGAGCGAAAGTGTTTTGTGACTTGACTTTTCTTAAACGTTGTTGTGATAATTGTGTAATACCAACTGCATTCAGACTTCAACACCACAATACGAGCAGTACCGCTACAAAAATTCTCCATCGAGCCTCAATGGGATTACTGCGTGCTGAGATATCTGAAAAACAACGTACTCTAGAAAAGCTAAGTACCTGCATTTATCATACACATATACACCTTGCTAAACAAATTCACCCACTCTTGTGGCATTCATTAGATTCTTTGATCAATGATCGCCTAGAACAAGATACACTTCTGAATAAAACAACACAAACAAAAAAATACAACAATCTAGTCTCACGTCTTTCATCATCAATCCACACAAATACACCTTCACAAACCCCAACTCACACTGTTCACAATCTCTCCAACGTACAGCTTGATGTCGCAGCGGTATCCATTCTTTCAAAAGGTTTCAATTTTGCAATATCTCCACCATCCATTCCCAATGAGAAGATAATTGTCAGTGTAGAAAGTGCCCTACATTCAATCCCAGATGGCCAGGCCGAGATAATTAGACAAGAAACGTGTAACATACTTAGAAAATCCCTACCTCCGAGGCCAAACACCACCTTCTTAGAACGCAAGGCATTATCTTCCCTTAGGAAAAACCCAGATATAATCATTCTACCTGCTGATAAAGGCAACGCCACAGTAGTAATGAATACAATAGACTATAATAACAAGATAGAGACCCTTCTACAAGACGTTGCCTACACAATACACCCCAATAGGCCAATATCAATACTCAGTTCTGTCTCAAAAATATTTGAAAAAGCAATTAAAGTACGGCTGACAAGTTACTTGGACAAACACAAAATACTGTCAGGAAATCAATACGGATTCAGGAAGGGAGTTGGAACACAAAACGCCATGAATAGATTGACAAGTTATGTGCTAGACTGTCTGGATGGAGGAAAAAAATGTCTAGCAGTATTCCTTGATCTGGCAAAGGCCTTTGATACGGTTTCCCATCGGATATTATTAAAAAAAAATGGAATTCATTGGAATAAGGGGTGTGACCATAAACTTTTTCGAAAGCTTTCTTACAGGCAGATTGCAGCGTACGAGATTAAACAATGATGTGATGAGTAAAACATCCAGAATTGAGTTTGGTGTACCTCAGGGAAGTACCCTTGGTCCATTACTTTTCTTGATTTACATCAACGATTTGTGTGATTTGAAAATAGATGGTACCATAATAACTTTTGCCGACGATACAGTCTTGGCGTTCACTGGAAACACATGGGATGAGACATACTCCTTGGCTCACAGAGGCGTAAGGGAAATTAAAAAATGGCTGGATGGACACCTTCTTACACTAAATACAGCTAAAACAAAATATGTGCCCTTCTCATTAACATTAGTATCACAACCAAATGAGTGTAAGAAAATTAGTGTTTGTGATTGTCGACTTGATTGTAAATGTCCTAAAATAGAAAGCACCGACTCAATAAGATACTTGGGTATCACATTCGATAAACACCTGAGGTGGTCCACTCATCTAGAAATTTTGGCAAAGAAGTTGCGGAAATTAATATTCATCTTCAGATCAGTGAGACATATTCTAGAGTACAACAAGATGAAAATGGTTTATCTGGCATTGTGTCAGTCGATTTTATCATATGGCATTGAATGTTGGGGTGGTGCTTTTGTAAATCATTTCTGCGGATACAGATCACCATCTGAGCCACTCTATAAAACTTTTGGGGTACTGGATCCTAGGCAGTTATATATACTCCATATATTATTAAGATACCAAATCGAGAAGAGCAATAATACTGTTATACAACACACTCATTTAACTAGGATGAGTACCCAACAGATGCGACGTCCTCCAAAGATGAATACTACACATGGTCAGAAGTTTGCAAAATACCTGGCACCAAAAATTTACAACAGATTGTGTGCTATGACAAAAGGGGAACACAGAAAATATATGTTTAAGAAACGGGTATTTCACTGGTTGCTAGATGTGGGAAGAAAGAATGTCGAAGATATGCTGGGCATTTTGAGTTAACAGAATTGATTAGGGTATATGATTGTTCGTGTGGAAGTTTGATCGAGACTGTCCTGGTACTGATATGGTGGATATCTTCAAGGGACACTTGCTGTATGATGTCTTTAAATAAACATAAAGTTTAAATAAAAATACTGTAGATTATTGTACAGTATGACACAGTCTTTTGACTAGTATACTGTGCGATGTGTTGTATTTAAGAAGGAAAAAAAAAAGGTACAATGATGATGTGACTAAAAGAAGAAAATAGTTTTTACTAGAATATGTACCTTTATTATAATGTTATAATATCCTGTAATTTTTATTTTGATAAATAAACATTTTATTATTAATAAACATTTTATTATTATTAATAACCCAATCACTTATTTAGAAAAAACCACAAAATTAAAAATACAGAAATCATCTATACCTACAGATATACAAAAGAAACTCATCCCCAGAGAAAAGTCTTCCACTTGCCCCTAATTCTACGGTCTTCCCAAAATTCATAAAAACCCAGTCTGTCTTCGACCTATAGTATCACAAATAGGTTCTCCTACCCACCAGCTTGCCAAATACCTATCTACCATACTATACCCTGCTTCGATACAACGTGATTCGTATGTCAAAAACTCTTATGACTTCATAAATATCATCAAAGACACTAAGGTGCAGCCTAATGATCTTCTAGTCAGCTTCGACATTGTCTCCTTGTTCACAAATGTCCCAGTAGACGAAACAATAGAAATAATAAAAAACCTACTTAACATCCCTCCCGATGCAATCGATTTGATCATACACTGTATGAATAACACCTTTTTCTACTACAAAGATACCTACTATAAACAAATTTCTGGTGCAAGTATGGGTTCCAGCTTGAGTCCGGTTTTCTGTGACATATTCCTCATGGAACTGGAAAAGAAAGCCTTTCAAAATTCGCCTCATAAACCCTCCCTTTTTAAAAGATATGTAGATGACACCTTCGCAATTTGGCCGCATGGAAGAGAAAAACTGGACGAATTTCTTAATCACCTCAACTCACTACATCACACAATCAAATTTACTATGGAAGTAGAAGATAATAAACAGCTACCCTTTCTCGATGTGCTCATCACGAAAAAAGACGACGGCTCCTTGTCTTATACCACATATCGTAAAAAAACCCATACAAATAGATATCTCCACGCGTCTTCACACCATCATCCTTCACAAATACAATCAGTAGCCAAAACACTCATTGATCGCTCCTACAAACTAACAGACAATGATAACCGCAAAAGCGAAATCAACACCATAAATAATATTCTGTCTGATAATGGCTATACAAAACAACAAATCAATAAGGCACATCGACGAATATCTGATCCACAACGAAACATATCCAACACAGATAACAGTAATCCAAATTATATATCTACATGTACGTTACCTTACGTAAGAGGTGTGACAGATAGGTTAGGCCGCTTATTACGTAAAAATAACATCCGTACAGTCTTTAACACGGACAGGAAAGTTGGTTCAACTTTAACTTTACCCACTGACAAAATACCTAATGAACACCAAGGAGTATATGAAATCAACTGTCTGGACTGTGAAAAGGTGTACATAGGCCGTACCAATCGCCAAGTTATACATAGAATAGCCGAACATCAAGTCGATGTTAGAAATAAAAAACCTAGTTCAGCCTTGGCGCTGCATACCATGACGGAGGGACATACAATAGATTTCAAAGGAGCACACACCATAGTTAAATCAAATAACGAATCCCATAGAATTATATATGAATCTATTAATATTGCTAAAAGAGACTTTGCTCTAAACTCAAGAAATGAAATTAATAAGTTGCCTCATTCCTACCATCATTTGATAGAAAAAATAGAAAGTAATTTACATAATAGGCCTACCACTGATGAAAAACACATTTCTACTAATACTTCAACCCTTTCTACTTCCATTAGTCCTCTAACACATAACACAACACATCTTCCTATAAATTCACATTCATCAACACAAAACACTCTTCCCTTTTCTACAACTTCACACTCACCAACACTAAATGCACTATCACTTTCTACATCGTCACACTCACATACATACACGCCCCCTATTCCCCACACCACTCCACCTCCTTCCCCCACTTTACGCCGTAGCCAAAGGCTTGCTCACCGAAAACAAAACAGTAAACACTGACCCGTTATCTGTGACGTACGTGTCTACTGCAGAACCTGATGATGGAGTTCCAAGCAACTCCGAAAGCTTGTTCGAAAAACAAATTACGCGATGTAACCGCAAAACATAACTCTAAAACATATATATATATATATATATATATAACATTAACATGTATATGACTGTATATGTATATATATATATATATATATATATATATATATATGTATTGATTGTCTTTGCGGACACATTGCGTATTTTTGTTTGGTGGTGAGCTTTCGAATGCGCTCGGGCATCCATTGTCAAACCGACGATGTGTCCGCAAAGACAATCAATACATACATACCTCGTCGCGAAAAACTTATCAACAACATATATATATATATAACATTTACAGCCATTACGTAGACTACTACATGGTAATTCAATTATTACAAAGCAGTGGTGGATTCAGAAAAAAACTCAAGCTAAAGATATCTTGTGCTACCTTTACTTTTATCGTAATAAAAAAATAATCAAATCGCATGCAAAGTTTAAGAAAGTTTTAATTAAACTGATTATACACATATACAAGACATCGTCAATAGGGCCCGCAAGGAGGGGGGGGGGGCATATGTATCTGCCACTGTTACAAAGACTGTCACAAATGGATTTACATGGATCTGGAACAATGTCCAACAGACTAAGAGGCGTCAGTTCTAAAGCTGATAAATTATTTAAACAGGGGGAATTCCAACAGTTAGTTGGAAATGAAATTGTCATCCTCAAATGGAAAGACAATAAATGCATTACTATGGCTTCAAAATGCTCTGGAGCCGAACCTTTAGACACCGTGAAGCGATGGAACAAATCTGAAGAAAATGGCATGTGGACATACCTGCACCAAAGCTTGTAAAAAAATATACCTAACGCTTTTATGGAGGTGTTGATATTTGCGACCAATTGATTGAATGTTATCGCACTTGGATAAAGACCAGGAAATGGACATTAAAAATTATCATTAATTTCATGGATTTGTCCATTGTAAATTGCTGGATGCAATATCGCATTGATTGCAAAAAAAACAACATCCGAAAAATAAAATAATGAACCTCCACCTTCATCTATCACTTGGGGAGGCTCTAATAAGCAGTACACCATATCCTTCTCACGAGGATGATGATCCCACTGAAGATGCATATCGGCCAGCAAAATTACCATGTTTAGATGTCAGATACAATAGATGTGATTATCATCCCATTTTCGACGACATTTTGTTGCCAAGGATTTGCAGATTGGAGAGGTGCAAAAACAGATCAAAAATAAAATGTGAAAAATGCAAAGTGTATCTTTGTATGAATAGGAGGGCCACTGAGGGGTTGGCAGAAGACAGCTCTCCTGTCTTCGAAACATTCGACAGTGGACCGGTCTCAGAACCGTGAAGGAGCCGTTTCGCGCCGCCCAGGACAGGGAAGCTTTCTCTCAAATGGTCGTCAACGTCGGGGGGACCCGGCAAGACACATGAAGAAGAAGTTAAAAATATTACTATTTCCTTATTTTTTAATAACTAAGCCCTATTTTTATTGAAAAATGCATTTAATTTGTTTATAAAATATATTTAAATTAGTTACAAAAATCAAATTTAAATTCCGATTTACTAGCAGATTAGTCCTGACCAGCACCGTGAGGGTGGCTAAAAAAGAAAAAGATTATTATTTTTTTACATATTTTTCCCCTTATTTACAAAATATTTTTATTCTGAAATGATATAGATAATTACAAAAAAAAAATAAAAAACGTTTCAGGGTTGAAAGGGATAATATTTGTTGTACTTTTTTTTTTTTTTAAAACTTCTTGCAATTATTTGCCGTGAAGAAATAAAATTTATTTAATTTCTTTTCATGTATTCAAAGTGACATATTGGTGAATTATTTTATTTTGGCATGCTTTAAAACTGTAAAATCCAATATTTTAGTTTCCTTGGACGACATAAGAAATATAATATATTTATGTCATAGAATTTCTATGTGTCTGTATTTTACTGTTGTGTTTTACTATTGTCTTGATTGTTTACGTACAATGACAGCGAAAAGGTTTTTTTACTGTAATGCTGTTGATTGTTTCATTTGTACAATAAATAATAAGTGTTTTGGGCCACAAGTAAAATACATTTGTACTAAAACAATGTTCCGACTTAAAAATGTCAATTTTTATGTCTCCGATTCTTAAACTGCCTATATCTGGTTGAGTTTTAAAAAGTTCCTAAACCTTTATTTTTTTAGATCCCAATAATCATAGTTTTGTAATTTTCCTTGCACCTAATATTTCCGATATTGAAAATTTGATAAAATTCAGGAAATTATAAATAATAATTTGAAACCATTGTACAAGTGGAAATCTTCTATAACCCTTATAACGACATCCAACTCATTTGTATTCCCAACACATATTCCTACAAAACATTGGCATATTTAATTTGTAAAGGTAACTACCACTGTAATATTATTATCATACTTACCTCTCTCTATATAACCAACCAACTAACCGTTACATTCTAATGATATGTTATCTCTATATAACCAACCAACCAACTGTTACATTCTAATGATATGTTATCTCTATATAACCAACCAACCAACTGTTACATTCTAATGATATGTTATCTCTATATAACCAACCAACCAACTAACCGTTACATTCTAATGATATGTTATCTCTATATAACCAACCAACCAACTGTTACATTCTAATGATATGTTATCTCTATATAACCAACCAACCAACTAACCGTTACATTCTAATGATATGTTATCTCTATATAACCAACCAACCAACTAACCGTTACATTCTAATGATATGTTATCTCTATATAACCAACCAACCAACTGTTACATTCTAATGATATGTTATCTCTATATAACCAACCAACCAACTAACCGTTACATTCTAATGATATGTTATCTCTATATAACCAACCAACCAACTGTTACATTCTAATGATATGTTTTTTCCTTATATGCAAACGTGCAACTACATAAGTGTGCAACAAATATATTACTACTACATTCCATCACGGCATATCCCACTAATGCCTTTACACAACACAAGCTGCCTTTTCTGTGTTAACAATAAATAAGACATTCAGGATGGTGGCCAACCTCATTGCTGAATTAAACATGTAAAATGTCTTCCATTTTTCCAACACCGGCCTTTTACAGGACCCTCGAAAACTTATGGAAAAGAGTGGGAGAGCAATTGTTTGCCTGGTATAAATGTAGGCTTCATGCAAAATTGTCATCGTACAGGAGAGCCAATTAAAGAGGAATAGTTTTATCATTTTATTATTGTGATAACAGAATTAGATCACTTTTCAAAGGATGTTATTACAATATTTGTATAATATACCAATTCTCTTCAATTTTTACCATTATTAATTAGAATTCTTAACATAAAAATATTATTATAGCAGCAAAATAATAAAATCAAAAGTAACCTTGATTAGTTGCCGGGTGGGGTAGAGAATGAAATGCTTTGCTTTATTCCCTTCCTCTACTTTTATCCAGTTTCTCATATATGTATGTTATGTCAGATAGGTAATCTTCACATTTTTATGTAAATTTACATTTCTACAGTATTATAGAAAACTTACAAAAAAGAAAATCTTGGTAATTTCACATGTGTTCCATCCAAGAAACAGATGGCTGGCTCTATATGTGAAATAACCTTGTTCATTTTATGTGTACTACTAGTAATTTTAATGTTGTTTTAGTAACATTTCTAGGTGATGTTGTTTCCATCAAGAGCAAACATTTATCTTCATGACTAAAACTTGACACAATTGTCTTTCAACAAGGTGTGTATCTTACAAAAAGAAAATGTGGCATTTGTGGAAGATGTGGAAGATGTGGCCAGAGGTCCTGGAAGCAACAGTGGACAGGGATCTTTGGAGGAGGTACCTAGGCGCAATGGGCCCCCGACCCAACTAGGACAAGGCGAAGAAGACGTATGTACCTATGTATTTTATTAATATAATTTATGCCAGATACTTTCTAAAACTTTAAGAGGCCCCGTTGCCATGGTTTCAAATTAACGCAGGATGATGAAATTCTGTATTCGGGTAGCTAGTAGTCTAATAAAGACAATTAAGGGTATGCATTTTGATAACTGAAAATACTTTTTCTTACCATATAAGGGACACCCTGTAATATATATGTCTACATTTATGTGCAATTAGCCGCTAAGTGCAGAACACGCTGAGATAACACTTAAATGTTATGTTTCCATATGGCATCGTCTCCAAGCCATCGCATACTTCCTCTCCAATCTTATGTCAAATCTAATTTAGTCTGAAAAGCAGCCAATTGAAAACCTTGCAATGGAAATGTGCAGGCATTCATTGTGACTAGAACAAGACAGGTATAATATATCTAACTTAGGTATATCATTATATTATATATGGTGCAATCAAGTACCTACAGTACAGTGTTGGGCCTAGAGCCAGTTTCATAAAAAAATATGCAGTGAGTAAGTGAGGCAATAAAACTAAACACATAAATATATTCTTGCCATTTAATAAAAAAAAACAAAAAATATTTTGATAAAAACAGTAAAGAATATCTGGTATTTTGTCATCTTGATTGGCATGACCACCATATTATAATAATACAGTGGAACCTCTCATAACAAGTAATTCGCATAACAAATGTGAAAAAGTTGCTCCATTAACGAGCGACATTTAGCATAACGAGTTACAGAGAAAGGGTAAGTCCCTTTTTCACGACATTCACTTGTGACATGGAACTTCCGCACCAGTATTCAGTCTGTGTTTAGCACTCGTTCCGTTAGCTGGGTGGTTGTTATTTTCCGTTAGAGTGATAATTAATATTATTAGTCATAAATTCATATTTTTATTTACGTATTTTTTTCAAATCTAAATTGTATTACAAGTTGTTACACTCTTTTATAAGTAATTTTATTTGAATAAACGTTAATAAGAAAAAATTCATTGAGCATTCTTTCGGCGTGAAATGCATTATCGTATTTAACATTAGTTTCTATAGAAAAAAATGTTTCGCTTAACAAGTGTTTCACGTGACGAGTAAGATTCTGGAAGGAATTAAACTAGTTATGAGAGGTTCCACTGTAATAGTGTCTCGCCACGCCTTGGGAATAGAATAGAATGTTGACATATATTATTGTGTGTATACCTCCGCGTCTAATACAACAACATGTATTGCATATGTAGGATGCCAACATAGGTGGAAGTCAGACAACAATATAAAATAATTACATAAATGTACATTCTAGATATAAAAATAAACGTAATGGAATTCTATAGTTATTTTAAATACAAAGTTTTATAAATATTAACAGATTTTTGCTAAGCCACTTATTAAACACCATGTGACCCGTTCTGGCAGGATACGTAAGTACACAGCAGTGTCAGTGAGTGAGTGAGTGAGTATGAAGCATTCAGTAACATCATCTTATCCTATCTCATCTCACTAAATGGCAAATACAACTCTGTACTTATATATCACCTGGAATGTGTGTCTGCGTGCATATGTGCGTATCTACATCCAGATAATTTAATTATCCAAAATAACAAGTAGCGTGTCATTAAGCACAATCAATACCCATACCCTACAGTAAAGTAATAACAGTCTCAACATATAATATATATCATCATGCCCAAAATGTAATGTCACATCTACTGACACACTACAGACTATTTGCTCATCAAGACAACTTTTGAAATACATCATTTTAATCTTTACATTCTTAACGAATAATAAAAGTATGCATTTATTCCTTTCTATTTGACTGTCCTGTAAAATAACAAATATGCAGATCTGACATTGCATTTTGGGTATGACGATCAATATACAGACATTGCTCTAAACATTCACGTAAATAACATATATAATATATTATATTAGCTATTTTTTAACATTCATTCATTCAGTAATTTAGAGATTCAGTACACTGCGATCTTAATGAGGCACGGCTATACTAAATATTTAGATATAAATATACATTGCTATTATGATATTTCAGATCTACTTATAAATCTCAACTCGTTGGACAACTTACATACTGCACACAGCTCTTATGCTACGCAAAGTGAACAAGAGACAGACAAAACCATATTTAAATTCATTTCATAACTTATTTACATAAAATACACTTATACACATGCATTATTACTTGCACTCACATCGAATCACTCATCAAATATGTCATATCAAATACATTATGTTATATGGTAGTTTGTAAACAAGATATTTATGTGCTGTATATATGTTCAATGGAAAATTGTTTAAACCTAATAACATATACACTGATATTTAAAAGAAATATGTTTTATAGAAATCAAACAGTGTTGAGATTCTCAGTGTATCACCAGTGTTATCTCGTCTATGATCTGTGTAATAATTCTTACTTAAATAATACATAACACAACATATATCACAAACATATAGATATAGATTGATTACAGATGTAGCCAGAGACACTGCACTGCACTAATACGCACTGAGGTAATGTATGTAGGTGATGTGTGTGAATGTCTAAAAGAGGTAGTAATGTATTATTTATTTGAGAGACCAGTAAATATGTAATGTTGAATATATTGCGTACTATGTATTATCCCCGCTCATGCAGAGGGGACAATGCTTTATTTTACTGTAGTAGACATACGGTAGACTTTAGTTCCTAGGCATGTAGGTGATATCATCCCATGGGTGACGGTACAGGGGTTGCTGTAGTCTCTTCTGATCCAAGAAGTGTCCAACTAGACCAATAGTGCGTCCTAGCACAAATAGCGCATTGATTGAACCCATCTTGATATATTGCTCTGCCTCATCCCTGAAACATGTAATGTGTTGCATGCAGTTACTCACTTGTATATTTAAACTTTTATACATGTACCTACTTAGTTATATATATACATAACTTAGATAGCTAATAGCTATACAGTTTAACCTCTCATTACATTATTAGAGGAAACATGACATAGATATATAATTATAATTAAATTTAGTATTAACTGTTCACATTAAGTATTAATTACACATTATCAACATAGTATCACACATTATTTTGGTTAGCTGAAAGATATTACCTCCAGGCAATAAGCTTGCCAATTGTTCATGATTTTTTTCTGATCAATAAAGTGTTCTTATTATTATTACGAACAAAAAAAATGTGAAAAAGTTGCTCCAGTAACGAGTGACATTTTGCATAACGAGTTACAGATAAAGGGTAAGTCCCTTTTTCACGACATTCACTTGTGAATGCGCCAGTACATCAGTCTGTGTTTAGCACTCATACTGTTGGCGCGTTGGTTGTTATTTTCCGTTAGGGTGATGATTAATTATTGTTTGTCATAAATTCATATTTTTATTTACATTTTTTTCCAAATCTAAATTATATCACAAGTTGTTACACTCCTTTATAAGTAATTTTGTTTGAATAAATGTTAAAAAAAATTCATTGAGTATTCTTTCAGCATGGAACACATTATTACATTTTACATTGATTTCTAGATTTTTTTTTCGCTTAACAAGTAATATTCTGGAAGGAATTAAAATTGTTATGAGAGGTTCCACTGTACAAGCAATTAATAAGCGACACATCTACACTACTGTATTATCCATCTCACCTTGAGAAAGATCCAGAATGTCTAAATAAATCTACAAATGCTGCAGCAATCACACCATCTACATTAAGAATGAGGTTAGGCTTCTTTCTTGTGGTGATGGCTTCCACAGCTAGGGCATAGTCGTAAGTAGGATGGTGGGGGAAATTGGCCTCAATGTAACGTTTTAGACAAGCCACACGTTCATCCGGATTATTAATGGACTTAACCCTGCAACAACCACATTATTTTATTTATTTATTTTATTTTTTATTTATTTATTTAAAAGAAACCCTCAAACAGCAGGTAGAATCTGCTGGTTTCAGAAGGCCATTATGTTACAAATTACATTAAATATAAGAACACACTACAAGCAGAATACAATAAATAATATTTTAAGTCTATCATTATATCACACTATAACGTATATATTCACTTCACCATCACCGCATTGTAGGTATTAATATCATTAAACATTATTTAACATCACATTTTATTATTATAATAGCTTTTTGAGTGTAGCACTGTAGGATTTAGTTCAATCAACATGACAACACTAAATTACCTATGTCCAATTCCCATAATTAATTGTCCCTTGGCTCTCTTATCCGTAACAAATTCCATGGGATGTATGCCATTTTGCTGAGCTGCACCAAAGTCCTGAGCTGCTTTATCTAATGCTCCACCAAACCTATCTCCAATGGTGAGAAGTCCACTGACTACACTGGAAATGAGATCCTTTCCAGCACGAGCAGTTACCATACAGTTATGAGCACCACTAACAGCCGGCCCATGGTCAGCTGTAATTACTAGGCACATTTCCAGGAAACGACACAATGCAATAGGTAACTCCCTCTGGAACCTGTAAACAAGTACAATGTTATTGCATATGTCTCTCTATGTTAATTATGTCTCTCTATATTATTGGTAAGAATGAAAACATCCATACCACAACAGACTTAGTGTAAGACCAATATTATTGGGCTTCTCAACCAATTGACTAATAGGCACACCGCTGTAGCTCAATTCTTTTCCTCTCTCATCACAAATGGTGCTTATGAAGTTGGCTGGTTTTCTGATGAGACCCAGTTTCTACAAACATATACATGGTAATATAATATTTATGTTCAACTTTCTGTCATACAACTTTGATGACATACGAGAGGGTCACATAGCACCTTTGTGTTGCCAGTGAACCCAGTTTTACTCCATCTTACTGCATACAGTCGGGCAGTGACATAGCTCATAAATTTTTTTTTTTTTTTTTATTTCAATTTTACAGGATACATACAGTTGATACAAAAAATACAATGGTCTATAACATATTTAGCAATAAGCAAACCAGTGAAGATCCCTATATTACCCTCATGTGCTCTACAAACATACATAACTAAACACAACAGATAAATCAACAAACAACAATTACAATAGAATAGAGTAAATTATGTAAAAAAAAATCAATAGAATAATGCTCACAAAGCAATAATCGTAGGATTAAACAATAAAACAATAAGCAATAAAAACAATACAATGAGTCATGAAAAATAAAATTAAATAAAATAAATTTTTTTTTTTTAAAAATGTTCCGTGATTACCACATTCTAAATGCCAAAAAAATCAAGCATATATTTTCTTAATAGTCTAGCTAACATAGCTAAAACTAGCAGCTGATAAATTATTGAACTTAATTGTTCCAGTGCCATTTAGGCAGGAGATATTGGTCCTCGGGATCCCATGAAATGGTTGCATCTAAAGTTTGCATTAAACGTTTCTCGATTAGTAGCCCTTATATTGTGACAGTGAGAGAAGTGGAGTTGGTGGACGTAGTCCATGGACACCGAAAGTGATCACTTAAGCCAGCCTAGAGCCAATTCGAAAGCATTGGTTTGCTTTTCTCACTTCTTCCAATTAGATTTTGCATAATGTTACATTGTGTAAATGTGGTTCTCCAATTGAGATGTCTAATTGATTTCAAAGTAATATATATATATATATATATATATATGACAAACATACCATAGCCCAATCATAATCCATTGGTAGCTTGGGGGGTACAACTTCAGGTTTAGGTACAAGAGATCCACTTGCTACCAATTTTTTATATACCGCACCAATCTCAGCGCCCAGAGTATCAAAACTTGTGGGAACAAATACACCATGTCGTGCCAAAGCAATATTCTTAGCAGAAGCTTCTTCTAACTTAGAGCCCGCACAAGAGCCCGCATGTCCAAATTGTACTTCTGAGGTGAACATTGCTAAAAAATTTCCAAATAAATATATATATGTATGTTGGATGATTTATTGGGCGCCATTTAATGGAGCATCCGTGTGAAGGGTGTGGATATATAATATGATTTGGATGTGACTTACATGAACACGTTCCTATACACCAAGCTACTAGAGGTTTGGTGATCTTCTTCTCTAGTATAGCACGACACACGTGGTACTCTTCTACACCTCCCACTTCTCCTAGTAGGACCATCATCTTCACATTTGGATCCTTCTCATACCTGATATCAATTCAATATAATTAACTTATAATTTCCCCTAGTACCCATATAAAAAGTATTCTCCGTATGGATATGAAATACCCTCCAAAAAATAACTTTCTCCCTTCTCTGAAAAATGGTCGTTATGGCCACCTTGAGCTTTTCATCGTCAGAAAATTGCTTTCAACGAATTTTATGTTGTATGCAAAGTGTAGATTCCAATGTTATTTTGTTAGATAGATGATATACATAATTATATAACGCATAGATTGTCTTTGAGGACACATCACGTGTTTTTGTTTGGTAGTGAGCTTTCGAATGCCCACCACCAAACAAAAACACGTGATGTGTCCGCAAAGACAATCTATACATACATACCTCGTCACGAAAAACTTATCAACAACATATATATATCTGTACCTGAGAGCCATTTAGTCTTAAGTACTAAAATGCATTTTTCAAATTCAATTTTTTAATCGAAAAAATCTCAACATTTTATTACTAGTAATAAAATATAGTGGGTTGCACGCTGTCTAGCTGCCACCACGCAAATCATACCGCTCATTTAAATAATTCGATTTTACGAAAGATATCGGTCCCATAGTGCTGAACTTTCTTGTGCACGCTAACATTACAAAACCGCGTAGTTTTTGCATCTCATCATCTCTTAAACTTCATCAAAACTCGAAATAAATTAATATTCATTATTGTTGATTGTCTCTTCGAAACTCTAACAAGTCATCATTTTGTGTTGCATTCCCGCTTCTATTGCCAAAACATGTGTTAAAAAAATCGACCATTTCCGAGAATCATTCTATTGATCACAAGTGCCAGCGTATAGTGATCAGTGTATGTCCAGTAGTGTAACAGAGAAGGATAACAACACCGACTACTCGCAACAACACAGCGGGTGAAAGAGACAAAAATACTGTTTTGTCTACCACGATGCCTATCTCAGATCTCCGTAAGAAGAAGCTTCTCTATGTGTACAACGTTTTCTTTGATTTCAACCGAAGTGGAACGCTCGAAAAGAAGGATTTCAAGTCGGCTATTGAGAAAATCTGCACTCTTCGTGGATGGCCCCAGAGTCATCCTAAAAACGTAGAGACGTACGACACCATGACCAAGATATGGGATGGCCTGAGGAAGAGAACTGATGCCAATAAAGATGTAGAGTCCTCTGCAGTGGCAGCAGCGTTACATGAACTTCATGTTTGACCTAGAAGATGCTTCCAACATAACTAAAAAGCCACCGCACTCTTGAGATGGTCACGGACCATTAAACAGCGCCAAATACAAATCATCTTTTTTATTATTATTATTATATACCTATATAGTACATACAGCTTATTACATAGATCTTATAGTATAGACCCTAGGCATTTCTGCACTTAAGACTGTGTTATTTTCGCTTTTTTCGTAACTTTGGCATTTTTGTCGAAAATGCACTTAAGTCTTAATGACTCTCAGGTACAGATATTATTGTATATATATATATATATATATATATATATATATATATATATATCTCGTGTTTAGGGAGGGAGCAATTAATTTTTTAAGCCCTACTTTTACAGGATATCAAAGGATTAAGCTCAAAACGTGGGTTCAAAATACCAATATTGTGCCTGAAATATCTGTATTTTAAAATTTTCTAGCAATATTATTTATTATAAGGTTTTGAATTTTGATGTATGAATTTACCGTAAATAATTTATTTAAGATTTCGGAGTTACCCCTGTAGCTGACACGACTATATAAACGGACCTAGAATGCAGAGGCGACTGCTGGTAAAGGCATCGGTGCACTGCACTGCCTACTAAATATAAAATTAATAATAATCATAAATGAAAGCCAAATTATTGTAATCGTAATACATTTGTGAATACTACGAGTCAGTAGAACACACGCTCGTACTATAGCAACAATAGTGTATAGATATGTATAGATATACCAAATATTGACGCATGCGCATAAAGACCTACGTGCATAATCCAAAATGCACCAAGATTTTTATTCAAACTCTACCAAAATCTAAATTGTACTCAAAAGGGTGCTGTGAGCGAGACATATTTCTCTTCATTGGGTTAGATGTGAGTTAGTAAAGAACGGCAATATTTCGTCTTGTGCAGTGCACGACGCATGCGTAGAGGAGTTCATAATAAGTGCTAATTTTAAACATGCGTATAAAAATGATCTATACGAAATTATCGAAACAATGCATTGATAGTTGGTACCTTCATTTTGACTTAATTAATATACGTACCTTTTATATTATATCATATTGTTGGCATTAGTGTGTCGTCTGACATAATTATTTTGCCGTGTTTTGTTTACCAGTGAAACAGATAATTTAATAAAGATGAATAAGGATATTAATATTGATTACAATTAAAACAATCGAAGTTTAAAAAATAGTTGTATTTAAAGGCTTCTTAGTTATGCGGTTGTGAACCATTAAATTCATTTTTTTTGTTTTCCATATACAATTTTTGATGGAGATAAATCATGGAGTGAAAATGGTGTTAACGATATATCTCATCTAACTGAGAAAATAAATAATCATGCATTGTCTCAGTCACACATGCATAATGTATTGCAACTGAATTTATTAAATCGTACTGATATTCGGCAGTTACTTGATGTTGGTTTTCGAGAATTCATTAAACAATTTAATGAGAAAAATCGACAAAACAGATTGATTCTGTCTAGAATTATTATTGATTGTGTTAGATTCTGTGGTGCGTTTGAGCTGGCGTTGAGAGGATACGATGAAAGTGAAAATTCAGGAAATAAGGGAGTGTTTCGTGGATTGATAGATTTGGGATGGATTTTATTTACAAATGAATTAACTGTAAGTACCTACCTTATAATATATAATCTTATTTGGGTTAGTTGGAGGAGATCGCGCCTTTGCGATAAACTCGCCCTCTGTATATTGATTATATTTAATTTGAATGTATACCTTTTATGTAATTGTTTTTAATCAAAACAAAAAAATAGTATTGATGTGGGCGGTAAAGCCTTATAAGAGATGAGTCTGAATAGAAAATTGTTATGAAGTTCATAACCATCTAGTTAGTCTGCAAGGAGGGTGGCCTGATGGTGAATATGTATGTAATATAAGTATATTATATACAAATATGCACTGCCCAAAATTTTTTCACGAGCCGCCTCTGCTAGAATGCCAAATACTTTTAATTTCTTCTACTAGTTGTTTATATTTACACATTTTTCCTGCGATGGTTGCTTGTGTATTATGTCTACTTAGGACAGTGATGTTTATACCAATTTCTAAATCCGCTTCCGGATTGCATTTATAATATAGTATTATATTTTGCAAGTAGTAGAAAGATCCCTAACAATCATAGAAGAAGTATTTGATCCATTGGAAACAACAGCCAAGGAGATAGGCTTAGAAACTAACCCTAACCCACACTAACTAACAATAACAAATAACCCTTTATATGCGGCCCAGTTTAAGGAAAGATATAATTTTGAAGTAGTGGATAAATTTACCTACCTGGGATATACCATAACCAAAGAAAAAGAAAACCACGTAGAAATTAAACAAAGGATAGCGACAGGAAATAAAGCATTCTCTCTTCTACTAGTCCTCAAGTCCAAAAGTGTCCACAGGAAAAGGAAAATTACCCACAACAAAATTATAATTAAGACAGTAGTGACTTTATGGTGTGAAGCGTATTCAAATTTCTTTATTCATAAAATATTTACAACACATTTATATCAATAATGCTACATTATTTATGCAACAATTAACAATGCGTTGGTGTTGCTGCCCCACTAGGTACAATGCACCTGTATTGGGGCTAAGTGGGCTATTGGGCGTGGACAATGACTAGTGAGTAGAGTGCTAAGGAAAATCCTGGGACCCATGAATGATGACGAAGCCTGGAGAATAAGATACAACGAAGAGCTATGAGGCTCGAAGACTCTCTACATAGTAAATTAAACAGGCTAAGATGGGTCGGACATGTGCAGAGAATGCCGTCTTCACGGGTACTAAAAAAGAATCCTCGAGGGACATCCAGGTGAGAAAAGGAGAGTTGGCAGATCTAGGCTGAGATGGGAGAATGAGGTGAGGAAGGACTCAAATCAACTACTACGGGTGACAGACTGGAAAGCCGCAGCGGTAGACAGGAGTTGCCATATGATTGTGTCTAATAGTGTATTTTACCTACTTTTTGGATAATAATGACCCAATGTTAATAAAATAAACAAACAAGTTATTTTTTATTCTCTTCATTAGGTATTCAATGTTTATCCAAGTTCAGGCTTAGCCCATTCAATAAAATAAGTGCAATATCATTTGGATTTAAGTGTAAAACACAGTGTGTTATGACGCATAATATTTGTATGGCACTGTTTCGCTGACAATTACCTTATCAGATGATCCAAAAAAGTGCTAACAGGATAGCGATCTCCACCAATGGCAACTCCTTCATAAACACCATCTGTTTCTTTAGAGATTATATTGTTGAGTTCATTTGACATGCCACCTGATTTGGAAACATACGCCACACTAAAAATATTATCATACATATACTTATTATTATTTCATTTACAATACAATTAGGTATATTTATTTATATTAAATAATACAAATGACGAATGGACATTTAAATCCTAATTAAACACATACACATAGAATTTATTTCATTTATTGTTATGTGATTTTACAATTACCTTCCTGGACGGAAAAGTTTAGATTCTAGAATATTATCTATCATGCCAGCAGTGTTACCAATTTTGAAGCAACCTGGTTTGATACCTCCTACAGTGGCTGGACCAATAATTGTCACCTATAAAATTAGATAACAGATAATAATAATAATAATAGGTACATAAAAATTAAATAAAAAAATATTAGTGTGTTTCAATGGAAATAACCAGGATGATAGTATTAATGTAAAATATATATCAGGAGCCTATTATCAATACAATTCAAGTCCTTTTTTTGGCAAAAATGAGATAATAATGTGATATTGTGTACAAAAGTATAACAAATAATTGATAACTTTTAAAGTGTCAGTCAGGTCCATATATTTTTCATGTTATTTTTATTAATACATGCTAAAGTGGACTTGACTTGTATTGATAATAGGCTCCTGATATACAGTAGTGGCCATAAGAATGGTATTGATAATAGGCTCCTGATATACAGTAGTGGCCATAAGAATGGAAAAGCTTAGAATTTTGTATAAATTCCTAGAAAAGTTAAGTTTTTAATGCACTTATTCATAAAAATATTTTATTTTTAAGGTTGAAATATGTCACTAGCATTATTCTTTTTATTATTCTAATATTTTTTGGATGAGTCATCGGTTTTTTACCATTTAATGGTGGTTTTATTTCAACCACCAACATTAATGAGTTTTAACAGCCAATTATGAGATGCCCCTTAATGATTGAAATTATCTTTTTTTGTTTTGCTTTGTAAATATTGAAGTAATTATTTTAACATTTTAATATTTATTTATTCTTTTGTTGCCCTCACAAAAAGAAAAAATACCTGAATATGACCATTTTCATACATTTTGTTAAGCATTTCCATTCTTATGGCCACTACTATATATGTACATATACAGGGTGTTTAACAAATTGATAGGATGTATAGAGGGGATAATTTGCATCATCTTATGGGTAGGTACTCATAACTCATGTATAACTGGAGTCACATTTTTTGTTGTAAAATCCCAATATTTTACCTGTTAACCAATATAACTTTTTTATTTATCAACATACAAGATCATATTAATGTTATTGACCGAAGGTACTTGTTGGAAGTCCATTTACTTTCTTATCAACATGGGCTTCTCCTAACATTCTTTTGTTCAAATCCTATAAATACTGTTTGTCTCTGTATCTTATTTCACTTTTTACTAATCGTCTGATGATGGAGTCGAGAGTCTCCAAATACTAGCACGCAAAGTTAATAAAAGTCATTTGGAACATCATACAGGATAACATTCAGGTCGCATTCAAAAATATTTACAAGAGATTGAAATCTTCAAATCTCTTTAAAACTCCCTTAAATTATCCTCTTTTAAATGGCTTACAGCATGCTTATGATACATTGGTTACTTACTTGAGCAAACTTATTTTCTATGCAATGGGTGGTTTTTTTAGTCTAATTAAAAAATGATCTAATATAAAGAATAGGTCTCTCATTCCTTTGTTTGAGATGTACAAGGCCTACACTGTATATGTCATGTACAAGGCAGGTGTTCCAGTCTCTTACAGCTCACTCAAAATGATCTAATATAAAGAATAGGTCTCTCATTCCTTTGTTTGAGATGTACAAGGCCTACACTGTATATGTCATGTACAAGGCAGGTGTTCCAGTCTCTTACAGCTCACTCAAAATGATCTAATATAAAGAATAGGTCTCTCATTCCTTTGTTTGAGATGTACAAGGCCTACACTGTATATGTCATGTACAAGGCAGGTATTCCAGTCTCTAACAGCTCACTCAAAATGATCTAATATAAAGAATAGGTCTCTCATTCCTTTGTTTGAGATGTACAAGGCCTACACTGTATATGTCATGTACAAGGCAGGTGTTCCAGTCTCTTACAGCTCACTCAAAATGATCTAATATAAAGAATAGGTCTCTCATTCCTTTGTTTGAGATGTACAAGGCCTACACTGTATATGTCATGTACAAGGCAGGTATTCCAGTCTCTAACAGCTCACTCAAAATGATCTAATATAAAGAATAGGTCTCTCATTCCTTTGTTTGAGATGTACAAGGCCTACACTGTATATGTCATGTACAAGGCAGGTATTCCAGTCTCTAACAGCTCACTCAAAATGATCTAATATAAAGAATAGGTCTCTCATTCCTTTGTTTGAGATGTACAAGGCCTACACTGTATATGTCATGTACAAGGCAGGTGTTCCAGTCTCCTGACATACATAATATGTAGTAACTACACAAATTTAAATAAGCAATTTAAGATTGAAAAAATAGGAATACTCATAGCCAATCCATTCACATAGTTACAAGTAAAGTATTGTATAGTTAAAAATCATAAAAATATACAAATTATTGCTAAAAACGTGAAAAAATAACATTACCTAGCACTCATCAACCTAACGAGGAAACAACTCATTATGAATGGCGAAAGCCAACTGACATTGGCATTCATCGGCCGATGGTTCGACCTACATTTGCGTAAACTGCAGTGGGTGCAAACCATTTAATATGTTATTTAATTAATCTATTTATTTATTGTAACACTTAAATTTAATGTTTCCGTGTTGACATTGTGAAACAACATTTTAATAATATAAAATATAAAAAACACTGTTTTATGTTTCACATTAATGTATACCAAAGTATACTACAATTACGCCTAGCGCTTTCACCAATATATTGGCATCATCAGGCGTAATTGTGATGTGAAACATAAAACAGTGTTTTTTATATTTTATATTATTATTGTAACACAATTATAAAGTCAATCAATGCATAGAAAATGGATTATCCAACCTGTTCTAGGATTTAGCTAAGACAAAATATATGTATGTACACATATCAAGATTATGATGTTAGATGTTTGAGTATGAGTGTGAGTGAGATGGCAGAGTGACAGCATGTGAGAGTCGGGTGCGCCTGGATGTCGTCCTGAGGGCGGGTCAGTCGTTACCTAGTCGTTGGTATGGTTTTTTTTTTTTTTCTTTTTTTTTTTTTTTTAAAAAGATATATCTGGGTTTTTGTTATAAACCCAAATACAACCTTATACACCTTTCACAGTAAGCTAAAAGCTTGTGTCGTGAAAGGGGAGTTTGCCGGCACCTGGGATCGAACCCCGGACTCCTTGTTCACAAGGCCGAGACTCTACCTCCAGGCTACCGACGAACCCTATTGTTGTTCGTATGGTTGTGCACGAGGTTTTATTGTTTACCTCAGAGTTGTCTGCATTATATTATATTGTTGTAAATGTCGAATAAAAGGTTATATATTTCATAATAACAGTCGTGTTTTAGTGGTTGCTCCTTCTCCCGATAAATACAGAAACAGTTTAATACATCAGAAGTGGGATACCCTGTCCACGTGTGTAGTGTTTTGTATTGTCGTTTGTAACGTGTTTTGTTGATACCGCCACGTGTTGCATTAAGTGAACTGTTTATTTCGATAGAGACGATATTGTGATAGTGATTTTAATTTTTGTGATACAGACACTTATAAGTTGTGAATTTCGATAGAGACGATACTTGTGAATTTCGATAGAGACGATACTAGTGATAATTTAATTTCTTTGCGATACAGACACTTGTAAGTTGTGAATTTCGATAGAGACGATTTTGTGATTAAATTTGAAGATATAGACGATAGCCATTTTGTTTTTTTTTTTTGCGTATTCCAAAAACAAAACATGTTCCAAGAAGATCGCGATGTCGCTCTCTCCCATGAGGAGATACGGGCAACTGGTTACAGGCAATAAATAGTGTAGCCAAACTACACACTATGGCCTGACGCCTTTAAACTGGAGGCGGCGAAAAGTCATCTTATCGGCGCCGCGAAGTTCTGGTTGGGAGGCCGAGACTTTTCTTCATGGGTGAGCTTCGAGGAGGGCTTCCGGTCAACTTTCGTCGCGACGAAGAGTTCCGTCGAAAAATGGAAAGCAGCGAACGCCCGAGTACAGAAGAGGGGCGAAGAGGCGACAGCCTACTTCCTCGAGAAGGCGTACCTGTGTCGCGCCTTACAGATGGAGCTGGAGGACTTCAAAGCGCTCCTCATCGAGGGTCTCTGGTCGAAGGAACTGGCCCTCCACCTGCTTGCTCGACGCCACCATGATGAGGACGATATATTTAAAGACGTCCAGAAATTTGAGGTGGCCATGTCAAACAGATTTAATCGAATTCAGAGCCTTCCTAGGACCCCGACTAGAATTCAGGGTGGCCCTAGGGCCCCTACTATGATAAGGAATGTTGTAATGTACTACAACTGCGGGGACGAAGGCCACATAGCCCGAGATTGCCCTATCCCCCGTGCCCCTCTTATATGCCATGAGGGGCAAAGTGCCCCGCCAGGCAGACACTGTTGTGCAGCATCAGTAATGTAAAAAAGTACATTAAGGAGGTGATGATTTGTGGCCACTCGGTGAGAGGACTTGTAGACACCGGTAGCAGTGATTGCTTGATGAAGCAAATCGGTGCTGGAGAAGTTAGGTGAAACGTATGAACCCCTTAGAGTGCCTGTTTTCGGAATTGGGAAGGAGTCCCAATGCAGAACCTTGGGGAAGTCTTTTCTGGATCTAATAGTGGATGATGTCGAGGTGAAGAGAGTGCCGGTAATGATCGTGCTAGATAATATCCAGCCTTATGATCTAGTTATAGGAAGGACCTGGACTGAGGCCCCAGATGTAGGTTTCATCAAGACAAGAGACTCGTTGACATTTATTTATTGTGACTCTTTTGAGGGATTAGAAGTGGATCCCTCTGAGGGGAAGACCCCAGTGACAGTGACACAAAACGCGTTTAGTAGAGGCGCGAGTTGATTGCCTTACTATCCAAGTCCCTGTTCATAATCAAGGAGAAAGGGCGGTAGAGTTAAGGTCTGGGGACGTAATCGGAAAAGTAAAATGTCAAATAAATGAAGTAAATGACCCTCGGAAACACCATGAGCATAGAGGCAAGCTACATTTAGCGGAAGTAAACATTGCCACCGACTTGCCCCAGCAGGACCAATTAAAGGTCCTTGAGCTACTTAATGAGCACAAAAATAGATTCGCGTGGCACCTATCGGAGATTGGCTGCACCAACAAAAAAAAAAAAAAAACATGATGGAGATGAACATTTTGTTAAAACCCGAGAGCAAGCTGACCCCATCAAGAGCTTACCGCGCCACTTGGGAAGAGAGGCAGAAAATTAAGAAAATCATCGGAGAATGGCGAGAAGAGGGAATAGTAGAAGACACTAAATCACCTTATGGAAGCCCTGTTTTACTTGTATCAAAAAAGTCAGGTGAAGCAAGACTAGTTGTCGACTACAGACAATTAAATAAAAATACTATTAAGTAGTCTTTTCCTCTGCCTTACATTGACGACGATTATTGGGAAAACTAATATAGGGAATGTGGATTTTAATAATTCTAATATAGATGATACATGGGTGGCACTGAGGAATACTATAGTGAATACATCAGTTAACGAGTTGGGCTATGTAAAACCAGATAAATGACAAGAGTGGATGACTGATCATATATTGGAGATGATGAGATTGCGAGCGGAAAGTAAACATGATCGTGCAAAATATCGTGACCTACAGAGGCTAATTAAGTCAGAAATAAAGAAAGCAAAAGAACAATGGTTGATTGGTAAATGTGTGGAAATAGAACAACTTGAACACAGGCACGACAGCTTCAACTTGCATAAACAAATTAAAGAAATGGCCGGAATTACAAAACGCACTATCACGGCAAAACTTGTAGATGAACATAATAATCTGATTATTGACAAGGAAGATCAAACTAAAGTATGGAAATCATATATGGAAGAACTATTTCAGGACAATAGAGATGTGGAAACCATACGAGTAGACATGAAAATAGTGGACCAAGTATAATAAGAGAGGAGTTAGAAAAAGCTATTTCTCAAATAAAAGATGGTAAAGCTACTGGCCCAGATTTAATTCAGGGTGTAATCCTGAAACATCTTGACTCAAACAGTATTGATCTTCTGCTCAAATTGTTTAACAACATATACGATACGGAACACATACCAGCAGAATGGTTGAAATCAGAGTTCATCACACTGCCAAAGAAAACAAACGCCAAGTCATGCAATGACTACAGACTCATAAGTCTAATGAGTCATGTACTTAAAATATTTCTGCGAATTTTGCACAATAGGCTTTGGAGGAAGATTGATTGTGTTTGTCTTAGTTGCTTTGAATTTTTTAAACTGTGGTAATATAGGGGGACTCTTGTGGTCTATATTTCATTTAATTTTAATTGTTGTAATACTTGTTGTGTTGGCTGTTTGTTCCCTTCGAGAAAATAAATAAAAAAAAAAAAAAATATTGGTGAGACACAGTTTGGATTTCGAAATGGATTTGGTACAAGAGAGGTTCTATTCTCCATTCAAATGTTGACCCAAAAATGCCTTGATCAACAGAGAGACATCTACATGTGCTTTATGGATTATGAAAAAGCGTTCGATAATGTAAGACATGACAAACTTATAGAATTGCTGTACAGCATTGGGCTGGATGGAAAAGATGTTAGAATTATTACAAACCTCTATTGGAATCAAACTGCACATATCAAAATTAATGATCTCACCACTGAAAATATCAAAATCCTGAAGGGTGTTAGACAGGGGTGCATACTTTCACCAATGCTTTTCAACCTGTACTCGCAATTCATATTCAGAGAAGCCTTAGAAGATGTTGACATAGGGATAAAGATAAACGGCAAAGTAATAAACAACATAAGATATGCTGATGACACTGTCATTATTGCCGATACTGCTGAACATCTGCAGCAACTTGTCAACATGGTCAATAATTCTGGAAAAAACTTTGGGTTGAAAATGAATGCACTTAAAACTAAAACCATGGTAGTCAGCAAACGGAGTGGCATCAAAGCCAACCTTTATATTGACGGTGGCGCAATAGAACAGGTGTCTCGTTTTAAATATTTGGGCAGCTGGCTGAATGATGAGTGGAACCCAGATTCTGAAATAAAAGCCAGAATTGAGATGGCGAGATCAACCTTCTACAAAATGCAGAAACTCTTGTGCAACCGAGACCTGAAGTTGAGCACAAGATGGAGAGCTGTAAAAGCATATGTATTACCCGTGCTGTTGTATGGAGTGGAAGGGTGGACTCTCAAAATCTCCATGATAAATAAAATTGAGGCATTTGAAATGTGGTTGTACAGAAGAATGCTGCGTATCTCATGGACTGATCGAGTGTCCAACGAAACAGTTCTAAATATAATGCAAAAAGATAGAGAGCTACTAACCACTGTCAAAAGACGAAAGGCCGCATACTTTGGTCACATATTCCGTGGAGAAAAATATGCCCTTCTGCAGCTTATAGTAGAGGGTAAGATAGAGGGCAGACGGGGTTTGGGGTGCAAAAGAGCATCATGGCTCAAGAATCTTCGGCAGTGGTTTGGAATACCGGATGCAGCAACCCTCATCAGACTGACCCAGGATCGTGAAGAGTATCAAGAGATGGTCGCCAACCTCCGATAGGAGCGGCACAAGAAGAAGAAAACATTGACGACCTGTTGGAACGTCTGAGTGGCTGCACCGTATTTACTGTACTAGATTTAGCACATGGATTTTTGCAATTGCCTCTGGCCGAGGAAGCTAAGGAGAAAACAGCATTTGTTACACCAGACGAGACGGGACAATTCACAAGAATGGTGTTTGGCCTGATGAATGCCCCATATGAGTTCAGTCGTCTGATGCACACTGTTTTGGGGCCCTCGAAGAACACAGTAGCCCTATGTTACATGGACGACATCTTAATAACGGCACGAAACGTGGACGAGATGTGCAACAGGTTACGCCAAGTGTTAGCAGCCCTGCGAGATGCCAACCTTACCTTAAAACCCACAAAGTGTGTATTCGCTAAGACCAGAGTTACATATTTGGGGTATGAAATATCCCAAGAGGGAATACAACCGGGGGAAGATAAGTTAGAAGCGATATCAAAATTCCCAGCCCCAAGAAATGCCCACGAGATTAGACGGTTCATGGGTTTGACAGGATTTTTCAGAAGATTCGTGGAAAATTATGCTAGGTTGGCCGAGCCAATGACAAATCTTACGAAGAAGAATGCTACATTCCTCTGGGGAACTGAAGAAGAACGAGCATTCCAAGAACTGAAACGAAGACTGACGAGTGGACCTACATTGCAAATTTTCGACCCCAGAAGGTACACCGAATTGCACACAGACGCATCAGCAAGTGGACTTGGTGGAATACTTCTGCAACGAGGAGACAGTGGAGGTATGCACCTTGTGTATTGTGTCAGTAAGAAGACCACGGAGGCGGAGAAAAACTATCACTCAAGTAAACTAGAACTCATGGCGATAGTGTGGTGTCTCGACAGGCTTCGCTCCATGCTGATAGGAGTACCTGTCGTTGTCGTGACGGACTGTCAGGCGCTAGTATATATGAATACCGTAAATACAAAAAAACCCCAAATCACTCGGTGGTTTGATCTGCTGCAAGAATATGATATTGAGGTGAAACACCGCCCGGGAGAGAAAATGGCCCACGTAGATGCGCTGAGTCGATCACCTGTATCGGAGCCTACCGATACCCTGGAAGAGATAATCGAGTCCAGGTTAGAGGTCTTCACCACCATGACGGAAGAAAATTACTTGGTGGCTATGCAGCGCTCTGATGCCGAGACTCGGAAGCTGATAGAAGGGTTGGAGAAATGTGAGGACCCCTGTGAAGCCACTAAGTACGAATTACACAACGGCGTGCTATATATCAAAATAAAAGACAGACTGTTGTGGTACGTTCCAAAGACCATGAGGAAAAGTCTCGTGGTACGCCACCATGACCTGCAAGGACACTTTTCCGTAGAAAGAACAGCGCAGAAGATTCTGAAGAACTACTATTTTCCTCGACTAAGAAGGTACATCAGACACCACATCAATTTCTGTCCAGAGTGTATAATGTACAAGACGCCTCGAGGAAAACAACCCGGAGAACTACACCCCATCGCCCCAGGGACAAGACCATTCCAAATCATTAATGTAGACTATCTGGGGCCGTTCGTGAAGAGTTCGAGAGGAAAAACATACCTATTGGTGCTGGTAGATAATTTGACCAAGTTTGTAAAACTTTACCCGACAAGCAGTGTATCAGCCCAGGATGTTGTTAAAAATTTGAAGAAATTTGTGTGATCGCTGATAGAGGAACATGCTTCACATCCAAATTGTTTGAGGATTACTGCATGACACAAGGAATCAGACACAGTCGGGTCACAATTTTGAGAGATTTTCAGACTTGATGTCTCAGATTTTCATGATTTTTTTAATGCAGCAATATATCATAGACTTATGAAAAAATACCAAATTTCAGTTATGTAGCACAATTATTTTTGAAGTTATTAATTTTTAAAAATCACAATTTTTATGAAAAAATCTCATGTCTTGGCACCTTTGAATGCCTATAGAATGGCAACCAGTGGTGACATAAACCTGGGAGAGGTCTCGTTTTAAAGCTGTTGAATGGGGCTTTAATCTGATGTGCCACAGGATAGGGGTCACGGTTTGAAAAAAAAATAAATTTTAAATTAAATTTTAAAAATTAAATTTTTCAAAAAGTGACAATTTTAAAAATTCCAAAAAATTGACAAAAATAGTTTGTAACGTATTAATACATATACCAAAATTCTATTATGGGATCTCAATGGGATCAGGAGATACAGGGCTTCAGAAATGCATGCATTGTGATATTGCGTGTTTTGACACCTTTGGATGCCTATAGACTGGCAACTAATGATGATATAAACCTGGGAGTGGTCTTATTTTAAAGCGGTTGAATAGGGCTTTACTATGATATGCCACAAGATAGGAGTTAAAATCAAAAAAAAAAATTAAATTAAAATTTTTCAAAAAATGGCAATTTAAAAATTCCAAAAAATTGTCAAAAATAGTTTGTAATGTCTTAATACATATAGTAAAATTTTACCATGGGATCTCAATGGGATCAGGAGATACAGGGCTTCAGAAATGCATGCATCGTAAAATTGCGTGTATTTTACGATGCATGTATTTCTGAAGCCCTGTATCTCCTGATCCCATTGAGATCCCATAATAGAATTTTGGTATATGTATTAATACATTACAAACTATTTTTGACAATTTTTTGGAAATTTTAAAATTGTCACTTTTTGAAAAATTTAAATTTTAAAATTTAATTTTTTTTTCAAACCATGACCCCTATCCTGTGGCACATCAGATTAAAGCCCCATTCAACAGCTTTAAAACGAGACCTCTCCCAGGTTTATATCATCACTGGTTGCCAGTCTATAGGCATCCAAAGGTGCCAAGACATGAGATTTTTTTCATAAAAATTGTGATTTTTAAAAATTAATAACTTCAAAAATAATTGTGCTACATAGCTGAAATTTGGTATTTTTTCATAAGTCTATGATATATTGCTGCATAAAAAAAATCATGAAAATCTGAGACATCAAGTCTGAATCAGTGTGATGATTTGACACGGAATAACCCAGTCTCATATCTGTAAGACATCCCCAAGCTAACGGTCAGGTAGAGAGGGTAAACGCCACTGAGAAGTCGTGGGACCAGAAAATAGAAGAGGTGGAGTTTCATCTGAATAGTGCCTTTAACAAAACAACGGGGATATCTCCCTTCGAGGGTGTATATGGTTTCATCCCGAGAACTACTGATGGAGCACTAAGAAACCTTTTGCAACGAGATGGTCCATATGAAGACCCTATGAGTGTACAAGCAAGAATTATTAATAGAATAACAGCACGCCATCACCAAGGAGTTAAGTATGACGCAGGAGAAATAGTATTTCTTCGTAAGCAGCCGAGAGCACTGGTGATTCCACAAAGCTGCAGGCCAAATATAGAGGACCACTGGGGGTAACTGAGATCCTGCCAGGAGACACATACAGAATCGCTTCACTGAAACGAGAGAATGGTCGCCTCTATGCCACAACAGCTCACGTGACCAACCTGAAGGGAGTTGGCTCTCAATTTACGGAGGAGACTGATGAAGAGATACTCTCTGAAGACGAGACCAGTGAAAATGAAAACGAAATTAACATCAATTCAGACGAGAAAGACCCTCCAGAGGAAAGGAGAGATTCTTCTACTGGTCGACCTGCAAGAGAGAGAAGACAGCCAGCCTACTTGCAAGATTTTGTTACAGAATAATAATTAATTACACATTTTGATTTGATGATTCGATGTACTTAAAGTCAATGAATATTGAATGTGTGAAGTGATGTATGCATGCTGAACGTGTGAAGTGAAGTATGCATGCTGAATATGGGAAGTGATGTATGAATGTTGAATGTGTGAGGCGCTGCAGAACTCTGTACGAGGACCCAGAATGGCCGGATGTTAGATGTTTGAGTATGAGTGTGAGTGGGATGGCAGAGTGACAGCATGTGAGAGTCGGGTGCGCCTGGATGTCGTCCTGAGGGCGGGTCAGTCGTTACCTAGTCGTTGGTATGGTTGTTCGTATGGTTGTGCACGAGGTTTTGTTGTTTACCTCAGAGTTGTCTGCATTATATTATATTGTTGTAAATGTTGAATAAAAGGTTATATATTTCATAAAAACAGTTGTGTTTTAGTGGTTGCTGCTTCTCCCGATAAATACAGAAACAGTTTAATAATAATGAAACTAAATAAAAAATAAAAGTAAAACCAGCACATATAACAGTCCACATACATGTATCACGTATTTACCCCTACATCCTTAGCAAAATTCACGCCCACATAACTCACACCTACACCATCCTCAATCACTTGAAAGACATGCATGAAATGACTACCAGTAAAATACACAACACAAATGCAAAAAGATAATATTATTACGTTTCTGTATGTTTACCAATATAATATTTATTTTAAATGTTTATACAAAATATCCGATATTCCAGCTTGAATAATACTGTATCTACGTACCTATAGCAGGACAAATACATACTAGACTTTAGCGCGGTACATTTTTTGCGCAACATTAATAATTACAACAACAATAATATTATGCTGTCTCACTCCACATCATTAAGATGATAATGGTCTCTTTCCTACTAATGCTGAAGTATAGAACACCCTTTGTACCTGCTGAGGGTGTCGTGTTCCTATCATAAAAATTCTTTGTAACTGGACAGAAAACAAATAAAACAGCGATCTTCAAACTGTGATACATAGATTTATTTAAGAAGTATATTTTTTGCATATATACTCAACATAATGAAATGATTTAAAATAAAAAAATATGTAAATATAAAAAAGTGTACAAAAACAACAGAAAATTATTATTTTTTGATAAAAAAATTAGAAATTTTAGTTTGTTTAGCGGCTTTAAAAATGTATTCCTCCAACTTTGAAATATTTTAAAAAGCATCTTCTATCTCCTCCAAAATGCTTACTTTCTCCTTCAGAGCTAATTGTCGTCGTTTTTGCTCCATTTTAATAAAGACAAAAAACACACAAAAATGATGTAATGATGTGAAAAAAATTTAAAATCACCGAAATGTAGAACAAACACAACAGGACACAGTGCAATGTAAAGTTTTAGAATCAGCGAAATAAAGATGGGCAATAGAAAATAAAAAACGAAATAAACAAGAGGAACGAACACTAATTGTAAACCATATGTGATGCAATCACTTACAAACACGTGTTATGTCACCAGAAGTCAAGAATAAACAAATTTCACAACATTTTTGAGTTAATTTAGAAGTAAATTCTAAAGCACTGAGACAAAAACTTCGTTATACTGAGATCGGTCTTCGTTATAATGAATTTTGGTTCAGTACATTTTGTACGGAAATTTCTCGGGGATAAATTATAGATTCGTTATACTGGAAATTTCGTTACTTCGGTATTCGTTACACCGAGATTTGACCTGTAGAGTAAAATATACAAAATAATGTTCATTAACAAAATATTATAGCAAAACTACGTGTAGATAATGACAGCAGCTAGACTATGCATATGTTAAAACACCTCTCGACCACACTTGGGTTTTGACGTTTCTAAAACAACGCATAGTTACCGACGCCACTCGATAGTGTTCACTTACACTATGAGACCTCATAGTGTTGTTTTAGAATACGAGCCTTAATCCTTCATGACTTTTTTAAACCTTTTAAAAGTCAAATAAAGGTGCCACGAAAGCTCGAAACAAATGTGAATTGAATGTTCACTCGGTGCGTATTGCCAAGGCTGCTATTCAGGAGTGTGGTTGCCAAGAGATCAATCATCCACCTTACAGCTCTGACCTGGCTCCTAGTGACTATTTTTTGTTTACCAAGCTCAAAAAAGAGATTCGTGGAAAGCAATTTTCCGGCAAAGAAGAGCTCAAGGCGGCCATAAATGATAATTTTTCAGAGAAGGAAGATAGTCATTTTATGGAGGGTATTGAATAGATGATTTCGCATTGTAAGAAGTGTTTTGAGATTGCAAGGAACTATAAAAAAAAATTCTTTTAGATTTTTCTGTCTTTTCTTTCATACCCGTACCGAGAATACTTTGAACACCCTTCGTATAAGGTCTAAACACGTCTATTTTTGAATTTTTTCTTTGTGTATGGTAAAGTATATCTGACAGTTTGGACCAATGATGAAATTGACGAATTTGGCGGGAATACCAAAACATTACTGGATCAAAGAGCCTCTGGCCACTTTGTTGTCGGACGTATACCTTGAATGATTAATGACGGCTACAAGTGATAATGCTGTTTCGTCTGCTCCTTCCTAAGCATATTATATTTCTATTGCAAATAATATGATATTGTAAAACTCTAAATTTAATCGACCTGGCAAAATTATTATTTGACCAGCATAATAAATAAATGAGCAGCAAACCGTGAGCTAATTTTAATTAGACTTGTGAAAGCTAAATTTTTAATCTTGTTCAAATAATAAATCTTTGTATGTAGCATCTTTGTATGTGATTTTATATGTAGCATCTGCATAAACGACACTAGAGTTTTTCGACATTTCAGTTAGATATTTCAGTGATATAGCAAAGCGGTAACTGCCATTATTTTCCTAGTCATCATTAATTTGGTAAGAAATCACAAAAACTTCATGTGGATACGAAGGTAAATCGTTGTGTGAAAAATATTGTTTATCTAATATTTTCTGCTGGTCAAATAATAATTTTGCTGCTCAAGTAATCTGCTGCTTAAATAACAATTCTGCCGGTCAATTAATTATTTTGTTGTGCGAGTATTTAATTAAGCCGTTAAAATTTGTTAATTTGCTGATATAACTAAGTTTGTTTGTAAAACAAGTGTTGCGCTTATTTTTTATTTATTGTCGATGAAAACATTGTTTGCTGTGCAAATGACTTAAATGCTGATTTTTTCTTGCGGAACGAATGGATTAATAGCCGAACAAATAATTAGTTCCCTTTTAACTATGCAAGGACAATATGAGTGGTAGGTAGTAATGACAGTGGTACCTTCTTTGCATCAGCAATCTTTACAAGTTTCCTAGTGAACAAATAATTAGTTCCCTTTTAACTATGCAAGGACAATATGAGTGGTAGGTAGTAATGACAGTGGTACCTTCTTTGCATCAGCAATCTTTACAAGTTTCCTAGTGAACAAATAATTAGTTCCCTTTTAACTATGCAAGGACAATATGAGTGGTAGGTAGTAATGACAGTGGTACCTTCTTTGCATCAGCAATCTTTACAAGTTTCCTAGTGAACAAATAATTAGTTCCCTTTTAACTATGCAAGGACAATATGAGTGGTAGGTAGTAATGACAGTGGTACCTTCTTTGCATCAGCAATCTTTACAAGTTTCCTAGTGAGATTCTCGGGAATGCCCTCTGCAATGATCACTACAGTCTTGAGTTGCCTATGCTGCATAGCCTGGATGGTGGAATCGTAAGCGGAGCGCAGAGATGCAAAATTGATCAATACTGTAGCCTCAGGATGTTTGTTGAAGCCCATATCCAAATTTTTGTATACTGTACATAAACACAATATTATAATAATATATTCGAAAAATCTTTTAACAGATTACTCCGTGTACATGGATTATTCATGATTATGGCTGAACACGGTCAGCCATAATCATGAATAATCCATGTACACGGAGTAATCCCATAAAAGATTTTTGGAATATAGATCTCCGTGATAACATTTTCCACCACATATACATACATATTATATCATTAGATCTGTTTGATTCATTTACTCTTACTAGACAACATAATATTGGCTCCTTTATTAACCAAGAATCGTTAATGTTTCCATATGACATATTATAACTATGTGGAATTGGCATTGAGCCACTCTGAATGCAATAGGTCGGTTTCTGTCCTGTGTTCTCGGGAGCAGTGTAGTGTAAAAGGGTTATTTATTTATTAGATTACATACATGTATTAGTGAATTAAGTAATGTGCGAATATTTGTTACCGGCATTCGCGTCTACCAATAGCAAACATTGACTTGCTTAAATTTCTACAATTGCTCAAAATGGTATAGGAATTTAAAATATTTCAAAACTCCTTGGTTTTCTTAAAGATTATTTTCTTGTAGTATATTTTTATACAATGTATCTGGTAAGTATCCGGTACTTTTACCGAATGTACGATACTTTATTACCAAAATAATATTCGCAAAACTTTCACATATTTTCTGCGAATACTTTGAAATCTGCGAATACGAGCATTCGTACCATCACTAATACAAACATATGTGACTTATGGTAAACAGCCTTACCAATCATTCACAATTTTCTTTTAACATAAATAAATGAGTGAATATTATGAAATTATGTAGTGCAGATAAATAATACATAATTATGTATGTATGTATACCTGGAATGAAAATTTCCTTGTTTCCGAAATAGAACTTTTGTTTGTGATCAGATGTGAGTGGGTATACGACAGCTACAACACTAGGTTCCTTTCTGTTGCACACATAATCAAAGTCCAACATGTTCTGGAATAATAATACAAAGCCTTCAAACATCATTTCTGTACAAATGTAAGTGTACATTTCTATCTAGTTATTGCATTTAGACATTGCTTGCCATTCTTACACAATTAGTGTTTATGGTCTACTTTCTGGAGGGCAACAGACGTATTGGATTTTGGAAAATGTATAATATTTCTTAATTTAGTAAATAAATAAAAACATATATTTATAAATAATATATATAAATAAATATATATATTTACCTGTATAGCCCTGTTCTGCATTCCCCATACAATTGACTTTGTGGATGCATTAAAGAGTTCAATTCCCTTTGGCTCTGGTCTGATTCCATCCCTTTGACATATATCATCTAGATCTTTCTTAGGAATTGGACCCTTTTTTGATACATCAGCCATCTGGAATGAAATACAAATGTTTCAATTCATAAACATCATCTAAATATACATTTGAAGTACACCTAAAATGAATCGACATACATCAGAATACTTTTCTCTCTGTAAAGTTGGCAAGAGTGAAGGAGCCCCAGGTACTATAATCATCTCTTGAGGAATTGGTTCATGTCCCAAAGCATATCGGCAGATCTGGGTCATGTGCGCTTCAGGCCCAAAAACGTACAGCGGAATAGAGAGACGCATACCAACATCACGCATCTGTCTGTAAAAGATTAAGTAAATTATATTACATTCATTATTACACTAAATATAAGGAGTCTATGCATTGCCCAACAGGGTGATTAGAAAGCCGTCTATATACTAAGCTAACCAAAATTATTAACTGGATCCCTCAATCATCTACAAGCTACAAGTATATATTGTAGTGCAGTGATGAAACATGGACCTTCATTGATGAATCAACCGACTGGACGCTTTTGAAATGTGGCTGCTTCGCAGAATGTTGCGTGTACTGAAGACTGACATGGTTACCAACATAGAAGTTACACAGAGAGCCAAAACCAACAAAGAAATGTGATACAGAGAAAATCAGCTTATTTGGGACATATAATCTCCTACATTTGATTTTAAAAGGAAAATTAGAAAGTAAACATGGTGTGGGATGAAGGTGAATATCCTGAATGGGAAATATAATTGAATGAACAGCAATCCAGAGTGGAGTAGAAGAGTGTTTGTTGTTCCAGCTGGCACAAGATAGAGAGGCCAACGCCAGGATGATAGCTGACATGCCACTAAAAGAAGTAAAAGTGTAGGATTGAATGAATAAATAAATTACCTCAATCCTTCTTGATAGTTGGGACCTCCCCTCCTCACAAAGATGGTCACTTTCTGCTCCACCAACTTGTCCTTATAAGTTTCTATTGCCTGAATGATCCCTCGAAATGTATCTGCAATGTTAGTGAAGTTAGCAATACCTCCTCCAATAATTAGAACCTTTCCTAGTGGGTGGGGAGACTGGCACATGAGACCAAATATAGTTTTTGCATATTCTGCAGTTTGAGACTCCGTCGGGGCCCCACTGTACTCTCCATAGTTAGCCAGTTGCCTGGCACCTCCGAGATCGCAGATGGTGTCTGTATATACCACAGAAGCTCCACCCCCGGCAACCATAGTCCATATACGACCTTCCTTGTTCAGGATTGTCAGCTGAAACAATGCAATAATGTAATCCTTACAATAAGTATATACATAGTTACTACACTATAGTATAGTGTAGTAAGTATGTATATACTTGCATTGGATTAACTGCTTACCAATTGCATATGCCACTTTACTTCTTATCTCTCTAATATTAGTTCATCACAATAGGTAGGTGACTGGGCTCATTACAGTATCTTCAAGTTGACAGTTGTATGATAGAAATGTTCTACCACTTGAGGCATATAAAGAAGTGCACTGTATTAGTCATTATAAGTACAAGGATTGAGTTTTGAGATCAGAGTTGAATTCTAGGGTCGAATTCTTAAAAAAAAAATTATAATACTGAAATTCAAATCTAGGATCGATATTTTTGCAGTGTGTTTGTTGAGATGCATCTCAAACATATACAAACCAATATTGTAGGTAAAATATTGAGATAAAACGAGAAGTATACATAATTCACGGCACAAGCTTTTAGCTTAGTGTGAAAGGTGTATAAGGTTGTATTTGGGTTTATAACAAAACCCAGATATATCTTTTTTAAAAAAAAAAAAAAAAATTATGTGATGATACTTTACCTTCAAACTGGCTCCACTCTTAGCATCCAAGTCGGCTATGTACTTCTCCTGAGGGTAAGCATCACGTCCAAACGGTGGTGGAAAATCTACTCCCCCCCACTGTGTAGTACAAATAAAGTCAGCAGTCTGATCCAACTTGGCAGCCAGATCCAACACATAAATATCCGTGTCTTTTACAACCAACGGATTAATCTCCAAATAAGTGAAATGCAAATCTACATAAACCCTGTACAGCTCCAATATAAACTGGACCAACATCCTGTAGGAACAGAAATATTTAATTAAAATTAACTAAATCAACTAAAAATATGTACGATAGCTGATATTATCTGGGATGTAAAGCTAAATCTCCTACTTTCTCTTCTGTGCGGGTACATTCTTGAGCAGTTGTGTTTCAATGGCCGCAGGCAAGACTCTCTCCTCAGTGGGAACCAGAAGACTGAGGGCTACAGCATCCACATCCCCAATGTCCACACCTCCTGCATGGTGAAATAGGATTGTGTCTCCTGAACGACCAGATGATATGCACAAATACATCTCTTCTTCCTACAACATTTACAATGCAAACTCTGCAGTGTATCTCTACTAATCATACATACATACACACTACATACTTATCAATGCCATACATACATGTAACAATGGGTACAAAACCTTATCCATATCCCAAACCCTGCGTGTATCAAATACAATAACAAATTTACATACTTATACCTAAAGGCACGCATATAAAATAGTGAAATACGTATGCACTGACATTACAAAGGCAGCTATGAGAGAAGATGATAGTAATTATAACATTTAGCTGAATACAATGAAAGATAATATTCCCCCTACAATATTCCACTAGTTGGATACTATTCTATTTATTGACCATATCCAGGAGGATAATAATATTGTTAGAGATTGTTATCAGCAAACATACTAATTTATGTGCAACTTTATTAAATGCAAAAAGGTACACAAACAAAATGTGTTATTCTCTTTTCTAGAACAACTCTTAAACTCAGAATTCCATCTCTTGTACCTGTCCCTTTGCGGAATCCGAATTGGTCTTCTAAAAGTGTTTCGTTGATTTTACTTTCCGCCCTTTTCATTATAATGTTGGTGATTATCTTAGAAGCCTGTGATATCATACTTAATGTTCTGTGTTGTTCGCACTTTGTCGTGCCTGTTTTCTTAGGAAGCGCTTGTATCAGACATTTGACGAAGTCCTCAGGTATCTCTTCTGTGTCATATATTTTGCAGACAAGCTTATACAATGTGTCAAGCATGCCGCTTCCTGCGCATTTAAGCATCTCTGATGGAATTAGGTCAATACCGGGTGCTTCGCCGTCTTTCAACTATATATATATATATTTCATGAATAAATAAATATTATTCATGCGCGTTGTGCACAAATATTTAGTATACAATTAGCTTTGAACTAACTCACAAATAACTTTGAAATAGTTTTAATAAATACAAGATTGTAAATTTTAAAAGCTAGTTAACAATAAAATATTAACCTGTGTGTGTGGTACAAATGGTTCCACGATGAATGTATGCAATCTGCCCTCGGCAGCTCCAACTGTACATGATGTGTTCTCTCTTTCACCAATCCACTCCTTGACTCCATGCAACTGCTCTCCTACACACACTAATCTCAGTTTACCACGACGCTTAATCAACTGGTCAACTTTGGCCACCAATTTCTGAAAATAAATCAAGAATTAGTTAATTTTTAATAAAAACCATCTATCTTCTATAGAACACTTGTATGGCTATATTGTGCTACTTGCAGGTTTGTGATTAGTTACGTTGGAGATTGTCTTTTTTTAAAGATATACAGTATCTGGGTTTTGCTATAAACCCCAAAATTTTGGTATTTTTGTATCTATTTTTAATTAATCGTTTATTTTTTATTTTCAAAATTCTGATTATTCTCATTCATTTCTACTTTTTAGAAACATTTTTTAAAAAAAAACAGGACCGAAACTTCTGAATACAGTCTTAATAGTCAAAATGAATCACAATGCAAAGAAATGTATACCAGACGGCAACTCTCAACCAATATCTGTCATACAAAAGACGCGTAAATTGGGATTTGAGAGGTTTGCAAATTATATTGTTCTATGGACTGGATTTGCATGTTTTTTTGATGACTGTTTTATGAAACAATTTCAATAATTTGAAAATAAAAGTTTCACACAGTGGTGAGGAATTAACTGTACATTTGATTGGTATCAAAAAGTCATTTTTGGCCAAATCGGGATTTACGTGGTTTACAAGATAGACCGATGATATGTTTTTTATAGATGCAGATGTTGATCCTAGATGTTCTAAAGCACCCTTGAAGTGATATTAGCACAACAAGGCTCTATTTCATCACGTACAGTTGGGCAGAAACTGATGTGATTCGTCTTGTCGCCAGGATATGCACTTGGATTTGACGAAAAAAAATGTGTTTCGACATCAACATACGTGTCTCATCAGGCCACTCTCACATAATGATTTGACACATCATGGAACCCTGTATTTTTTTAAAAAAAAAAAGATGTATCTGAGTTTTTGTTATCAACCCAAATGCAACCTTACACACCCTTCACAGTAAGCTAACAGTTTGTGTTGTGAAAGAGTGTTAGATGAAGCAAAGCAACTTAAAGATCTATGAGTTATAAAGGAATTTGTGTACTTAGGTTCTCTTATAAACAACAGTGGTACATGTGAAAAACAAATAAGCAAGAGAATTCAGATGGCTAAAGGTACCATGTCAACAAACTTGGACAATATATGGAAGTCTACCAACGAAAATCAGACAACAATGGTAAAATCATTGGTCTTCTCCATATTCTCATATGTAGCCGAAACCTGGACCATCAAATCTTAGGAATGTGCAAGGAAATTATAGGAATTTGAAATGTTTCCAAATCTCCTTTGTTTTATTACAGAAAATTACAATATTTAAACTTACACTCAGTATTTCTATTTCCTCCAACCTCCTCCCCGAGTCACTGAATATTTAAATTCTCTCAAATTACAACCTGTACCTTATCATGGAGCTTTGTTGAGGAGGCCTAAAAGTTAAGTCGAGCTTTCCAATCACACGAAAATTTCAATCAATATTTGACTGCGGCTTGGTCAAGCTTCAGATATGATTAAGTTGGTAGCCCTACTTGTTTTATTGTGGTTTTGTCTATGCATTAATCTTACATCTATCATGTTAACGGACGTTCGCGTGCCATTTTTCGTGTTGTTGTTTTGGTTTTGTGCACGCTCTTGGATTCTAACTTGGATTTTTTCGTTACCGACCCTTGCTTCGATTGTTTGACGGTTATCGACCCTTGCTTCGATTATTTGACGAAGAGAACAGTGTATAGTCGTCAAATAAACGAAACAGTGTCGTTAACGAAAAAATCCAAATAGAAGTGCGAATGAAACAATCTTCTCAACAACAAACAAAAAGCGTAATGATGGCACAACCATGTCAGTTTGTCCTTATTGTAACTTGTGGCGCCTCCTGGCGATAAAAAACTTAACTGAGTTTAAGCGAGCTTAACATTGTTGAGGACATTCCTTAACTTAACAAGTAGATTAATCCGCAAATTCATGCTAAGGAGGCATTGTAATTTGCATAATTTTGGTAAACGAAGCTTTATGTGCTCCTTAAGGTTAAGGAGGATCTTAAGCCTGCATTGTAATTTTGGACCTAAATAAATAAAAAATAAATCCGAAAAATGGGATAATCATAATCCCCAATCTAATAATATTGTATATATACATGCATCAGAGGCCTCTTTCATATAAGCTGAAAAGCCGGGCTTTGCTAAAAAAAGTTTAAAAATTATAAAACCATGTGCACTAATCCACACATAAATATTCTAATGCGTTCGTATGTATGTTGGTATGTCCTTAATGGACTCTGAAATTAGGAAAGACAGAAGTAAAATAATACACTCTATACGAGGTCTAATCTCCTGGGCACGTTCAAGGCTAAAAACATTTAAAATATCTTACGTATTGATAAAGAAATTATAATAACAAAATTTGTATGGAAAAGTCTATGAAAGTTTTTGTAAGTAGCAATATTCATGGTCGAACATTTTTCAGTGTATTGAAATAATTTCACAATGGATGTAATGCGAAACTGAAACTAAAAATTTAGGGATTATTTTGGTTATAAATTATTGTGTTTGGTTATGATAAAAACTCCTGAATTATGCGAGTTAAAATTGCATATTTTGACATCTTGGGCTAATTTCATAATGGCCGACATGAATGACATAGAATCCAATAAATTTTTTTTTTTTTTTATTATTTATTTAAAAAAATGGACAACATACAATAAAATTTTACAAAATATAACATAATAAACATTAAACATATTTCTTGTACTTGACCAGCCCATCTTTGAGTTCATTATTATTATTATTGTTATTATTGCCAGTACAGTACAAACACAGAAAGAAAAAAAGAAAAGAAAAGAAAAAGAAAAACTAAACAAATATTTCATTCCTGTCTAATGTGGCTCCTAAAAAGGCTCCTGGACATACAGAATATGTCCACGGACCTCACCTTCTCCAAATTATTATATGTGGTAACGCATCGATGTAGTGGCGAGTTCTGAGCAGCATTAGTACTTTTTTTACTTAAAAAGAAAGTCGAGGTGTGTCTCGTTCGTCTATTAGGTATGTTAAAAGTAATTTTTGCTAAAAGGTCTGTACAGTCAATGTTTGAGTTTATTAAATCGTAAAGGTACAAAAGGTCTGAATTTCTACGTCTTGTATGTAATGTCTGTAATTCGTTTTTGTAGTTGTTGCCAAATTTGTAGTTCATATGTTTAAAAAATATACGTTGAATCCGTTCTAAACTGTCAATGTAAATGTTATATTGTGGATTCCAAATGACAGACGCATGTTCCAATTGACTTCTAACAATTGTGTTGTATAATACATTAAATGTTTTCACCTGAGTGAATGGTTTGCATACTCTCATTAGGAATCCCAACATTTTGTAGGCCTTTAAAGTAATTGTGTCAATGTGTTTGTCAAATAATAGCTTACTGTCCAGTTGCACACCCAAGTCTCTACAGTCTGATTTTTCAGCTATTGGCTCCCCATTGATTTTATATGTGAATGGTACTGTACTTTTTTTCCTGGAAAATGTAATCTGGTGACATTTTTTTACGTTCAGTAACAGTTTATTGGAGATGCAATAGGAAGTCAACCTATCAAGGTCACGTTGTAGATTCTCACAGTCAGTAATGTCTGTAATAGTCTTGTAGATTTTCATATCATCAGCGTATAGTACGTAATTACTGTCCCTAAAACATAATCCAATGTCATGTATATAGATATTAAATAAAAGAGGTCCCAAATGGGAACCCTGAGGGACACCCGATGGTACCTGTGTTTAGGTTAATTAATATTTAGGTTGGTACATTGGTTCATTTGTTTGTTTGTTTGTTTTGTGATTTGTATGTTCTCATCTTATTGTAAAATGTTAAGAGTTTTTCAAAATATAGTTATCTATAATATCAAAAACAAAGAACTATTAATTCAGTGATATTTCAACGTTCTTTTGTCAAAGTATGCTAAACACCAAAATCTAAAAAAAATCATATATATACAACGATGCTATTAATATGTCTTCTTATTTTTTGTAAGATGTTTAGAGTTTTTCAAAATATAGTTATCTGTAATATCAAAAACATAGAACTATTAATTCAGTGATATTTCAACATTCTTTTGTCGAAGTATGCTAAACTCCAAAATCTAAAAAAATCTTATATATCGACAATGATGCTATTAATACGTGTTCTTATTTTACTGTAAGATATTCAGAGTTCCTTTTTATTTCAAAATATAGTTATCTGTTTTATCAAAAACTGAGATCCAACTCAAATACAATGGCATGAAATATATCATTTTTAATTATCTCATGTGCCGTCATAATATAATTATACCAACCCATAGATAACATAAGTAAACTTGCATTTAACATAATACGGTGATAATTTAAGTAGGCACTTTTTTAATATATTATCACATATTATGCCTCAATCTATTTGTTTCATTAGAAGTATTTCATTTATTCAAAACATGCATCTAAAAACATGAGATTTTCAAAGTTTAGATATTAAGATATTGTCTATTGATAAAGTAAATTGTTAGAATTGCATACCAGCTTTATAATTCCGTTTTAAGGCAATGTCTCACTCCGAAAATAAAATTGTAGCTAAATATAAACGTCATTTGTGTTACATCTATTTAGGAATATAATTACATTTCAAAAAGAGAATAATGACCGCGATTTGTAATTTCACATAATAAAATTATTATTGTTTGGTTTGCAGTATTTTTAAATTTCACTGGGGTATTCTAAATTCAAAATAATTATAGAATATTATACGTTCTAAATGTAAACATCTCAAAACTGTCATATAAGTGTCCAGTGTGACCAGATTTTATTTTCAAAAACTACTAAATGGGGAAGTCAAAAACTACCAAAAACTACTAAATTCTTAAAATGGTATAGGAATTTGAAGTATTTCAAAAACTCCTCGGTTTTCTTAAACAATATTTTATCACAGTACCTTTTTCCTACAACCTACCGGGTATTTGTACCGACTGTTGTTACTTTTCGGATACTTTGTTACTCGCTTAAATTTCTACCACCCCGTCGCCAAATTTTCAAAATGGTATAGGAATTTGAAGTATTTCAAAAACTCCTCGGTTTTCTTAAACAATATTTTCTTGCAGTACCTTTTTCTAAAATGTACCGGGTATTTGTACCGACGATGGTCAAAATCGGATACTTTTCTTTTCACGAAAATTTCTACCCCCCCGTCGCCGAATTTTCAAAATGGTATAGAAATTTGAAGTATTTCAAAAACTCCTCGGTTTTCTTAAACAATATTTTCTCGCAGTACCTTTTTCTACTATGTACCCGGTATTTGTACCGACAATTATTTTTCGGGTACTTCTTTTCCCAAGTACCCGATCAGCGCCGGACCTACCATAGGTTCAAATGGTTCGGCCCACCAGGGCGCCGAAAGTATAAGGCGGCACATAGATTAACTCTGGATTAAGTTTTAATCAGAGATTTTATAAATAAATAATTTAATAAGTACTTCCGCATTGATTGCTATACTTCCGCTTGCATAGAGAGTTACACATAACACAAAATGTATCGGTTTTATAAGATTAACTATTTTTGAAATTCCCGCGAAAAGTAGCACGCTCTTATACCTCATCACTGTCGACTCATATAATACAATTTGATTTCTTCATTTAAGTTCAAAGGATTTTGAATGTTACGTACTCTTAACTTTTCCATACATAATAAGGGTCAAAATCTCGTGTATCTCCGTTTTTTCAATGTCTCATACAAGCGCCCCGCTCAGCACTAATACAACTCTAAACGCTTCTACACAGATTCTCACTAATACATACAAGATATGCAACCAACTAAACCAACCAACTGATTCAATAGCGCTTACATATACAACCACAACGCGCCCTTTGCGCTCCTACATATATTCTCACTAATACATACAAGGCGCCCTTTAAAATTCAAACAACAACCAGAAATGAAACTATTACCTAGCGGAAACAATGTGTGCTTTGGTTGATTATAACAGAACGTATCTTAAAACACTAGGTGGATGTGCTCCATACAACATGGATTATCTTCGTTTTACAGAAGATGTACTTCGTGCACCCGAATGACATTCGCTTCTGGTTTAATCGTTGCAATATTGACATAAATGTTATAATATGCGTAGATTATAATAGTACTACGATAATTATTTAAAATATTTTTAAAAATATTGCAACCAAATATTATTATAGGCATATATTATTACAATACTAATTAAAATATTGAAAGCCTAATGTAATATACATATTTTCATACCTACATAACGATTATATTATTATATTATGTTTTTCGACGATTTTGTTTTTGTTTGCATAAACTCTTTTGCAGTTGACCGCCGTTATGAATGCTGTTCTATTATGATGACAAATGACCGTTGTCCGTTGCGTTGTAGGTACCTATTTACTTAATTAACCGCACGTATTAATTTTTGGCGTAAAAAATAATTATTATTATCGTATGATATTGCTAAATATCGTTATTAATTATCGTATTAGATATATTTGGCTTATGAAATTTTATGTATTATCTTGTTTCTTCTATTCTGTTTTTTCGTGTGTTTACTCAAAGTGTATACTTGAGATTTTGTGAGTGTTTATAGTTTTCTTCAGTTATTTTAATTTTTATATAGGATATAAAGTTAATTTTACTTCCACACATGCACACATCCCATGTAAGTATTGAAATAGTAGTATAATTATTGTATTTAGGTAAATTAATAGTTATGTTTATCTATGTATCTATCCCATGACGCCATGTCCTCTTGGGGCTACGTTTTCTTATTTAGCTATAGGTCATAGGCATACTTTGCTATAGGTAGATAAATATTTTTCATCTACCTATAGCTACACATCATGTTTGTACTAAAAACACTCGTATTTGAGTAAAAATTTTCAATATCAAGATACAAAAATATGTTACGCCTAGGTTTATATTTATAAACATGGTGGTAGGTCGATATAAAAAAAATTATAAGGTAGGTAGATACTAATTACATTTTGTAAAAGTAGGCAAATAAGAAACGTAACTTCATATTTTTTGCGTATTATCACATTTTGTTATGATACGAAAATATTTTTTGGAAAAGAGGTGGGGGAGGGGGGGGGCGCAGTATCTCTATTTGAACCAAGCGCAAAATGCGGTTGATCCGGCACTGTACCCGATACTTTATCTACCAATTACCGACTAAATACAAAAACTACCAAAAAACTACCAAAAACTACTAAAAAACTACTAAAAACTACCAAAGAAATAAAAACTACTAAACATTCTTGCCAAAGCCTCAAAAACTACCAAAAAAGTAGGAAACTACCAAATCTGGTCACACTGTAAGTGTCACAGATGTCAAAATCCAACGCTTTATCTGGGGGGCGTTCAGGGGAACATAAATATCGCTCGATGTCCAGTGACCTGAGCGACAATGAAGTTGCAGTGAGTGGTGAATGTTACCCCGGATAATCGTGAACAACTTTGAGCGTTTTTATGACCCAAATGTCATCGTACTGGCGTTATTTTTGTAAGATTCATTCGCGGTAGTGCGTCGTGCTTTACTTGATTACGTTTTTAATTTGAAAAGTTATATTGGCTTTGTTTTAAGAATGTTTTTAGGATAATGCGTATTTAAACAAAGCGTAAAAAATAAATTATTCACTAAAATCTACACTAACTGTTTTAATTTTCTCTTTCATTTCACTTCTTGAACTAAAAAAATATGATTTTCTATTTTGAAAATTTATATAAGACAAGAATACACCATAATTACGATTTACTTCGCAATTGTTTTGGCAACCGTCATCACTCAAACGTCAAGGTAACTGTCAGAGTAATAATCATCTTGCTATGATTTCTGTAGATCACCCGACGACATGCCTGAACGCAACAGTGCGAGTCGTCGGGTGACTCGCTCCGTCGTCATGCTTTACTTGATTTCGTTTTTAATTTGAATAGTTAAATTGGCTTTGCTTTAAGAATGTTTATAGGATAATGCATATTTAAACAAAGCGTAAAATATAAATTATTCACTAAAATCTGCACTAACTATTTTAATTTGTCTTTCATTTCACTTCTCGAACTAAAAAAATATGATTTTCTGTTTTGAAAAATTATATACCGACACTTATGTATGCAAGCGAAACTTGGACGTGGTTGAAAAAGGATGAGAGTGGAATAAATGCTGTAGAGATGCGTTCACTGAGAAGAATGGTTGGTAAAACTTTGCGAGATAGAGTGAAGAATGAGGATATCAGGAGAATGAGCGGATGTGAGAGGAGTGTTGTGGACAGAATGCGTGTAAACAAGCTGAGATGGTTTGGACATGTTGAGCAAATGCAAGATGAAAGGATGACGAAGAGGATGTATTTATCTGAAAGAAGGGGTGTGAGGAAGCGCGGACGTCTAAGAACCACGTGGCTTGATCACGTGGACCAAATTCTTAAGGACGGACGCGTGCTGAGTAAGAGAAATCGGCGTGCATGTATGAGAAACTGGATGAATGTAGAGGAAGCGAAAGAAGTATGTAAGGATAGATCTATATGGCGTTCCGTTCTCTCTGCCTACCCCTCCTGGGACATGGCGTGAGGGTATAGTATAGTAGTAGTAGTAATTATATAAGACAGGAACACACCATAATTACGATTAACTTCGCAATTGTTTTGGCAACCGTCATCTCTCAAACGTCAAGGTAACTGTCAGAGTGATAATCATCTTGCTATGATTTCGGTAGATCACCCGACGACATGCCTGAACGCAACAGTGCGAGTCGTCGGGTGACTCGCTCCGGGCGCGTGAACGGATAGAGCGTCGTCGAGTGATCACTCGGTGACTGTCTGAACGCCTCCCTGGGTTGCCAGAAAATTAATGTTGCAAGAATATTGGTCGTATTAATCGTTACTTTATTATGGTTTGATGAGTATTCGTTACTTAAAAATCAATACCTGAAAAATAAATAATTGTTATTGATAAAACATACCACACCAACATCAGTAGATTGGATTGTAGATTCTATTTAAAATAAGTTTTTGGTATATCCTACATTGAATGCGTTTGTTAATACGTGCTTATGTTTGCATGATTTTGGCACGCATAGAGCTGACATGTAACTATTTTGGTGCTAAATAGATCTTAAGACTTAAAGCATAATACTTTAGGTGTAACTAGACGTTACATTAGCTGACTGAAACATAATATTTAGATTTGTAGACTGTAACTAGAAGTCAATTTTGTACACCGTAAATAGATTTCAAATTTCCAATCTGTAAACGCCAATTAATGTTTGAGGAAGTTGTTTGGTTGCTACCGGTGAATAATAATTAATATGCTTAGTTGTTACCGGTACTTAATCCTTTTTTTAATTAAATGACATAACATCTGATTATCTAAAGGAGCGCTCACATTTGTTCACTTCCAGTGATCACTCTGGATGATCCTCCAAAATGAAAAGGTGTGAACAGGCGTTTCATCAATAGTCAAACGTTTCATCAATCACTAGCGATTCCGGATGAAAGCGATTACTACCCGACATAATGTTGATGAAAGGTCCTTTCACTGAAACGACCACAAACAAGTTTTATCCAATAATTTGTCTTATTCTCTATGAATTTGTATTGAAAGTCAGAATCATGTATCAAATTATCATACTTTCGAGAATTTTATTAATTTGTTTTAAATTTTATTAGGTAAGTGCTATTTTTCATTTTTTTACGAAAATACGTCAAACTACATACAACATGACCGTGAGTGTCGGATGGCAGTGAATGTATAGGATGAACAAATGTGAACAGACGTCTTCACTTTCGATAACAGGTTTGACCCGGACATGCTGGATGATCATTCAAAGTGAAGCAATGTGAATGCTACTTTAGTATTACAAACTGAAAAAAATGTAGACTGTAACCAGTAGTCAAATTTGCACACAGTTACTGGATGCTAAATTTCCAACATCCAGTAACTGTAAGACGTCAATATTAATGTTTGAGGAGGTCGTTTGGTTGCTACCATAGAATAATAAACATGCTGTTACTGGTAGTTATTTTTTTTTATAAAAGATATATCTGGGTTTTGTTATTTTTTTATTTTTTAATCTAATGACAAAATATCTGAATATCAAAGTAACTGAAAATAAAAACTAAAAATACCAATTCAAATGTGGGAAATTTTATTTAACTATGTTGGTAGTGTCGTGGTTTCGCTTTTCACAGAAGAAAAACTCGTTGAAACCATATTGACTACGAAATAAATAAATAAATTTCTAATCTAGTCGATCAAATAAATACGTATTTTTATTCGATTTGGAAGTACGTAAAATAAACAATCAAGATTTATCCAATCTATGCAAATTAATAAATTTCTTTTCGCAATTCCGTCTTTATAATATTCCGATTAAAAATTAATAATATGAAATACTTTCATATCACCTACCTACTTATAAGACCAAATGAATAGTAATATTCGTTGTATAGAGATATTATATCTATATAATACCGATACCCAAATCACTTCACACCTTATGTCATTAAAATTATTTCAGACGCTTAACATAAAACCCGTCAAAAATATCGTTTGTTGAAAATTTTATAAATTTCATTTTTGAAAGATTTTGGCACATGATACATTTAGTTTAAAGAAACACGTTAAATACCCTTTTTACGTTGTGTTTACGGTTAATAAAAGAAAATTTTATCAGTGAAAACAAACAGTATTTTCTATTCAGAATACATAAAAGCATATTTTTTATAATAATCAAAAATAAATTTCTGTTGTGTATAAAGGTTAGTAATAATAAATTATTTTCTTTACGTCCGACGTTAGCGGATATAAAAACTTACCTTATTGCTGAAAATATACAAAGAAAACAACACACAATAACAATCAGGTATCAATATTTAAATTTTTTTATACACAATAGAACCCCAAGTTATTATTGGTTAGGAATAGTCAATGAAATAAAATTTTATCTAATTTATGATTCAACGTTATTGAAAGTTTATTTCTGTAATTATATTACAAATTTGTTTTGGATGCGTTTTTATTTATAAAAGACACATGATTTCATACATAACTAGATTATCCTACAACAACCAGAGGCGTATCGAGATCAAATATTTTACTGAACCAAAATTTTACAAAATTCAGTCACTGACTATTTTTGTTAATTTAACAACAAAATCTTGTTTTGTTAGTAGATCAAGCCCCTTCTCACGCTTAATCTGATCTGGACCAACCTGGCATTCGCTACGTCCAGCCTCATTAGTATACAAATATGATACATTAAGAAAAATATAATACATAACATGCAAATAATATAAATATAATAAATATAATCTGTGGGGTCAGAATTTTTTGTAGTGGGAAGGCACCATCACTTTCTGACTTGATCTTTTCACACTGGGAACTGTCGGCCCAATGACAGCCTTGTGGGTGGGTAAGTGGGTAGTTAATTTATGATATAATAAGAGATATTTACATAAAATAAATGAGTTAAAATTCATGCTTGTGTTAGAATTCAAAATATCAGAAAATAAAATTTTATAAATGTTTCTGAGTCCGTCCCTGTTCAGATTATCAAGTAGTTTCTATAAATTTAAATTGCAATTGATATTAGTTATTCAAATTTTATTAATTGTGGAAAATAAAATAAATTTATGTTCTGAATTCGACCCTGTTCACCTAATTGAGTAATCCTCCACAAGTCAAACTTGCAAACAATGCTAGTCTACAAATTTAACAATGTAGAAAATAAAATATGAAACAAAGTCAATCTCACAACATATTATCAAACTTTACTTTAAAAGAGACATTTAATAAGATTATAAAAAAAATTAAAATAAAATATTCATAACAGTTAAATTTTACAAAAAAAATAAAATTAAAATCTTAGCTTTGCGGCGAGCAGGATCACTGCATTTATCGTTACTTCTAATTAACTTATGAAGGTTTCTTTATTATTTTCGTATGTGAAAATAATCACTAAAGTATTGTATTTATTACTTCGAGAAATGAATGTACACAAATGAAAATCAAATCAAATACAACACAGAATTTAAGTATTATCCTCTCTCTCCTGATTACAAGCAAAAACTGTCCCGAATTGAGTTGTGACATCATTTTTATAAGTTCATCTCCTTAGCCCACACCACAAAAATACCTACTCTCTCCCTCCTAGTACAAGTATCTACTTCTTCATGTCAACATACACACGTGTCCTCATCATTTCCTTGAAATAATTTTATATTGAAATATATATATATATATATATATATAACATATCAATATAAACAAAATTTAACCTCTTACCTAAAGCAATTAATAGTTCATCCATCTTTCTTTGTTTAAATTCAATTAGGTACTTTCTTCACCTAAGTAAGTACTCATACCTACTACTCTGTCATCTAAACATTGACACGTGTTAAAATATCTATGTCCCTTCCCTAATAAAAATATTTCCAATAGATACGTACTCTCTCTGAAGTATGTACCATTCAACTATCAACAAATATACTTCGAATAACACATTCATATACCACTTAAAATAGTAAACCGAATTATTTATTCAAATTTCTAACAAAGTTTGTTAAAAAAAGACTAGACCATGTCAGTAGGTAACCAACCATCAGTTACAGTATTATTATTTTTTCTCAAAATAGGGCATTTACCCGTTTTCTTTTGTTATAGGCATCTCCTAATTTTTTACTTAAATATGGGGATGTGGGTTTTAAACATCGAGTTTTTAAATTGGGAAGAGGTTAAAGTACTTTTTTTCACGTAGGCACCTACTAATATTGACGTGTGTGATATCAAACTTCATGTTTTGAAATCGGGAAGAAATTTTTAGTATTTTTTACGTAGGTTTTGCACGCATTTTTTTTTACTTAATCAGTTTTACGTTGTTAGTGCTTACTTCATTTTTTTCAATAAGATTGTGTAGTTTTAACTCATTTATTTGGACGATTATCTGTTTTTAAACCCGAGCGATGCCGGATTATAAAAGCTAGTCAATAATAATAATAAACTTTATTGCACAATTTAGATCAAAGCCATTACAAAAATATTTTATAAGGTGATACAAATAAATAATATTGCGCAATGGGTGAGTTTATTTTAGAAGCGATATCTTCCAACTAACCCGATATGATAAATAAAATTAAAACATTATACACATGCATATATACGTATATTAAAATAAATAAATACACAATGAGATAGACAAGTATATTCATTGTTAAAATAACAATAGTCAATGTAATTATTTTAAAATTCCTGCCAGCCTTGTAACTTATGTAGTTTGATGTAATGTTGTAAGAAGCATCAAACAAATGGGGTAACATGCATGCAAGGTGGTTTATTTTATAAGTCCCTTTTTAATATTTAACTAGTGGTCTCGAGGTGCTCATGATGAACTTTATCAAAGTTAAGCATCATTGCAATATCACTCAGCGTTTGGATGAGTGATCGTTTTATATTGAGCGTGAACCTACCCAGTGTCAAATCCATAAGTCATGCCACAGGTATACGTATTGTGTTATAGTAATAAACTCGCCCTCTGTTTATGCAATACATTATGTAACTGATGATTATTGATAGAGTGTAATTAGTGTGTACTGTAACACAAATTACATGAAATTTTAATTTTAATATTTGGTGATAAGTCATGATAAGACTTAGAATAGAACACCATTCGATGGCATAGCGCACAGAAGTGGTAAGTACAGTTTTCATAGTTTTGAGATAATCAATGTTGAAATTTTGAGATGTCATACAATCTAGTACTAACCACACATAGTTTTTGTTAAATATCTCGTGAATGACACAGAGTTACGCAATAATATTCCTAAGGAACATACTTCAGATGATATAGATTCGCATGCGTATAATAACTCATTTTAGGTAAAAACTGCACTTACCACATCTGTGCGCTACACCATCGATTAACCCTTTCCACTCCAAGGCGACAATATGTCGCCAAGGTAAGCTTCTGTGTAACTCCAGTAGCGACTATCATCATCATCATCAGTGGCAGTAAATAATTGAGACATACGCCCGTATTCACCAAGAAAATCTGAGCGTTCGATCAGCTCAAATTACGATCAACGTCAAAATTGGTATTCACCAACATATTTTAGGCTCCCTCAGCGTGATTTGAATGAAAATTTCCCTCAAATTTGATCGGCCAATTGAGGTGGATTAACTTTTGCTCAGCGTCGATTTGTCAAAATTATTCTATAATGTCCGCCATACTTGTTTCGTATAGTTGGCGTTTTATTTATAATTTATTGAATATATTTTTGTAGGCGGCATGTAATAATTTATATATATGTATATTTATAAAAAAAATATTTAATTAATTTATTTATTTGTTTATTTATAATAACATATACGGCACAAGGCCATTAAACATATACAAAAAAATCACAAATAGTTCGATTGAATACAACAATCCTTTCAATCGCAGTCGCACTTTCTTATCACACATAAAAGGCACCGTCAACGTAGGTCAGACTTCTGGGAACCATAAAAGACAGCTCTCTAACTTTTGAGAAGCACATTAGTTCTCTTGTCAGTGCTTGTTTCTTTCATCTGCAGCAAATTGGGATGATAAAAAGGTGTCTCACATTAGACGCTAAGAAGTCACTAATTGTGGCTCTGGTAATATCCAGACTAGGATATTGTAACAGTATTTTAGTGGAATTACCTGCTTGTCAGATCGATAGGCTGTAATCAGTTTTGAAGTCCACTGCACGTGTTATCTTTGGAGTACAAAGGTGTACACGTATGACTCCACTTTTAAAGGAACTTCATTGGCTACCAGTGGAGACTATAGTGCAGTCCAAAGTGTGAATGTTAGTTTATAAGGCACAGAATGAGAATGCCCTAGTTTATATTGCTGAATTGTGCAAGTTGAAATATCAAGAAATGAGCCCGCAGAGGAGAATTTTAACTAATTATGGGGATAGAGCCTTTTGTGTGGCGGGACCCAACCTCTGGAATGGATTGCCTCGCTAGCGTAGGCAAGCTGCAGATCTTAAGACATTCAGAAAGGATCTAAAAACCTTATAATTTACTAATTACTATTAAATATTGTATTCTGTTTTATATTACTGACGTGGACACATATTGTATCCAAAACATTTAATTTAATTCAACATAATGTGTCTTCTGACATGGATGCTGTTGTGTATCCGAGATTCTATAATGATGTGGATGTAATGTCCTAGAATTGATGAATTGTTCAGTATCATTGAGGTGCTTTGGCACGTTAACGACACTTTCATGTTGTCCAATAATAATAATTATAATAGTTCTACTTTCGACTAAATATGTTACAGAGTACTTACTAAACAACATGAATATTTTTTATTTATTTATCTTATAAACAGCTTATGCCTTTTACAAATAAATATAAACAAATACAAAAATAGTAACAAGATTTTTATTTATAATTTTTCATATTGTACATACATATCTATGTGATAAAATACCACGGATAGTGTAATAGTTCAATATTGCAAGGAATTAGAATTATTTCTTGATGGTGAATTACCGTGTATTTTAGTTATATACGGAGTATTTCAGTTATTTTTCTATCCTTGTTTATAATATCTTTTTAATTTCAACCTCACCGGCAAACAATTTTGACAACAATGCATGATTCGATTAAATTCTAGCTGTCAAATTGACTGCTATCAAAGTAATATCTGTTTAAGTTCAAGTCTTGATTTTGTATAAATAAAGGCATTTATAAATATTTAAAAAATATATATATATAATTTTTAAATGATGCATATATTTTTTAAATGGCTAAAAAATATTTTTATTGGTATAATTATCAAAAATATACTTTTTAGCTACTTTAATGGCTGTTTCCGTAAATAAATGTCAGTTTCATTTCATAATATTTACATTGTATCCATGGATACGCACGATCAAATTCGACTCAGCTAAGCATTGTAAATTTTCGTTGGTGAATACCTATCTACGTTGAGGAATGCTGAGGGAGATTTAAGCTGATCGTTTGCTCAGCTGATCGTTCGCTCAGTTTTTCTTGGTGAATACAGGCGATAGTGGCCAAAGCTCTTTGCAGTTGCTATAAATAATGTACATGCTTGTCGAATAGACGTGAGTGTCTGATCAAGAGGTTTTAATTTATGACTTAAAGGTAATTTTTTCATTGCTGGAGGCGAAAGCTCTGCCTCTTAGCCACTAGGCGCTGATGACGATGGAGATGAGTCTTCCAGTATATATAACTGTTTTATTGATTTCAGCCATAGATTTGTAATGGTTATTTTTAACATTTTGGTCTTGTTTTTTACACTTATTGCTTATATTTAAGACAAAAATCTTACCTACTGTAATCGTTGACGAACCGATACGATCTTCTCTTTGTGACTTAAGAAATACTTTATCTCAACAGAACAACAACACTTTGATTAGTACGGACGTACTCTTGTCTACTCCGCATTATATATATTTTTAAACGTATTATAAGTTGAAACATAATTACCTAAGTGATAAAAACCATAGTTTAATACGCCGCGCATCAATTAATCACACGGAAACAGCTCGACACCTCTGGAAGGTATATAAATTCCATTTATTTTACCTTTATATGACATATCAACTCATATAAAATAGTGCAACAGTGCGAGCATCAATAATATTACTTTTAAACAAAGCGGGTAGCTAATTTATTAGTTACTGTCATACAGTACTTTATGTACAACATCTACGTCGCCTACGTCACATGAATGTCATAGCCGAGTTGGTTGAGGCGCCGGTACTACAGATGGTTTTGGAGGCGTGAGTTCGATTCCCAGCAACATCGCAACTTTTTTTTCAAATAACCAAAATAGTCTACTAGTATAACGATGGAAGCATATCAACCACAGGTGCAAACCAGGTCAAGAAAAATAAAAAATAACACACCAGCGACATCTAGCGATAGTAAAAATAAACACAGACAATCAATTATTCAGACTAAAAATTATAACAGGAATTCCACACAAAGATCCATATCACCATCTAGCGAGATAAATAAGAAGCTTCATAACAATGCTCTTAACGAACGAAGTATAAATTATACTGACGATTCTCTTAAGGAGTACCTATCAGGCTTACACGATGGTATCAAGGATGTTAAGAATCAACTGCTAATGCAAAATCACGACTTACTAAATAAAGTTGATGAACTTACAAAGAAACTTGGCTTTATCGATGAATTGGTAGCTGAAAATACCATACTTAAGGAAAGAATCTGCAATCTTGAAAATAAGGTCAACAAATTAGAGTCTAGAGATTCTGTTTGTAACATCGCGGAGATGGACTCATTCGCTAACGAAGTCGAGGAAAGGAGTAGAAGAAGAAATAATATTATCTTGTGTAATATTGAAGAAAGTTCATATGACAGACGTGAAGACATTGTTAGAGACGATGGAAATAAAGTTTACAATATACTAAAGGAAGCTGACCATACAATCAACCGTACTGACCTAAAATGCTTTAGATTGGGAAAAATAAATCAAAACAAAACACGTCCTATAAAAGTAATTCTTAAAAATTCCAATCAGGCTGGTGAGATTGTAAAGAATCGAATGTCAACTGGTATTAAGGTGTATCGTGATCAGACTGTGATTCAAAGAAATCACTTTATTAAGTTGAAGGAAGAACTGAATGCAAGAATCCAGAATGGAGAAAAAGGTCTCACTATCAAATATATTAAAGGTAGCCCTAAAATTGTCAATTCAGATTTTTCAAAAAACTCTATTGTTACTACCAAAATGTCCGGGGCGTAAAGACGAAGCTCAATGAGCTTTGCCTTTCCACGCCTTCCTTCGGTCATGACATAGTTTTGCTGACAGAGACTTGGCTGGATTCTTGCATAAGTACATCTGAGTTGGGTTTTAATGAACATAATGTGTATAGAGTGGATCGTAATGAACATACAAGTGGTAAATCGAGGGGAGGAGGGGTTTTAATTGCAATAAATAAATCTTTACAGAGCAAAAAACTACCTATTAAATCAAAGAATATTGAACAAGTGTTTGTATCTGTCAAACTTCCTCATGAAACGATTATATTCGGATGTACATATATACCACCTAATTCGGATGTTGCTCTGTACAAAAGTTATCATAATGAAATAGAGTTCATTCGATCTAAACACATAGGAGAGAAACTAGTTTTAGTAGGGGATTTCAATTTACCTGACTGTAAATGGGAAACTGTGGTGGGAAAAGATGAAGATCAATCCCAAATTAATTTGCAAATAGCTAACAATCTTAACAATGTAAAAGCTGCAGAGTTAGTAGATATGGCAAATTATTTTGGTCTTCTACAAATAAATAACATCGCTAACAACCAAAACAAAACTCTGGATCTGGTATTCTCTTCTGATCCCAATAATACATTTGTGCATAAATCATCCTCTGAATTGCTCCCATTGGATATCTTCCACCCTCCTCTCGATATCACTATTAGGTCTCAACTGTTTACTTCGAAGACTGAACCAATTGTAAAACTTGATTTCCATGGCGCTGATTATCTTTCTGTAAACAATTTCTTAAATAATATGGATTTTTCATTTTTACAGGGTAATACAGATTTCAACAGTGTGGTTGAACAGTATTATTCTAATTTGAATACTTGTATTGAAGAACATATTCCTAAAAAAAGTATAAAACCATCAAAGTATCCCAAATGGTTTAGTGCTGAATTAAAACACCTGGTATTAAAAAAAAAGCTTGCACATAAGAGATATAAGGAGACTTCAAATATTGATGATTATAACTATTTTTCTAACTTAAGAAGTGAATGCTCATCTCTATCCAAAAGGTGTTATACTCAGCATATGGCCACCATTGAGAACAGTTTGCCTGAGGATTCTCAGGGTCTTTGGAAGTATGTCAATTCTTTGAGGGAAGATCGAGTCGAGATACCTTGTAATCTCTTGTACAATGACCAATATTCAAATTCGGTCCAGAGTGCGGTTGATCTATTCGCTTCATTTTTTCAGAACGTTTATTTTTCCTCCGACACGACCATTGATCTGCCCAACTTAACAATTACCACTGACGAGGTCAAACGTGCGATTCTTGATTTGGACATCTCAAAAACTGCTGGTCCGGATGGTATTCCAAATGTATTCATAAAGAATTGCATTGATGTTATGGTTAATCATTTCCACATTTTATTTAATTTATCATTAAGATCTGGATGTTTTCCAAGTATCTGGAAAACAGGATATATTTGTCCAATTTTTAAAAAAGGCGATAAAAATCTTATCACAAATTACAGACCAATTTGTATTTTATCGGCTATTCCTAAACTCCTTGAATCGATCATAGTTAAAAAAATAAGTCATTGTATTAACAAAATTATTACCACATCACAACATGGTTTTATTCCAAAAAAATCTACGCTCACAAACCTACTGTTATATCAAAATCACATAGTGAATGCTCTTTCTGATAGAGGTCAAGTCGACTCCGTATACACGGACTTTTCGAAAGCTTTTGACAAGGTGTCACATGACCTGCTACTTCGGAAGTTACGTGGGTATGGAGTTGGCGGAACTTTTCACTGTTGGTTGGAGAGCTATCTTAAGAATAGAATCCTAAAAGTTAAGATTGGTAATTGTACCTCTAATCCGATTTACGCACACAGTGGAGTGCCTCAAGGATCGCACTTAGGACCAATATTGTTTAATATATTTGTAAATGACATAGTAAAGATTTTCGGAGATATAGAGGTCTTGTTATTTGCAGACGACTTGAAGATATATAAAACTATAAATAGTAATAACGACTGCCTCATATTGCAAAATAACCTAGATAATTTGAATAACTGGTGCAGAGAAAATAGACTTAATCTAAATATAGCAAAATGTCAGGTTTTTCGATTTTATAAAACCAAATCTCACATTACTTTCAAATATTCCATTGATGATGTTGAACTCCAAAACGTATCAAGCATACGAGACCTCGGAATCACATTCTCTGAAAATCTTACTTTTAACTTGCATATAGAGGAAACTGTTGGCAGAGCGATGAGAACTTTGGGTTTTGTTTTTAGACTCACTGTAGACATGCGGTTGATTCAGTCTCTCAGATTATTATTTGTATCCCTGGTGAGGCCCCTGTTGGAATACAACTCAGTATTATGGTCTCCTAACTACGCCATTCACATCAACAGCATTGAAAGGGTGCAAAGAAAATTTTTGAGGCTCGTCAACTATAGGATGGGTATACCGGTTGAAAATATTGATTACCCAGCTCTTATGGAAGAACTTAGGCTACCCAGTCTAAAGAATCGCAGAGAGATAATCGATCTTTGTTTCCTGCACAAATTAATAAATGGCGCAATTAATTCCCCAGACCTCCTCGCACTCATTCAGTTTAATGTTCCTACCAGATGCACTAGACAGTTGGTACTATTTCGAGAGCACAATGTGAGAAACAATTATTTGTTTCACTCACCGATGGTTCGTATACATAGACTGGGTAATTTGGTAGGCGACTGTACTGACATCACTGCCGACAGTTTTCAGAAATATAAAACTGACGTGATCAATTATTTTCTTCAAAATATGTACTCTGACAATGGGCATTCATTGGATCGTTAGAAGAAAATGACAACATACTTGATATCTATTTGTGATTGGTTTTGCTCTATTTGTTGATGTCTGTTCATGTCTAATTGTTTTTTTACTGTATATGTTTACTTTATCAATAACATTTAAATTATCATTATTGATAATTAATTTTATTTCTTGACATATTTTTTACATGCTTATGTACTTGTTTGCATTGACTTACTTATATTGACATACCAAAATTGAATTATTCATATTGACCTTATTCATATACAATTTTTTGTTATTGTTTTTAAATTATCTTGTTGTTAATCTTGTCTTGTGGTGTATTGTTTTGTATGTACTGTGATTACTTAGTTTTTTTTGTTGTTGTTGTTGTTGTTCCTTAGGTACACTTTTTTTGCTAACATGTAAAAGGCTCACGCCGTATATTGTATAAATAAAAATAAAAATAAAAAATCTCCTTATGGTACGCTAGTCATGTTCATCACATTTTGCCACATGTCAAATAACTCGACGAGATCACCCTTCCAAATCTGTCGTTTCACATTTGCTTTATCCGTCTTCCTCGAGTTCTCTTTAATCAGATTTTTGTATTCTTTGTTCACTTTATACCTTCTATGGCCAACTAAAATGGCACTAATGACATCTTTTAATTCAAGATTGAACCATGTAGGTAAAATAGTTTTCTCAAAAAACTACGGTGAATCATTGTTTGGATAATTGTTAATATGGTACCTTATGGATAATAATATGGTACCTAGGTTATGCCATTAGATTACATACATTATGAATATGTTAGATATAAATATATGTTAGATGTAAACTAGGGTGAATCATTGTTTGGATAATTGTTAATATGGTACCTTATGGATAATAATATGGTACCTAGGTTATGCCATTAGATTACATACATTATGAATATGTTAGATATAAATATATGTTAGATGTAAACTAGGGTGAATCATTGTTTGGATAATTGTTAATATGGTACCTTATGGATAATAATATGGTACCTAGGTTATGCCTAGGGTTGCCACCTTTTTTTATGAAGATAAAGTATATTGGTCATTATAGGTAAGAAAAAAAAAGTACGCAGTATCAAAATAAAGTACAATTTATTTTTCTTTATTATTATCTTTAAAAACACATTTTTTATTGCTTTTTGCAGTTTGTATCAAATAAGTATCTCTACTAAACAATTGCACAGCATCATTCCAGTCAATATTTTTTTTTTATGGCGGCTCATCCCGTTGGATGTTATGGCCATACAAATCATCATAATATATTATATTTTAAGATTAAGTAAATAAGTTTTTTTTTTAATATTTTTTCGGTGTAATACATGTACTATCTATTTGATCTGTTTCAATATAGAAATTTGGTTTTTTAAGTGTATATAGAGTATTCTTGCCCACGATTTACTATAGCATAAATCTATAAAACTTAAAATCGTATTCTTAAAGAGGCCCTTTAACAAAAACGGTAAAATATTCAGTTTTCAACAAGTTTGGCAGAAAAATTTTCAAAACTTGTTGACGCTGCAAATATTTTGATGTGATAAAATATGAAAACAAATATATATTACCAACATTAGTTTTTTACTTAACAAAAAAAATTATTATATGTAGCTTCATAGTATTCGTTTATAAAAAGCATAGGTATTTCTAAAAATCGAAATCGGGGGTGTGTTTGGCAGACAATGCACGAGAATCCTACGATTTTTCATAGACATTTTTTTTTAAATTTAATTCAAATTTAATTTAAGATACATAGTTATTAAAAATAGTGTAATAAACTGTATTTTTTTTTATTTATTTTTTTCATGGATATTAACAAAAAAAAAAAATATTTTCTTGAAAAATTTCTCATATTTTGAAACCAAAAATCATCACAGGAACTCGATATTTTGTTTATTAAAAGAAGTTTGCTAAAATTCATAGTATTTATATGCTTTATAAAATGAATGAAAAAAATATAATTATATAGGTATTACAATAATTTGTATTTTGATATAACAAAGAGTAGGTACCTAAATAAATCTCATCAGTCAGCTATTAAGTTTAATTAAGGTAAAAAACTAATATTGGTAATATTTTTTATTTTATTTTATCAAATCCAAATGTTCGCAAGGGTCAACAAGTTTTGAGAGTTTTTCCACCAAATTTGTATAAAATTGATGTTTACAACTTTTCTGCCAGAGAGCGCTCGCAATGCACTCAAACCGCTTTGCACAAAAAAACAACAAATTGTGACAATACACAATGCCACTGACATTATTGACACTTAAGGTTAGGTTGCGTTCAGAAGTTGATTAAAACGAGTGCTTAAGTGATGTGGCGCTGGCGAGTGGCGACATCGATTCAACACCAATTGCTACATTTCGTTTAACGAAAAAATACTAATGATTAAACTTTTCAAAATCCCAAAGAAATCAAATCATGCAAAATAAAGTATTTTCGCGTACTTTATTTTTCTCATAAAGTATAAAGTACGATTACCTGAAATAACGTACAATACTTTATAATAAAGTACGGGTGGCAACCCTAGTTATGCCATTAGATTACATACATTATGAATATGTTAAATATTTTTATGAAAGGTAACAGGGGTGTGTAAGAGAGAGAGTGCTCGGATGGTAGAATGGCCGAGCGAAAGGCTCGGCAGTCGTTACCTAGTCGTGGGTATGGTCGGTCGTGTGGATGTGCATGAGGTTTTGTCGTTTACCTCAGAGTAAGGATCTATATTTCATAAAAACAGTCGTGTTTGCTCCTTCTCCCGATAAATATAGAGACAACTTAATAAATATTATATACATTAGCCAGCCAGATTTTTGGATTCCATTATAGTAGATGAGCAAATGTGATTTTTCATCCACTTTTTTGTTTTTTCAACAAGTTTAGTCAATCTGAATTTTTTTAAGTTGTGTAGAAATCATGATATTTTATTTATTTTATAGTTAGAATTTGACAGATTAGAGATTAGGAAACTGAGAACACTTGCGGTAAATAAAAGTACATACTTAGTATTATGACAAAACATTATTGAATTCTGTCCCTGGATTTATCGCCATTTTTGTCCCAGGTATAAATAATATGAGTTGACGTTAAAATAAAGTGAAAACGGAAAGTATACAATTCTGAAATGGATCCATATATCTACAAAATATAGCCGAAATTTAATATAAAATTGTATTATTTGTTCCTGGGACCTAGAATAAAAATGACCATAGCGAGACTCTCCCAGGACAGACTTTAGTAAAACTTTGCCAGAATGATAATTATGACAAGTGCGTACTTTTATTTTACCTACATCTCATCAGTGGAGGTTCCTAGGCTAATTTCGCCCATTGTTCTTTGCAAGAAAACACCTGGAGTTGCTTGTATGCCATACAAAAAAAAATACAGAGTTCAAAGGGTTAAAACTAGAGCCATATGTAGCTCACATTTTAAACTCTGGGCTACATTATTTTTGGCACTGAATAAACCAATGCCTATAGATTGAGAACCTCGCCTCGTATGTAGAATAGTACACAATAACACTTACATGAGAACTTAACCATGGGTGTTTTGAGACAATTTCATCCCAATTATCTCCAGCAGTATACCCTGCACATTGGCACTCCACCATAGATGTTCCATTAACATTAGCATTTAACAAACGCTTCCCGCTCACTTCACTGATTGCTTTTGATGACATTTTTTTGATGGTCACGATATGTTACGTACACAATAATATAACTAAAAACACACAACACCACTTTTATTTTTCTTGCCTGCGGCCCAGTCCCAAAAGCACTTTATAAGTGGAACCTCTACCTTACACCAGGTGTCATTTGTGTAAAGTACTTGTTGTATGAAGAAGACAAAATGTTAACCACACAGGATGTTTCCTGGGAGATCAGATACACTTGTCTCCCAAATATTCTGAAACAAAAATAAATAATATTTATTACTACATCTGTTATACCCACACGGCATATGCCACAAGTGAGGTAGCCGGCAAACCAGCCGCATCAATCAACAAGGATGTTGTCTTTTATGTGCAACAACAAGTTAAGACATTTAGGATGGGTGGCAAACCTCATCACTGAATTCAAGATGTAAAATGTCTTTTTTTCAATCACCCGCCTTTTACAAGACACTCAAAAACTGTCAGAAAAGAGTGGAAGACATATTGTTTGCCAGCTGCTCCACTTCTCATTTATATATACTACATACTTAAGCTTGGTATTGTACTCAACTCTTTTAAAAAAGACAAACTACCATGTATCTGCATACATAACAAATATTTTCATACAAATTTTGAAATTTGTAATGAGATATATGGAAACATTTGAACTCTCTCTCTCTGGTTTCAATCCTAGGATTGATTTGCAGCAATTATCTCTTTAATTCTTCTCCTCCACTCCTCCCTGTCTTGTGCGGTTCTTTTGAATTCATAATTTGAACATAAGTATTTTATTTTAAAATTTATGGCTAAATTAAATAAAAGGATTGACACATGCAATTTTATTTACTGGAAAATATTTCAAATGTGTAAGTAAGAAATAGAACATAGTTTCAATGTAATATATGAAAAACGAATACTGAAAATTTTGTAGACAGCAAAAACTACGTCAAGGGTATCACATTATTTTCTCACATGCTATGTATGTATTTTCTACTTTGTCTGTGGAATACTCAGTAAGTGATGCTTGTCTATGACCAGACACAAGTTTATTTAGTCTATAGTTATATATATATATGAGGTGAAAGTTTTACTCCATTTCACTGCGTACAGTCGGGCAGAGACTTGGCTCATGCCTTTGCATGTGGAGCGAGACTCAGCCCATCACCGGCCGTGCCACATATTTTTTTATATATAGATCGAACAAGCTTTTGGAGTTGATTGGAACTCCATCATCAGGTTCTGCAGTCACGGATAACGAGTCAGTGTTTACAGATTGTTCGAAAAACAAATTACGCGATGTAACCGCAAAACATAACTCTAAAATATATATACCTCGTCGCAAAAAACTTTTCAATAACATATGTATATATATGTAAGTTTGAAAAGGTGTTTTCGCAGAGCATATTATACATATAAAAGTATCGCTTTTGGGTACTCTACGTACAGTAGCCTTGAGAAAGGCTTTTTTAGTTGGTCTTGAGAAAGACCGTTGGCTTGTGCCCGTCTTTTTGTACAGGATTTAACCTGACATCAGCTGGGGCATAGAGGGGCGGTGGCAGGCTTAGGAGGCGCGGGTGTCGTGAAGGCAGCAGGCGTCGATGAGCTTGATCATACCCTCCATGCCCCAGCTGATGTCAGGTTGAATCCTGTACGAAATGTCGGGCAGAAGCCAACGGTCATTCTCAAGACCAACTAAAAAAGCCTTTCTCAAGGCTACTCTACGGAGTGCACCCAAAAGCGATACTTTTATATACATATGTGTGTGTGTATATGATTGTACCTATTACAAACATTGAATAACTTACAATATGAACAAAAACAATTATTGCTTACAATATTTTGAATTATTTTTCTCGACAATGCTGTCACCAAAATAGTTATATGGTCACAGAAACTGTACAACAGGTTGCTAGTGTTAGTATTATGTCATAACTCATATATAGTAAGTAGCAGAGCCAGTAATAATCTTCTACTCGTTTAAATATTGTTCTTATCTAAATAGATACCTACATAGTAAGTAACTCGGTTAGTATTTTTATTCACTCGTTTAAATACTATCCTCTATCAAGGTATTTCCTGTCATTCACTCTATATAAGCTCCTACATAGTAAGTAACTCGGTTAGTATTTTTAGTATTTTTATTCACTCGTTTAAATACTATCCTCTATCAAGGTATTTCCTGTCATTCACTCTATATAAGCTCCTACATAGTAAGTAACTCGGTTAGTATTTTTATTCACTCGTTTAAATACTATCCTCTATCAAGGTATTTCCTGTCATTCACTCTATATAAGCACCTACATAGAAAGTAAAGTAACTTGAGTTTTTCCACTATTGTTCGCTCCTTTAGCATTTTCAGCCACTCACCTAATAGGTATAATAATATATCTAATAACAGTTATCCATTATTTGAGTTACAGCGATACATGTCACATATATTTTCTGTGAAAGTATAGAATTTTCATTGAAAGTTTTATGTTTCAGATAATGTACAGTTGGCTGGATGACGATGCTTTACAGCAATGAGTGCAGTCACCTGTTCTGTAAAGATTGATACAGAAAAAAACATAAGAGGAATATTAGGAATTGGTGAATGTTAACATGGTATAAAAGCGCTTATGTCGATTTGAATCCTCTTTCTCTATCCCGTAAATGATGCATATCTTGAGATTGAATAGAATTAGTGAACGTTACCATGGCATTTGAGATTAAATAATATTTAATATATAGGTATTTTCTATTCAACAGATAAGTATTACTGTACATTAATGTTGTACGACCATAGGTACAGATAGATAGTAAGTGAATTAGCCATGGAAATAAAACTTAAAGCATCATATCACACCCTTCTAAAATACGACCAAGAGATACCTATATGGATCAAGTGGGGAAGGATATAAACTGTGGCACCTTTAAAAAAGATGTATCTGGGTTTTTGAAAAAAATACAAATACAACTTTTTACACCTTATATTTCACAGTAAGCTAAAAGCTTGTGCCGTGAAAGGGAAGTTTGCTGGCACCTGAATCACATGTCAATGAGGCCAGAGAAGAATATCCAAACTGGTTGCAGAGCAGTTGAGAGGATTTGCAATCCACTATATACAAAATAAAATGTATCTGCAGTAAAAGTAGTTGACATTACGGAGCACAATGTCCACACTCCATATGCGTCACAGTAACAGGAAAAATTGTACTAAAAATCAATTGATACTTTGCCCCAGCCAATAAAAACTTGACAAATAAAAGTACATACGTACAGTAAACTTAATACTGTACAAGGCTTGTAAAAACTAGGACTACAATAAATTAATATTATGTTTATGTGTGGATTATGATACTTGTGTCATTTCGATGGCTTATTTCTATAGGGAGACAAGTCAAAAAACATCAAAATTGAGTTAATGATGCAAATAATTTCCAAATGATGGTCTGCTCATATATCAATAGAGAAACAAGTGAAATATGCTTTTAATGAAAGCTGCAATGCTTTGTCTTCATATGGAAATAATAGAAATAATCAGTTCTATAGGGTAACAAGTCTAATGTCTCCTTATAGAATTGATAAATTAATACTGATTTATGATATTATGTAAGTCACTAAATAACTAAATATTGATAATGACCTAAGAAATGGAAAGAGGTCTCTCTCATGTTTGTTTAATCTATAGTAGAATGAATAGTGAATTGATGAATCAACAAGCCATCATTACTCAAAAATAATTAATCTATTTGGGATGATAAGCATTATGTATATAAATGATACAATGAAAAGCAATTTACAGTTTGATTTATCCACAAAAAAATACTAAATTAAAATATTTTATCCTTAAATTAAAATGTAAATTATTCGTTTATACCATGTAACCTTATCATTTGTATCCATATATTTTGTACAATAAAGTTTATTATTATTATTATCCTCTTCATTTTGGTTTTCTTGATCATCTAAAGCAGTGATTCCTAAAGTGGTCCAGGTGGACCCCCAGGGGTCCACGAGAGACTCGACCGGGGTCTACGATGGCGCGATTAAAAAATGGGGTTCCACGAGTCGTAAGTGGGGGTCCACAAATCCATAGTTTTCATAGAGTCGAGCCGCATCTACCGATGAAAGTGGTCGTGTCTTGTTGTGAGTGATCGTGCATCCATTGTTCTGTTTTGTTTTCTTTAAACTGTATTATAACCAACAGTGAACCTACCTAACATAAATGAAGTGTAACATCATCCAATTAATATTTGATTCATATAACTTACAGTGTTCATACCTAACATAAGTGTAGTGAAACATCATCTAACAGTGTAACATCATCCAGTTATTATTATTTTCTCTAATCTGCATATAACTAACATTGTACCTACACAACATAACATCGACAATCTAACATCATCAAGAAATAGTGAAACTTTTTATACCAAACCGAATCCTCTACCATGAATAACAACGAAGGAAAAGATACTTCAAACATTATCACAAGTGAAGATCTCATATTCAAAACTAAGGAAGATATCCAATTAATTACATCTATAATGCTCACAGAGAACGGACGTTTAAACAATGAGTTAAGAAGGCAAATTGCCGCAGCAACGAACAATATACTTACCAATATCGCTTATCTTGCGATAGAGCTAACTAACCTACAGGCAGGTAATACACATTCCTGTAATCTAAACAAAACTAATTCACACCATAATAATAAACCCAATACTGTGCCTTCGTTACAACAAATCAAACAAAAACCTAAAGCATCTACCTGCATCGTTGTAAAACCCCGGGTCCCAGATGACAATACCACAAGCGAAGAGACTGAAAAAGCTATAAAACAAAATATTGTACCTAGTAATTTGGGTATTGGCATATCCCAAATGAAAGGTATCAATAAGGGGGGATTAATAATAAGGACAAACAGTTTAGAAAACACAAATAAACTAAAGGATGCAATAAATGATCAACTTAAACAAAGTTACGAAGTCTACATTACGAAAACAAAAAAACCTAGACTATTTATAGCTGGTTTACACAAGCAATACAATGAAGAAGAACTAATAAAAGAGCTGCTTTCACAGAATTACTATTTAAATAAGAATGACGAAATAAAATTAATGCATACCAAAAGAAATCCCAAAAATAATACGTACCATATTATCCTGCAAGTATCTCCGGTCACATATAACAAAATGGTGAACAGCTACATAAACATTGGATGGGGAGAGCATTACGTAAGGGATGATTTAAACATCATCACCAGATGCTACAACTGCCAAGGATTCAACCATAAGGCAAACGAATGCAAAAAAGATACTTCATGTGCAAAATGTGCCGACAATCACCCAACAAAAGATTGCGCATCAGCTTATATAAAATGTGTTAATTGTGCAACAAAAAATCAAACAGACAATAACCATCCATCCTATAGCCTGCAATGTCCAACTTTTCTTAGAAAAATTGAGATTGCAAAACAAAAAATAGTTTACCAAGAAGATCAGCCAAAAAACTGACAATTGTTTACGCGAATGCTCGAAGCTTGAGGAATAAGATGGACGAAAACCACTCCAAAAAACTAAGTATAGTATATATGAACATCCGAAGTATACGAAACAAGCTTGAAGAAATAAATGCTATAATTGACCTACATCAACCAGACATCATGATTCTAACAGAAACATGGCTCCAGGAATCTGAAGAACACTTCTATAACTTAGAGGAATATGAAGGAATATTTAATAGTAGAAATTCGACATCCAGAGGGGGAGGTACTGCTATCTTTATAAAAAAATGTATTAAATACAAACTTATTTATAGTGACAAACGACTAAATATACTAACAGTTGAAATAAAATTAGACAATATTTGCCAAAAAATCTGCACCTTTTACAGATCACCATCTTTAGACCCAGTTAATACATTTCTTGAAATATTTGATGACTTACTAGGCAAATATAATAACGTGCTTGCTGTTGGAGACGCAAATATTGATTTACTAGAAAAAAATATGACCACTGCAATGTATAAATCTATAATATATACAAATAATTTCAATATAATAAATAACTTAAACAAAACTGACGCAACTAGGGTAACTGACACCACATCCACTATTATTGATCATATACTTGACAATAGAACTAATAACAAACATACAATACACCTTTTTGATTGGCCCGGATTAGATCACAAATTAATCAAAATAAACTTAACAAACATACCTAAACCTAAAGAAAAAATGCAAAATAGCGAATATAAGATACTAAACAAGAATCAGTTTCTAACCAATATAAAAAACAACATCAGAAACACTAATAATCACATTCATATGGAACAACTTATTGAAATAATCTGTAAAGCTAAAGATAGTTCATCCACAATAAAATACAAACGCACAAGAAAAGGGAACAGCTGGATAAACTCAGATTTATTAAAATTAATCGAGACCCGGAATCATTTATATACTAAACAAAAGAAAACAACAGCGACGGTGACTGATAAAGAAAACTTTAAAATGTATAAAAATCTAATTACTAGAGAAATTAAAAAAGCTAAGTCCAAATACATACAAAATAAAGTAACAGATGCAGGTGGTGATAGTAAAAAACTTTGGAATATAATAAATAATGTTGTGTACAATCATAAAAATAGTTATAAAAATAATGTTATAGATGAAATAATTACAAATCACGGAGTTATAAATGATTCTAAAAAAATTGCGGAAGAAATGAATGATTATTTTGTTACAGTTGGCCAACAACTTTACGCAAATATTAAAAATTGTAAACAACCCACAGGAACCAAACATGATTCTAGTTGGAGTCAAATCAATTCTATTTTCTTGAGCCCAACTGATGAAATTGAAATTTGTAATGTAATAAAAAACATGAAAAACAGTTTCTCATCCGGAAGTGACGGTATCACATCTATGGACTTAAAATTAATATCAAAAGAAATCAACAAAATCTTAGTAAATGTAATTAACTCATGCTTCAAAGAAGGGAAATTTCCAAATTGTCTGAAACACGCTATTATTACTCCAATCCATAAATCAGGACCCAAAAATGAACAAGGAAACTACCGTCCCATTAGCATTATTAGTACCTTAAGTAAAATATTTGAAAAAATAATATATAACCGACTGACTAATTACCTACACACTAATGGTGGAATTGACAACAATCAATATGGTTTTCAAAAGGCTAGCAATACTACATCTACTCTGACAGACGCAATAGAATACATTAACAATGAACTGGACTCTGGAAAATACGTTGTAGCCATTTTCATTGACTTATCAAAAGCTTTTGATACCGTTGACCACACAACATTACTTAAATCATTACATACTATGGGTATTAGAGGGAATGCCAATAAACTAATTCAAAGCTACCTTCTAGAAAGAACGGTATCCACAAAAAATGGAACCGCAACCAGTTCGCCGAAATTAACTTCTATTGGTGTTCCACAAGGCTCAATACTAGGTCCTTTGTTATATTTACTATACATAGATAATTTAAAATATCAAAACCTAGTTGGTAAATATTACGTTTATGCTGACGATACGTTGCTTATTTATAGTGGACAGGATCCTATTACTCTTGAACAACAAATAAATAATGATCTTAAACATTTCACCTCGTGGCTAATGACAAACTATCTAACCGTAAACGAAAACAAAACAAATTATCTAATATTCTCTCAGAAAAACAAACCTGATATTAATCTTACACTAATAATAAATCAAACGATAATAAATAGATCTCATTATGTTAAATATCTTGGACTACACCTTGACGACAAACTTGACTGGTCTGCACATATTAACAAAATAAATGACAAACTATCTCCAATTATTGGAATAATGAGACGAGCTGACATCTTTAGCACTAAAATAAAGCACATTTTATACAATTCATTCATACTTCCACACATTACCTATGGACTTGCTGCCTGGTCCCAATCAAGTATTCAACAACGCAACATAATACAACGACTAATGAACAAATCTCTAAAACTTATCTTTGGTCTACATAGATTAACCAGTTGTAACATTCAAACTGTAACATTTCTCCCATAGTCGGCAGATTTCAGTGACTCTCTCAGGGTTTATCGTTGGGTAAATTTATTGTGGTGGTTGTGCTAAGGAAACACTAGCATGATGTTGTATGATCGGTTTATTGACGAAGAATATGGTTACACAGATTATTATTACACCAAACAAAACAATTCACAGTTTTTAATACTGAATTACATTATTATAGCGACACTCACAGTATTTTGTAGAAGAGAAGAGACATTTTTATTTGGAGCGAGCCCCTGCTATGTCTATTGTAAGAAGAATAGCAGGAGACAGGCCAAAATGGCTGACTCCCGGAAAAGGATCAAGAAGAAGGAATCTGTTTTTATGATAATATCAAAAGGTATTTACGATTTCTCTAGATAGGGGCCAGGGCTTTCACAGGATTTCGATAGATGGCAACACAAGTACCATTTTTTGGATATTAAATTATAAGGGTCCCATGACACCATCTCAAGTTGTCTTTTAAAGAAAAAAAATGAATAAAAAAAAAAGAAAAGTTTCAAAGTCAGTAATAAGAAGGATTCTACAGAACTAAGAGTGTCAAAACAAGATAGATTTTACAACACTGTGAGTGTCAAAACAAGATACAAATTTTTCTCTCAGACATTGGTAACAAATTCTTAACTATTCCTTACAAATAGACATGTCTCAAGCAAGCAAGGGACCAGGAAGATGCACCGACAGAACAGGTCGCGGATACGGAATCGTAGACAATGTTCTCGCCATACTTCTAGGTAAACCTTTACATGCTTAAGACAAAACAAAAAAATTCTTTTTACATAATATAACAAAACCTTCAACAATTTTACAAACACTTTTCTTTACTCCAAGAGGAGGTATCCATTACAATTACATCTGATCTACCTCTATTATAAGGGCGGTAATCCTTTACCCTATAGCATTTTTCTTTTGTGGAAACTTCCCACCAATTTCATACAGGCAAATGGTTAATATCAGGTACCAAACCTATCGCGCAGAGCTTCTCTAAGCGACCTGTATGAACTTTCTTTGTTTGAGCGTCCTCAAACCTCACTTGGACAATAAGCTTGTCGGGCATTAAAAAATTGATAATTACTAAAATAAATTTGAGTTAGAACTGATTGTATTAGGGTAGGACGCTTAGTCATACCTCTATATCAGTCTAACCCAGGAGATGTACATGGAAGATGGCGAATCATCCAATGACTCCTTAACATTCATACTAGGCAAATAGAAATTACTGTAAGGGTACGCATTCCATACAGTAAAATTGCCGCAAAATGGCCAGCAGGTTCACACCATGTGAGAAACCTTGCCATATAATTTAATTACAAAACCATGCACACTAAAGATTAAAAACAATAAACTTATTTTTTAATTTGACTGATGCGACCTTGATCCTCAATTTAAGATTTAGCATTAATGATTTGATATACTAAGAGAATTAGTGGTAACTTTTCACGCATTTTCATACTTCATCTTTTATCGGCCGTTTTTTCATGTATACTTCATTCTTCCGTACCTTGCATTCATCATCTGTCATAAGTCATTCATCAGTTACCACATAACTCAGTGATTCAAGAGTTCACACAAAATTTAAGGAAAACAACAAAAGAATTCGTATACTTTCGTATACTGGAGGGTCAAAATTACATCAGTTGTACAGTACAAAATTCCTTAAAACTAACATGTTGTATGACTTTTGCCTGCGACAGTGGATGGGTTCAGATTATTGTGAACACGTTGCTAATGAAAACGGCTAGCATATGAGATGATAAAGGCAACTTCATGCATCCACGGGCGCAAACAAAAAAAAGGTGATCAAACATACAAAAAATATTATTTAAGGGCGCCACAAGGTTCGAACAATTCAAAATTCTCACAGAAGCGGAACCTTGAAGAGCCTCTATGAGTTTTTTTTAACTAAAAGTTTACAATAACATGGGCTGCAAAAGTTACAAGTACTTTAAGAGTAGAAATACCAAATTTTTTTTTTGACTATTAACAGTATTATAATTTATTTTGCTTTAAAGAAGAAAGAAAGATAATTCCTTTGACATTACTATGACTGTAAATATAATTTCTTTTGTGAGTCTAACATTGTTATTACATACAAAATTCACTATTAACATTGACCTGTGATGTATAGACATAGTTCTTCTTATTCATTAAAATTGCAGCCCAAGAAAACATTACATTTTTACATAAATTCTTTACATTACCAAAATTTCAAGTTTACATTGATGGATTTACATTCAGAATGAAATATAACAACAAAATTTTGGAGAAACACATACCTAGGACTCAGAACTTAATGATATCCTTAGCATGATAGTTTCCCATTGCTCCAGTATCTACATCGCATAGCTCGTATACGTTAGGGGATATGATTCGGTGAACCTGAGACTTGATGAAACGAGGTGCCAATTTTTTTCGAAAAATTACAGATGATTCAGACATTTTGAGATTCTAACGTGGAATGATAGTAGAATAATAAACGGTTCTTCTATATAAGTTGATCCTTACACAGGAGAAATAGAAAAATTGCACATGCAAAACGTTTTGAATTGACGATCTGAAAGAAAATTGGCAAATAATAATCAACAAGACAAAAGATTATACGTACCAATATTCAGCGCTGGATAGATTGCGATGGACTTGCAGGAATTAAAAAAAAATTCTTTGAAAGAGGAAAAAAAATTTTTTCCCAAAACAAAAAAAAGTTGAGAAACAGTGGACACCTTGGTTTGAAAATTGCTCTAGAAAATATGGACTCCTAATAAGAATCCAAAAAAAAAATTCCTCAAGGCAAAAAAAATGTTTAAAAAAAAAGTTTGGCAACCTTTGTAACATCAAATCTCAACAGTTGGGAATCATTGGATACTAAAAAAAATGTTTGGAAGTCTTGTCCTTTGATAAGACTCGAAAAAAAAATCAATAACAATTATTTCTTTAAATTGTTAAAGTTTGGAAATCGCTGGAAAGTTTGACATTCCCTGGAAATATCGTAGACATAACATTACATACATTACATATCATATAATTAACAATTCCAGCATATGAGTAAAAGAATTATTGGTAATTATTCAAATCTGTTTTGTTAAGCCTCTTCCAGCAATATTGAGGTCTATGATCATTTCACTTCAAACCATACATAAATACATCTACAGCCCGCGTGACACGCACGCTAGGTAGGTACAAGTACAATGAATTTAAATTTGATTTCTTTACTCTTGAGTATATTCAACCAGACATAGAAAAAACTTTACTTGGACCATTTCACAAACTGGACATTTATAAATTTACAACTCTTACTTTGTAGATCCTTCAGTGTAGAATCTCACATCAACAAGCAAATAATTCCGCAAATAATTGTAAAATGATCTTAGCTAGTATCACTTGAATTTATGCAAAATTGAAACTGGAATTTTTACAATCTCTTTGGCACAAAAGGCAAAGCATGGAACAACATGTAAAAAAAAAACTGTATCTATAGTAGGTATATAAAATATTTCAGTACAAAATGAACACAACAACACCATATTCTTCCATAAAAACCTGTGTAGTAGTTAGACGATTAAGGTTGTCTATTACTAATTGAAGGAAGTATTCATTTCATCATCCTCAAAACCATCAAGCATCAAGGGTTCTCTGTGTAGATAAAGAAGGCCTCGAAGAAACGTCAGATCTAGATGACAAAACATGGGACATCCTTCTATTGGAGGTCAGGAACCGTCAAGGAAGAAAATTCCATCATGGACATCCTTCGTAGTGGTGGTAGCAGGCTTCTTAAGGGATTGTAACGTTGGAGATCTTCATCTCATCAGAAGGAAATTATCTGGACGTCTTAGGAAAGTTTGGAGTATCTGTTCACAATCTTGTCAATTTCTCGTTGTATTTATTTCTTAAATTCTCCATTCATTAACAATATCGGGTCGTACTTGCAATATAGCGGATTTCTTTTTGAAGATCATAAATGTATCTCGCATATATTTATTATTATAATTGTTTTTATTTTAACACTGTTTATAATTCAAATAAATGTACTCGTTCATTTCTTTTCCTTGTTGGTGTAACGGTTTTTTTTTTCTTCTTTATTATATGAGTTTTTTGAGGGCGCGCAAATGTATCACGCACTTGATTATTTATTAATTAAAATGTGGTTATTATTACACTATTTATCAATTCAAATGTTCATTGAAGCACTAACATAACCTTATTGTCATGTGGTGAAATTTACGAAGTACACTTGTTGTAGTGAGGCGAAAATTCAAAACTCACATATTTAATTATTAAAATGTTCTTATTATTTCACTGATTATTTAACTCAAATATTCACTGAAGTACCATTATAGTCCTTATTGGTCACGCGGTGAAAAATTTTTTTGAAGAGCAAAGTTGTACAGTCTTGCTGTGAAGAAGGGAAAATTTCAACCGTTTTTTGATCGAACATTCTAGAGAAGTGTGTGTGTGTTGGTGATGCATGGAAACATGGGTGGGTCACGTGATACGTAACGAACTTATCTACGCACTATTTAATGTTATCATTTATGCATTGTTAAATTCACTTCAAACACAACAAAAACCACAATAATTAGGCATCACGTTGGAGCGCCAATCTGTAACATTCAAACTGTAACATTTCTCCCATAGTCGGCAGATTTCAGTGACTCTCTCAGGGTTTATCGTTGGGTAAATTTATTGTGGTGGTTGTGCTAAGGAAACACTAGCATGATGTTGTATGATCGGTTTATTGACGAAGAATATGGTTACACAGATTATTATTACACCAAACAAAACAATTCACAGTTTTTAATACTGAATTACATTATTATAGCGACACTCACAGTATTTTGTAGAAGAGAAGAGACATTTTTATTTGGAGCGAGCCCCTGCTATGTCTATTGTAAGAAGAATAGCAGGAGACAGGCCAAAATGGCTGACTCCCGGAAAAGGATCAAGAAGAAGGAATCTGTTTTTATGATAATATCAAAAGGTATTTACGATTTCTCTAGATAGGGGCCAGGGCTTTCACAGGATTTCGATAGATGGCAACACAAGTACCATTTTTTGGATATTAAATTATAAGGGTCCCATGACACAGTACAACAGATCTGTATAATTTTACTGAAAAATTTAAACTTGAAGAATTGATATTCATTGAAAAAGTAAAACACCTGTATAAAATAAAGAATGGGCTTATAAAATCTAACATTAAATTAACTATCAATGCTGACGTTCACAACCACAACACGAGACAAACTTTACAATTACGCGCTGAGCCTCCACGAACGAACCGTAAACGATATAGCTTTCTCCACTCATCCATGAAAATATATAATAGTCTACCCGACGTATTGAGAAAAACAAAAAATATTACCACATTCAAGACAAAACTGAAAAAACATGTTAGGACGCTAAATCTTATTACTCACAACATATTATAATATACCTACTGAATGCTTTAGATATAAATCCATTAATTAAATGAATGTACGTATCAGTCTGATTTGACTTAATATACTTAGATAATATTACCTACAAGACTCTAGTTAGTAAATTTGAGTACAAACCCGATTATTGTTATTTTAAGGTAAATTAATAATTCCTATTATTTAATATCCAATAAATATAAAATTGTTATTTTATTAAGATCTTGATATTTAAGTAATTATAGTTTATATACTATTTCCCCTGATACCAGCATATTACCTTGCTGATTGGGGATAGCAAATAAATAAGTTAGCTCTAAGTTTAATTTTGATCATATAAATTAATTGTATATATATGTATATTTAAGAAATAAAGAATAAAGAATAAAGAATAGTTAAAGTATCGGATATTCGGTAAAAGCATCAGATATTGACATAAACAATAGTCGGTACAAATACCCGGTACATTGCAGAAAAAGGTACTGTGAGTAAAATATATTTTAAGAAAATTGAGGAGTTTTTGAAATATTTCAAATTCCTATACCATTTCGTGTTAGAAATATAGGGGGTCCACCAAAACCAGCAAATATTTGAAAGTGGTCTATGAGAAAAAAGTTTGGGAACTTCTGATCTAAAGGTTCTCCTCCATCACATTTCAAATGCAAAGAATAAAGTGACAGCAGGAGACAAATAAAAACTTACCATTGTCTCAATTGAAATAATTACCAAGACATACCATTTTATAGGAAGGTAAGTCTAAATACCTTCATATTGTTAATTTTTATATTTTTTTTTGATTTTTGAAATGAATTGAAATTATGTTAGTAATAAGAACACTTTTTACTAATAAATTGCGAAGTTATTAGTAGGTTAGCTTTTTATATTGGATTAGATATCATTTTTTTTTAAAACTTAAAATGCAATTTGTGAAAAATCATGTTTTTGACTTGTTTCCCTATAGAAAAAAGCCATCGATTTGTATTTTATGGATGGTAATAGAAAATAAAGCAAAGGATCAAAATTACTAATATTTTCACTTCTTCTTTCTGTGCCATGTCAGGTCCCCCCGACGTTGGCGATCACTCCGGCGAAAACCTCCCTGTCCTGTGCTGCTCTGAACAGGTTATCCACTGTCCGGATTCCGGTCCACTCCCTAATGTTGCGCAGCCAGGACATCTGCTTTCTGCCAACTCCCCGTCTTCCCTCTATCTTTCACTATATTTATATTTTCACTAAAGACATTATTTGTCACTTTGGATTCCATCATTAATGACATTCCATTTCAGAACAACCAGACCATGTTGCACAATGTCTTAAGATTTTTTTATAAACCTTATATATGTAGCTTCACGATTATGAGTAGGTACTTTTAGAATAAGGTAGTGTTAGGATTTTACCTTTTGAAATTAACTGAATACAGCTAAAAAGGCAATCCCCAAAGGGACAGAAAAGTAGATAAGTTATAGTTGTTTTAGTACAAATGGGATCCAATGCTGGTGCACAAATTCCATCCTGGTACCATCACTTAAGTATGCAATTGAGACATGGACATGGTTGAAGGACGAAAGTGGAATAAATGCAGTAAAGATGCGATCGCTGAGAAGAATGGTTGATAAAACCCTGCGTGATACAGTGAAGAATGATGGGATGCAATAGTCGAAATAAATAAAACAAGCGTTTTATTCTACTATTGATTTAATTTATGAGAGAGACGTCTTTCGTCTTATGAGGACATTGTCAATCAATGAGGATGCAATAGTGTTGTGGACAGTAGTGATGGGCGATAGTATCATATTTTACAATCGAATTAATCGAAGTCGTTCACAATTCACAATCGATATAAATAATCGACTTCGCTTGTAAAAAATAATCGATATATCGAAGTAGTATCGATTATTTGTAGCGCGGTATGAATAACACAAAAATCGATTATTTTGTAGTCGGTTATTTTCGTGTCTTACGATAGTATTATATTCGGAAAAACGAAGTACAAAACTATCGTCAACGATTCAACGAAACGTACGCATCTAGTCCCTTCTCACTTCCTCACGCTTTATTTCAGTTTGTTTTTATGCGTTGAAGGATGCGGTTGTGAAATGTGAATGCTCGCGTTCTCATATTAATATTGCCTACAAAATTGTTCATGTAACTACGCGAGTAGTGTCTCTCTTTTTACTAAAAGATCTTCTACTTGTAGACAGCTTAATAGTAAAACCTAGTAACGCTCTTTAAAAGATATTACATACATGTATAATCTAACGAAGAAATTTATTAATCAAGTAAAGCAAAGTATTTTCGGAGAATAAGCAGACAATGTACTTCTACTCGTTAACTTCTTTGTACGTGAACTACTTAAATACCGTACCGTACAATAAATAGACATCACTTACATCTGCTAAACAATAAAAATATGTAGGTATAGTAATTTGTATTTATTATAATTAATACTTGTATTTGTTGCTATCCACTCATTTTCATTAGCTTAGTAATATAGCGGAAATTATATTTCAATCCATTTTCGGGAGTATTTTAGGACCTAGGTTATATGATTTTATATTATGAAACATTGTAATGCAAGTATTTTTTATGTAATTATTGTTCCTTATTAAAATAAAAATACGTATTGAATGTATACCTTTTATGTAATTGTTTGTAATCAATGTACAGTTAAGAATGAATGAATAAATAAATAAAAATAAAATCTTCCACAAAATTTTATCTTAGAAGTTTAAATTATTCCTAAATTATTATTTTCTGGCAGTTACTTGGTTTTCCTATTAGGTTATAAAAATTGCAAGGAATGGAGCGATCACTAATCATTTGACTGACTGCATCATCGTTGTGGTGTTGTCCGGCATGGCGTCGTGTATGAATATAATATTGTATTATACTTAGGTAGGTAGGTACCTAAATGCATATTGGCCATGGTTCATCCGTATATCCAACTATACTTTTAGTAGCAAGTATCAACTTGTATTGAAATCGAATTCTAAGAACCGACTAACACGAGTCGAAGTCGAATTATTGAAGGGGTAGATCAAAAGTCGAATATTTATAATCGACTTGTGCAAGTCGATTATAATATCGATGTTATAATCGACTTATAATAATCGATGTTATAAGTCGATTATTTTAATCGATATAATAATCGATTAAAATAATCGACTTATAATAATCGATTAAAATAATCGACTTGCTCCGATACTATCGAATAATCGCAGTGTTCTGAACTATCGATATAATCGAATCGTATATCGATATATCGCCCATCACTAGTGGACAGAATGCGCGTGAATAAGCAACGGTGGTTTGGACATGTTGAACGAATGAAAAAAAGTATATACTTGTCTACAAGAAAGGGTGTGAGTAAGCACAGGCGTCCGAGAACCACCTAGATCAAATTTTCAAGGACGGGTGTGTGTTGATTAAGAGGAAAAGACATGCGTGCATGAGAAATTGAATGAATGTGAAGGAAACAAAGGAATCGTGTGAAGATATATCTATTCATCGTTCTGTTCTCTCTACCTACCCCACTTGGAACAAGGCGTGAGGCAGCGGCGTGCCTTCCATACATGCAAATATACAACACATGCCCTACAATAAATGTATGATCTTAAAAATTGTGTAATATATTATATCGGGTAGGTGACAGATTTCTTTGCACTATGCTCATCTTAGTGAGTAGGTATTGTATTTATATTATTATGTAAGTTGCCGACTTGGACTTGTATACCACAAACCTTAGAGTTAAAGGTATGGTTATTAAAATACTAACTTAAATATTAACTCTTGACAATACAGCACTCACCACTGAGATAACCAACACAATGAATGTTATTTTAAACAAATATCATAAACTATACTTATCTTGGGGTTGGATTGTATAACAATTTGAAAGGAGAATATAAGTTTAAAACAGCAGATAAGCTTTCGAATTTTAGGTATAATCTGAAAAAGGTATTTAGGTGAAAATAACTGAGTGTATTCTCGTTTTATTGATTTTTATTTTTGTTTTGTTTTTTTTTTTTACATGTAACTCTATTGTTATTAACTTTAGGTTGGATATTATATGCCTAGTTGTGTATGTTTTGTTACTGAATTTAAGATTTAAGAATTACCCTTTATCCTTCAAAGCACGAGCTCTGCTCAATTTTGAAGGAACAAATAAAAGAAAAATATATGTTTTTATTATTATTTTGTATTGATTGATTATTGTTTTAAGTGTATATTTTTTACTGAATAAATATATTTGAATTTGAATTTGAATCATCTTATACATTTATACCACTAATAAAAATTAAAAACCTCAAAACCATGTCAAGTTGTCCTTTACAGGTTTAGGTATACATAATAGAAAAGTTACATCAACATAATTTATTGTGTGTGCCAATTTTAAGATATCAACTTCAATATTATGATTCAGATATTGCAGCGACGATAGGTCCAAATATTTCAGACACTCCACAACCACAAGAGAAGATTCTTGTATTGGATTTTGTTTCTATTCACTATGGTGATGAGAGAGTTACATAAAAATATTCACACATATACAGTCAGTAGGAAGAAATCCTCTGTGATAAACTAGCCCTTTGTATATTAATTGTGTTAAGCAAAAAAAAATAAAGAAATAAATAAAACTTTACTGGCATCAAAATATCCAGAATGCAAGTATATCTACAATAAGTACCAAAAGGTGGGATTGTCGCATATAGCATTTCTTCCAGCCAACCTGGCATTGATATATTTATAAATAAATTGATTGCACATTACTTCATATGTGACGTGACATAATAAGACACAACATTGATACTCAGTCATAAAAAGGTGATAGATAAAATACAAGTACAGTGGAACCTCTCATAACGAGTACCTCTCATAATGAGCACCTCTCATAACGAGTAATTCGCATAACGAGCAAAAAAAATGTGAAAAAGTTGCTCCCATAACGAGCGATGTTTCGCATAACGAGTTACAAAGAAAGGATAAGTCCCTTTTTCACGACATTCACTTGTGACCTTGTGAGCTGGGACTTCTGCGTCAGTACATCAGTCTGTGTTTAGCACTCGCTCCGTTAGCGCCTTGGTTTAGCATATGATCACCCATTCTTCCAAAATTTGTATTGATATTATTAGTAAAAAAAATTATGTGTAAAGTATTATAATCCATTCAAAAATGTCCCCGAAGAAAAAAACACAAGAAGACAGCCAGAAGAGAATTAAAATAACTGTTGAAATGAAACATAAAATCATTGAAAAGCGAGAACAATGTGTGAGCGTGGCATATCTAGCGCGCACATACTGTAGGTCCACATCAACGATCTGCTCTATTCTCAAGAACAAAGATAAAATTAAGAAGATGGATGCTTCAAAGGGAGTGTCAAGAATGTCTGCGAAATGGTTCCGTTTACGGTTAGTTTTGTAGTTAAAAATGGTTAGTTATTTGTCATAAATTCATATTTTTATTTAGGTACGTTTTTTTCCTAATCTAAATTGTTTTACAAGTTGTTAAACTCTTTTATAAGTAATTTAAATTGAATAAACGTTAATAAAAAAAATCGTTAAGTTCTCCAAGAGTACTTTTTTTTCGGCATGGAACGCATTATTGTATTTTACATTGATTTCTATAGAAAAAAATGTTTCGCATAACGAGTAAGAGTCTGGAACGAATTAAACTCGTTATGAGAGGTTCCACTGTATTATTTATTTGTATCTATCTGCATTACTCCTTTTCAATACGATACAATATAGTGTTCCTATTGCATAAATTAATTTAGCTAACAGACAGCAGACAGTTCAGTCCTCTATATTTTGGATATAATTACCTATCTATCTATTAGTAGTAAAACCCATTTTAGTAATTTCTAATTAGGTATAATTGCATAAAAAAACTGTGCTGGTGCAGTAATAAAATGTGCATAGGGGTAATGTGAATAACCTGAAATGATCCATCCTCACAATTCACCTGGGCAACACGTGGCGTTACACACACACACACACACAGCGGTAAACTGGTAATATTCACCTATATTAGGTCATCATAAAAATATGGTCACTTAACCAAAATTGGTCGCTTTTACGTGAATTTGACCTAAACTCGACCTATATGGGGAATTTTAGCACGTGCCACGGCACATAAATTATTACTTCTTATATTGACGTAATATAAACTTGATGTCTATCAAATTTCGACCTAATATTGACTTAAATCACAATATGATGTCGATTTGACGTAAAAATTACTTCATTTAGGTAAAAATTACCTACTTAATTCACGTCAAAATTACTTAATAGTTAAGCATTCATAATATAGCGGCTAACTTCATGTTATAGTATACATTAATTATTGTATGACATTCGTAGATGTCCATTTTTAATATTGTTTCGTAGTATAATAATGGAGACAAATATATTTATGAGAACAAAAATTAACACACGATAATTGGTATAGTTGTACATTGAATAATATCAATGAGCCTTAAAAATATTGAAAAACATCAAAATGAAAGTGAACTAACAACTATTATTTGTTGTGAGAAGTTTTCAGAAAAAGTGATGATGATCTATAAGAACCATATAGGTATTTGTTATTTAAATCATACCCTTTATGTAGCTGTCTTAGAGAAAAGAGGGCATAAATATTGGTAATGCTCAGATTCCCTGGAATTGACTCATGGAACTACTTGCTCAGGGCCCACTCAATATTCGCTCGTGACCCACTGATGGGTCGCGACTCATAGTTTGGGAAATACTGATATAGACAAAGAAATGATAAACATAACCTGCAAATTTAATTTAGGATTGTGCAATCTATTATAAAAATCATGGCAGCGGGATAAACTTCTTCTTCTTCTTTTTCTTTTCGGCAAGGCACCCGACATCGAGTGAATTATGCCTATATACTCACTGCTATGAGTACAATGTCTTAACGTAGTGGGTATTCATTAGTACATAGCTACATAGTAACTGCCGTTTCAGTCGCCACGTGCGGCAAGTACATCTCAAGGGCATTGGGATCAATGAACTCCCCGCCCGAGTAACCAATACATGCACACCGCTTGTGTGGCGACATCGTTGCAATCACAGGGCCGTTTTCAGGAATATATTTGATGTTAAACACATCGTAGTCTTACAAAAAAAAAATCTTTGTCAAAATTTATTATTATTTTTATAATAATAATTTGTTTCAAAAACATTTACTATAAAACAATTTATCATTAGGTATAATTTATTATTGAAATTTATTCTTATTTAAATTAATAATTTAGATGTTCTTATTAAATTTTTTAAGGTGATTTATTAAGGCTAGGTTCACTTTATTACAATTTTGGGCCAAAAGAGAATGGACAGAAATGGGAAAATTAAAACCCAACTTCCTAATCGTCTGAGTAAATTCTTGATTAGGTAGGAGTGGGCAACCAAAGAAAACGTGGTCCAGAGTTTCCGTGTCCTCCCCGCATTCGCACATAGGGGAATCCAGAATATTGATTCTGGCCAAATGAGAGGCAATAACACAATGTCCTATCCTCATTCTACAAAGAAGCGAAATGTTTAATTTTGGCCATTTTGTTTCTTGAAACCAAGGTTGCGAGGGGATTGAAGGCTGAATTCCTTTATAATGAGACCCAGATACAGACCCGATAAATGAATAATTCCACTTCTCATAAATTTTATCTCTTACAACACCCAGACAATCTCCTATAGGAAGTACAAATGCATTTGGCAATATACCACAAGAACATGCTTCCTTAGCCAGAATATCTACTTTCTCGTTTCCGGCAATACCCACATGAGAAGGGATCCAAGCAATCACCAACTCAATATTTTTACTTGATGCCTCGAACATCAATCTTAAAATATCGTGGATTATACAATTATTTGATGACAAACTACCCTTTCGCCCTAGAAGAGATACGAGGCTAAGGGAATTAGTAAAGACAATTGCCCGTGAAAGTAATCTTTCGACAATTACCCCTAACGCCTCTCTGAGAGCTAAACATTCTGCTGTAAAAACAGATGCAGAAGATGGGAGTTGAAATTGAAGTTCGACTTGAAGAGAAGGAGAGTAAACAGCCGATCCACATTCATTTGTATGAGATTTAGACCCATCCGTAAAGAAGATCGTATGGGCAGGCCATTCACTATTCACTCTATGAAGGAAAAGGATATTCACGACCTGCGGGCTCAATGTAAAAACTGATTTATCCAAACCTATCGAATCAACAATATTGCATGCCTGCAATGAATAATTGAATGGAATAGAATGATGAGTTGAAGGTGTAAGGTGAATTGAAGAGAAACTTTGGGTTACATACTCCCAAGAGGAGCACAAAAGAGGGTACTTTCTATTACGCCAATAAGGAGAATTTAAGCAAAGCTCCAACAATGTTTGTAATTTGAGGAGCAACATATGAGGACCCATGCTCAATCTCCTCAAAACGAATTTGTGAGATAGAAAAACTCGCCTTAGGCAAAGGGGCATCTCTACACACTCTGCCTGCAAGGCTATTATTGGAGACGATCTCATGGCTCCCAGTATCAGTCTCAGGCATTTATTCTGAACTCTTTCTAGTTTTGCGCTTAAATAATTTGGAAGGGGATCCATTAGGAAGCATGCATAGTCGATGAGGCTTCGGATGAGGGATGAGTAAAGCATTCTCATAGTAGTCGGGTGGGCCCCCCACCAGACTCTAGAAACCGCTCTGAGGATGTTTATATTTTTTTCGCACTTGGCTATTATATTGTCAATATGAAGGTTCCAAGAGAGTTTTCTGTGCAAAGTGACCCCCAAAAACTTTACTGATTCACAACTTGAAATAGTGGAATTGTTGCACTTTAAAGATATATTGGAGGGTTTATGTTTGTTTGAGAAAACAACGAGTTGGCTTTTGGAAGGTGAAAGAGTCATACCATTGGCACTAAACCATTCACCTAAGAGATTAAGGGATGCTTCAAGTTTCTCACCCGCAGTGAGCGTGGAACCAACAGAACAATAGATAACGAAGTCATCTGCGTATTGTAGTATATTGACTTCAGGAGGCAGAGCGTTTCCAATGTCGTGAGTGTATAGATTAAAAAGAATTGGGCTAAGCGCCGATCCTTGTGGGAGTCCTTTATACACTTTTCTTTCGACAAGCCCATGGAAGGAGTTAATTAGCATACTCCTTTCGCACATTATGTTAAAAATAAGACAACATAATGAATTGGGTAAGCCCGCAGATGACATTTTCTGAAACAATACAGGTAAGAGAACGCTATCATATGCCCCACAAATATCTAGGAAACAGGCCGCTAGATCACTCTTATTAGATCTTGCAATGTGTATATCAGTTACTAGAATACTCAAGTTATCCATACAAGATCTTCCCTTTCTAAATCCAAATTGAAAGGAGGGAAATGTACCAGAGTTTTCAAAAAAATATTCCAGTCTTTTTTTTAACATGCGTTCTAGGATCTTCAAAAAGCAACAAGACAATGCGATTGGGCGATATGATGAAGGTAGAGAAGGGTTTTTTCCGGGCTTAAGGATTGGAACAATGGATTGCCTTTTCCAGGAAGAAGGAATGTTTCCACTCCTCAGTATTAAATTATATAATTCCAATAGTTTTATTAAAAGAAGTTTAGGAGCATGTCGGAAAAAAGAGTATGGTATGAGATCAGGTCCGGGAGAAGAATCCCCTGCAGAGTGAACGGCGGAAGACAGTTCATCAAATGAGAAAGGAGATGAAAGTACATTAGATTGCTCTTATTAAGCCCATTCTTGTGACGTTAAACGAGGGAATATATGCTCTAAAATTAGAGTTCGAAGATATAAATATATTTTTTATAAAAGTATTGGCCATAATTCCCGATGTGAACTCGAGAGAGATTTTAAATTTCCCTTCAGCTTTTAAAGAACCGTTTACGACGCCTTGAGTTTTTCTAGTATAAAGAAATTTACCGAACTGCAAGGGGGAAATAGATTTACCCTGTTCAGCATTTTGCACGAACACGATATAGGGCCCACATGATTTGTTTGAGTAAAAATACTCCCTGACGGGTGTATTAGAAGCAGAGTAAGAAGAAATAGGTGTAGCTGAGGTCTTATCAGTAGGTGCGAGATTAGCAAAATCAAAATCCATGTTAAGTGTATGGTCTGTTTCTAAGTTTTGATGTGTTCTCTTTCTCTTTGGATCGGGGGGATCCGGAGGAGGAGGAGCTGGTGGAAGAGTGTGAGGTGGATCGCCATCCATCTCTATTAAAATAAAATTAAAATGTTAAAAATAACCAAAGATAGTCTTACCAGAGCTGCAACAAAAAACAAGAAAAAAAAAATTGAAAAATAAAACTAAAAAAAAATCAACTGAAGCCGGCCCTCAACCGGAATGTAGAAAAAATAATAATTAAATTATTATAAACAAGCGTATGTAACCCGGCATCGCTCGGGTTTAATTAAATAGAAAACCTTGCAAATACATGGGTTAAAACAACAAAATCTTATTGAAAAAAAAAACGGAGTAAGCACTTACGTGGATAAAAGAAGTAAAAAGCTCTTCCCAATGAGAAAACTTAATTTTTGACTCCCTACATGCCCATAGCTTAGTAACAATAAATAGGTAGGTACCTACATCATAAAAAGCATTGCAAATCTCTAAATGAAAAATCTTGAAGTTTGATACCTCACATGCCCATATTTAGGTAAAAAAAATAGGTAGGTACCTACATCGAAAAAAGTGCTGAAAAACTCTTCCCAATGAAAAATCATGAAGTTTGATACCTCACATGCCCATACTTAGGTAAAAAAAATAGGTAGGTACCTACATCGAAAAAAGTGCTGAAAAACTCTTCCCAATGAAAAATCATGAAGTTTGATACCTCACATGCCCATACTTAGGTAAAAAAAAATAGGTAGGTACCTACATCGTAAAAAGTGCTGAAAAACTCTTCCCAATGAAAAATCATGAAGTTTGATACCTCACATGCCCATATTTAGTTAAAAAAAATAGGTAGGTGCCAACATCGAAAAAAGTGCTAAAAACCTCTTCCCATTGAAAAATCTTGAAGTTTGACACCTCAGATGTTCACATTTATGTAAAAAAATAATAAGTAGGCACCTACATGGAAAAAAAAGTACTAACAACCTCGTCCCGATGAAAAAGCTTGAAGTTAAGAAATTCCACATATTGGTAGGTACCTACATGGAAAAAGTGCTAAAAACCTCTTCCAAATGAAAAATATGTGAGCTCGACACCTCGAAAGCTCATATTTTATTTAGAAAAATAGGCGGGTACCTACGTGCAAAAACTACTAAAAACCTCATCTTAATGTAAAAACTCGAAGATTGTCATCCCAAATTTCTATAAGAAAAAAAGGGTAAACATCCCTTTTCGTGAAAAAATTGTAGTCACATAAATGTTAAAATATTATAATTGTCCACATTCGAATTTGTATTTTTGGTTTGCAGTGCATAAATGGGTATTTGCTATGAAATTAAAAAAAGTCAAGAATAAATTGTCATATAAGTATTTACTCTTTATTCCCAAAAAACCTTAAAAATGGATTATCTGCATCCTTCAATATTTCAGAATATTTTACTATCAAATATTTCATAATTTATGTAAAAAATATTAGGTGAAAATAAATAGGTTCCCACTCATTGAAAATCATTTAACATTGTTTATGGATTTTATAGGTAAAACTATTATTATTCTACAGTATAGTTTTCTATGGTTTCATAATGTCTTCCATTATGAAAATAGCCCAATATGTCAAAAATATGCAATTTTTATTCACGTAATTCAAGAGCTTTTCTCATTAGCAAACACGATATTTTATTACGAAAATAAACCCTAAATATTTAGTTTCAGAATTGTTGTATTTATTGTTACATCCATTTTGATATTAATTCAATACAATGAAAAATGTTTGACTGTGAATATTGCTATTTACTAAATCTTGCATTAATTTTACATACATTTTGTTGCTAATTTTGTGACATGGTCGCATTAAAATTAAAATATCTTTATCAATACGTAAGATATTTAAAATGTTTTTAGCCTTAAACCTGCCCAGAAGATGAGACCTTGTATAGAGTGTATTATTTTACTTCGGTCTTTCCTAATTTCTGAGTCCATTAAGGACATACGTACATACATACATACATACATACGAACGGACTCAAATATTTATGTGTGGATTTTAAATAACACCGCACATCAATAGACACAACCGAATGATCAAAGGTATTGTCACCGAATCCGGGATAAACTTAAACAAAGTGGAATTTCGACGGCTTAATCCGCAAACAAGATAACTCCTTTTTTTGTCAAATTGATTTTATTGCGCTAACAAGTTTTATTAGATGTAACACATAATCCTGTAAAATGATAACTCCCAAATATTTTTTAAAACTAACAAAAAATGCTACACAAAAATAAGATAACTCCATATAATATATCACTGCTTCATAATTTATAAATAAAAGTTTATATAATATATTAAAATAATGTAGTACTTATAAGTCAATGCATAAAAACATTGCTTACCTTGTAATTTTGAGGCGAAAGTAGACAAGATGGCGAAGTTCGTGGTTCGATACCAGGTGCCGGCAAACTCCCCTTTCACGACACAAGCTTACTGTGAAAGGTGTATAAGGTTGTATTTGGGTTTATAACAAAAACCCAGATATATCTTTTTAAAAAAAAAAAAGTTAAATATTGATTTAATAATGCAGAAATCACAAATTACACACGCATGTATCTCATGCACCTCAGTCAAATTGCGATCTGATTTAGGATTACCTTCATTGCGTCCAGTATCTACATTTCTGTGTTGACAATTTAGTCTGTCATCTATAAGCATGTCTATGTCACAGCACAAGATTCATTGTCTAACACAGTTTCGACATTTCATATACAATACACTCATACTGTACATCATAAGGAAATATATTTTTTTAATACTTTTAAGTGTTTTGTAGAAATCACATAGTTATAAAACTCAATTGCAGTAATATTTATCCATCACACTTCAATGAATCGGCAACCCATTCTGATTCCGTGATGGAAAGATTTCGGTCTTCGAGTGGAAAGTCCATGGTTCAAATATGGCTGCCAAGCTACTCTATCTTCACAACATAAGTAATTATTTAATATATAGGTATCAGGCAGTGTGTCAAAACAAGAATTTGGGTTTCTGTTGATTGTAAATCAAGTTTCGTGTTTTGAATCTGAAATGTATGAAAATATCTCAATAATTGGCGCAGAGAGGACATCTGTAAGTTTTATCATTTGTAAAAAGTTATGTTATGGTGTATATCCAATAAATGTAACAAGTGTAGCTTTTTATGTAGACATAAATAGATTTACGACTCCAATTACACTATCTCCGATGATGTGTATTGTACTGAAAAGTGAGGGTGTAAAACAGGCAAACTGCGGCTCAGGCAAGCAAAAAACCACAAATTTTCTTTCATAACCTGTTAGATTGATCTTTAAGGTACACTTATAAAGAAAGAACAATTTGGTAACCATACTGCCTCTCCTTCATATTTAACTTTGAAAAAGTCATGTTTTCTAACCTCAAAATTTGCGAATAATATTTATTTAAATTTTTTCAAAACAACATATCACATCAAAATATTTTTTTATATCATCAGTACATATCACAGAATAAATGGTAAAAATATTACAAGAAAATATTAAGGATTAACTGAGCTATGATTATTTTTCTCTTCAGCGGCACAACGTCGATGTTGACAAAAACGGACCTCGCCGGTAAACTTTGAACCCCCATAACTTGGAAAGTATTTGACCTAGACCAAAAAAATTTGGCATGGTTTCATAACTTGGTCATAACAACTTGTAAATAAAAAATCATAAAAATCGGAAGTGATGGGTTACCTAGGCTTGGTGAAATGACGTGAAATACCCCAGTTGAAAGTTCTCCTATGAAAATCCTGAATCTACTTGCTATTTTTGGCAACTCTTGCCAGACCTGATAAAGATCGCCTGACCTCTTAACATGATTAGTAACATCTCTATTAGGTATTCTTGCCTTTTTCCAGAATGTAATGCACACGCGAATGACTACATTTTCGCTTTCACTAACATTCAGTTTAATATCGCGTATGTCGAGAGTTGACTGCGAGAACTTGACGATTTGACGGTAATTTTGACCCTATCATCTATTGATTTATTTCACCAACCAAGAAAATACTTTTTATATTGCTTCTTAGTACCACTGACATCTTTGAAATATAAAAAATTTCGCGATAATTACCAGAAAAGCCGAGACTGAGTGACAGTAACAACGGGCACTCATCGCCCCTGTGAGTTTTTGTATGAAACTTGTATGAAGATGTTTCCGTGCAAGTCGGCACGGGTTGCACTGTTCCGAATAAGATAAAAATTGGTTTTTGAGTGTTTTAGGACCAAATGAATAAAATAATAGCCTATGCGTTGTAAAATTAGAACTTTGAAAAATAAGGGACACCCTAATGTAGGTATATTCACGTGGTAATTATGCTAATTGTATTAATAGACGCTAACATACCTAAATAATACGGAATAAAGTAGTATGTACCTATAATATAACAAGCGATAAAAGGTCATTTACAATAAATAATAGGTATTTAATGTATTTTCTAATAAATGTGGACATACACGAGTAGGTATAAGTATACAATATATATTATGTTGTATAGCTATTTACTTACGGGCGTAGTAACTATATGTATGTATGTATGTATGTACATTGTACATGATTGTGTAAGTAGCTATACCTACATTCAACAGGAAAAGTGACGAGAGAAGACGTAGGTGTATAATATTATTAATATCTAGGTAAGTAGGTAGGTAGGTAGGTAGGTAGGTACCCATCGATAGAATGTAGTAACAGTGTCACCAGTTTGAATGGCACATGAATCAGCAGTTTACATTGACCATCACCTTGATCTCTTAATATCTATACTATACCTAATTGATAGATATTACATAAAACAAAAGGAACCGTATCTTAAAGCATACTATCATTAAATATCGCAATTAATTCATAACTTAATTATCCAACCTTTGCTGTGGACGGCGGACTGAGGGCCAGTTTCAATATAACACAAGTCAACAGTGTACAGCGCCGATTGAAACGCGCACCGATGGTTGTCCACTGCTATTATTGGATAATGCCGTACAAATGTCCATATGGTATGTACGACAAGTATCCAATTTGATACACAATAAATATAATTTTATTATGTAGGTACCTACTTAACACTCACAAGTCACATCCACAGACCACTACCGAGGGAACCGAGCCGGAATCAGACCAATAAACGAATGAGGAATGAAGAAGAGTGAACACTTACAGCAGCGGGTCAAAGTCGGACGTTGGACGAAATAACTGCAAAAGCAGTCGAGCAACTACACCTTAACTCGTATAGCGGTAAAATACAATCGATCAATGAAGGTACCTAGTTACTAGCTATAGCTAGGTACATAATATATATACAAGAAATGATTGTAAAAATACCTAAGGCTAAATTAGGAAAAAGCCTTGACGTGTCTGGGGAACTAGTAAACTTTTGTAACACCTCCAAAGTGATTGCAGTTAAACATGGATCATAAAATTATTTTAACTTTTTCTTAATTACTAAACTTATTCATACATATAATTTCATCCTGACTGCCGAGGGAGGAATAACGGCGCGGCGTATATTATCGCTGAGGGTGCGTGTAGCATACACATACACAAGAATTTGAACCACCTACTAGTTTGTATGTAATAATTAGATATGCATAATACAGATTGAAGGCGTAATATATATGTACGTACATAGGTAATAGTTTCACGCATACAATGTATGTATGTATTACACAGTAGTAACAATCCAGACTCTCTTTCTCTCCTAGCTCCATTTGTTTGCATACTTGTTGAAACCAATATAGACGCATAGAATTATATTACTTCGTATAGAAGTGCTGGTAGCTTAGCCGCGATGTTCCAACTCAGGTCGGCCGATCGGCCGACCTGCATTTTTGCCTTGTTCAGTAGAGATGGGCTTAACTGGTATTTTTAGATAACAGGTATTGATCAACCTGCTACTAAGAAATAACTGTTATTTTAAACTAGTATTTTTTTACCTATTTATATACACCCCCCCCCCTGCATTACTCGATTTCGTGAGCGAAGTGCAGGAACATGAGACGTCCTTCAGTCAATTAAATATTTGAAAAAAAAAATGTGTAAGTTATATATTTAAAACAAAAAATATGATCAAACAAAAGCCTAAAAGAAATACTTATAGAAAAAAAAATACACAGGATTTAATTTAAGGAAGTGGGATAGGTGAAGCACAATTATGTATAATAGAATTAACCCTAGATATTAAACATAACGATATTAATTAACAAATAATAAAAAATTAACAACTGCGAATACTCAATGTATAATAAAATAATCATAAAGTACAAAATATATACACATATTCAAAGGAAGCCACCATTATGTACAATGACAAACCTGGCGAGGTATAACATTAAAATAGACAAGATTTACAAATACGCATATAATATTATTCAAAGGAAGTCACCATATAGTGCAAATACAATATGATAATTACAACAATACTGAAAACTTGACGAGGTATAGCATTGAACTAGACAAGATAAACAAACACAAAATAAATAAAATAATCACAAATATAAAATATATGGACATATTCAAAGGAAGCCACCATTATGTGCAATGGCAAACCTGGCGAGGTATAACATTAAACTAGACAAGATTAACAAACCCACATATTCAAAGGAAGTCACCATATAGTGCAAATACAATATGATAAATACAACAATACTGAAAACCTGGCGAGTAACTTTAATAAATAACTTTAAAACTTCATAGTTATCACCACTTGACACTTGATTGCCACGCATCTTTACAATGAATTCGAGTACTACCTACTGGAGTCTTATTTTTCCTTGAAAAAAATTTAAAATGCTTATCGCTCATCACTTCGCATTTAAAAATAATAAAAAAAAGGTTCAGACAAGTACATAGATAAATGAGGCTATTATTTATCAAAAATTTCCTCGTTAACTCTGAGGAATTTGAGTTTAACTAGGTATCGTCAAATATTCAAAAGATATTTAACTAAGATTGTGACAGATAATTTAAATGATTAATTTCATATAATATAATAAAAAATGAAATTTCATTTATTCTAGGGATTATTTTCTATTACATGCAATAAAAAAAATATTCAAAAAGTCAAAGTTAAATTAATTCACTCCGCCATACACTTTTATTTTTTCCTTATTCACTCACGGACAGATTAAATATTGGTAAAGAAAACACATTTTTGAATTTCATTTATGAAAATTTAGATAGAATATAAAAAAAAAACAACTTACCCAAGTACGATTGAAAATTCTTATATATTTATGTGCGATTGAAAATAAAAAGATATATTTTTGAAATATTGTCTAATGTTTAATACTTCGTTCTTCAATAACAAAACATTGTGGTTTAACTTTAGACGAAGTTTGATAAAATAAGTAACATGATAGCGCTTAATTTAAAGGAACGAATGAATTGAATCGACAATCCTCTATTCATATTTAATTATTTCATCCCTTTTTATGTGAGTACCTACTATAACTCATCTCATCATCATGTACTATAACTACTCTAGTTAAACTGTTATATAAACTGTTATTCGTTTCGACTATTGAGTAAGTTTGATGAAAGATAGGTAAATATAAACACTTAATCAAAAGGATCCAATATGATATATCGATAATGGGATATTTCGATTATGTTATTTTATCTCTTTTACGACATGAACTATAACTACTGTAGTTAAAATGGTATTTAAACTGTTATGCGTTTCGACTATTGAGTAAGTTTGATGAAAGATAGGTATATTTAAACACTTAATCAAAAGGATCCAATATGATATATCGATAATGTGATATTTCGATTTTGTTATTTTATCTCTTTTACGACATGAACTAATATTAACATTTTATATCGCTTTTTAAATCTGTGTTCCAATGCTCGTTTCGATTTAGGAGCAAATTTATTATAATGTAATAATAAGAAAGCACTTGGCTAAAAGGATCAAATATGATGTATCGACAATATAATTTTAACATTTTTTTTATTCTTTCCTTTTGAATCTGAAGGTGTATACTTTCGTCCATTTTGTTTTGTTGAAACTGATATGATACCAATAACAGTTTAAAGAACAATACCTTTTTACGACGATTTGAAAGGAGAAACAGCAATATCTGTTTCAGATTCAGTAGACCTTTTTGTTAACAGGTAAAATTATACCAGTTATCTGCAAATCATTAACCTGGTATTTAAAAAGGTATGGCTTAACTGGTCTTTGCTAACTGTTATATTTTTACCTACACAAGACTATTGTTCAGTACGAAATTGACCATCGTTCGAGTAAGACGTAGCGTTCCTTACAAAAATGCATGTTACACATGCACTATTCAGGTGTATACAACTCAATGGTGTTTTATCAACTATAATTTAATTTTCTGTAAGTATCTTAAATTCCCAGTATGGAGTAACTATGTCGCCCTGAGACCCCAAATGAGGCATAAGGAGAGCGAAACGTTCATTCCACATCACAAAACTCTCCACGCTCCTCTTGGAAGCATAAGTGGAAGATCAAGCGCCAAAAAACAAATTAAACACCCTTTTCAAACCACAGAAAATACAGAACAGGTGGTGAGCCCATTACTTGGAGTAGGTAAATATTGTCACACATTTGTAAGTTTTTAGTTATATAAAAGAAAGGCAAAAAAAATATTTACCGTTAGCAATCCAGTGTCTCAAGTTCGATTCTCGCTCTTTTCTGATCAATATACTCTTTTATTCAATGTCATATAAGTGCATATATCCATGAAGTTATATCTTTTGACTATAAGACCATTCAGATAAAAACAATAAATTATTGTCAATTTTTACTTTTTCCGAGAAAAATCTGCAGGGAGCAGAACAAGTTTTATTTATGTAGGAAAAATATTAGATTTTATTCAAATTTCAAATAATAAAAAAAAAATCATCGTACTATCGTTTCATTTTATGCGTGTTTGATAATATTTGGTGATAACATGTTTGTTTGTTGTGTTATTAAAAAAAAGGTTGTGTATGAAATAGTTAGATACATTCTCTCTTTACTTGCAGACATACAACGGAAAATGTTGTGAACACCTGATAAAGGTCTTGCTTCCTTATTGTTAATATATGAGTGAGAGAGAAATACGGATGCATCACATGAGTAAAAGAGTACGTCGTAAAGGACTCGATATTGTACTATTGTAACCATATTATATCCGTACACATAGAAAAAAGTTCATTGCATTCATATTGATGTTGTCTTATGCAGTGTATACTTGACATCCTTTTTTCTAAAGTTGCTACTTCTCTCTGCTAGTACTACAAATTGCTAATATTTAAAAAAGGAACATGAAAATTGTGATTCATTGTTCTAAACACCATATCTAGTACTTTAGTACATATAAATCTATGTATAGACGTACAATATTATGTAAATATCTACACTAATATTATATGTACTGCCCTTCAACGCTCCTCACGGATCAGAAACTAGTCTCCTCCTTTCAGAAAGTCTCTGCTTTGTGTCACCTCTTACCACAACATACCTACACATTTTTGACACTCTATATTATACTATGCGCCGTGTCCCAAGTGGGGTAGGCAGAGAGAACGGAACGCCAAACAGATCTATCTTTACACACTTCCTTCGCTTCCTCCATATTCATACAGTTTCTCATACACACACGTCGATTCCTCTTACTCAACACGCGGCCGTCCTTGAGAATTTGATCCACGTGATCAAGCCACGTGGTTCTCGGACGCCCGCGTTTCCTCACACCCTTTCTTTCAGATAAGTATATCCTCTTTGTCATTCTTACCTCGTTCACTCTATATTATCCAATAGACAAATGTAATAACATTATCCAATAGATATTTTTCAAACAGGGACGGGATGACTTTCCACAAAATTATTATATTAATCGACAGAAACCTTGTGAATAGCCTTTTAGGCAAACTTTTTCCCAATTTTTCACATCGAGTGATACATAATTTCATACAGGTGCAGGTGCATACATATAACCGATATACATAGGTAGCTGATATAATATCCTTCTTAAGGGCGCTGCTAAAGCTGATCTGGAACATACTTTTAGTGTACGTAAAAACAGTAAGCGGTAAGACAAATAATATCTGCATATTACATGTTTTTATAATGTTCCTAAGTGTTAGTTGCCAGTCGAAAGTTCAAGGTAGGTAGGTAGGTAGGTAGATAGGTGATGGCCACGCTGTATGTAGTAGGTACACAATACTACTACTAAAGTGAGTAGATGTTAGATTAGCCATACGTAACAATAAGTATACTACCTAATACACTATATTTTAACAATCACGACGTGGGTATGTAGGCATACATGTACCTACCTTACTTACCTATAGTTTACATAGGCATAATATTATATTACATAGGTACATAGTAAGTGTTGATCTTCAAGTACTGAGACATTGATAGCGACCATAATATTATGGTAGTGACGGAAACAATATTGAAATTCAAAAAGCTGGAGAAGAGGATAAAAAAGATGGGATTTAAAGCAGCTAAAAATAAAACAAGTAAAAGAAAAATTCGACGAAAAAAAGATAAGTATGCGATATTGGGACTGGGAGTAATGAAAATGTAAACAGAGTATGGGGGAGAATCAAAGAGAAAATAACCGCAGCGGCATTGAAAGAACCTCTACACACTCGGATATCTCAGGAGTCGGAGACTCCTATTTATCCGAATTTGCACACATAACTTTCATTTCCTCAGGGGCGACCCGAAGAACAGATCAACGTAAGTCGCCTCGTTGGAACAATAAACAAAAAGAAACAAAAATAGCCCATATTGGGAAAAATTAAAATAAAGTGATTTCACACAATACATGTGTGACCATAATTAACCATAATAAATTAAACCATTATTATACCCAAAAATTAAGTACAATACAATAATATACACATGTATACACACATACATACACATACATATACATACATACATACACACATATACACACATACACACACATACATACATACATACACACATTCATACATACATACATACATACACACACATGCATATATGTATACAGTTGGTACAGATAACAGAGATAAAGTGTCCAGAAACATTTCGCAGCGGCAGACGAGGTAATAGAGAAAGGAAAGCTGCAAGCTAGGAAAGAATGGATTACGGACGATATCTTAAAAATGTTTGAAGAAAGAAAGCGCCTGAAGAACTCGAAAATAGGAGAAGGAAAAAAGGAATATAAAATCCTAAGAAACAAAATTAACAGGGAGTTCAAATTAAGAAAGGAAGGCTATTTGTAAGAAAAATGCGGAAATATCAACAGAAATATTTTTTTTTTATTTTAATAGATTTTTTCAATGATTAGACACAGCCTAATTTTTTCAATGATTAGACACAGCCTAATTTTTTATATTTTTTTTAATTTTTATAGATTTTTTCAATGATTAGACACAGCCACGATGTGTTATTCAAGATAAAAACGGCAAACTACTGTTTGAGGATAAATTCATTGTTAAAAAGATGGAAAGAATACCTAGACAAATGTACAAAGGAAAGGACATACCTGAGGAAAGAAAGCACTAGAGACAGAATATGATGGAAATGATATCTTAATCAGAAAGTGTGTATTTTGTTTGGGTGTACAGTTATCAAATGTTTGGGTTTACAGGGATTGGATTGGTACTCCTGGACCTCACGGCGGCTTATGACACCGTCTGGAAAAAAGGCCTTTTGTATAAAATTGCTGGGATTCTGGGTTGCCCCAAAATTGTCAAACTGATAGAAAACATGCTCTCCAATAGAAAAATCAGGGTCCATCTAAACGGAGAAGTGAGTAAACCTATGTTCCTCCAAAATGGGCTCCCGCAAGGGTCGGTGTTATCCCCATTACTCTTCAACCTGTACACAGCCGATGTACCAGAAACATCATCAACAAAATTCACCTACGCGGATGATATGGCTGTGGTGGCTCAGGGTAAAACTTTCGAGGAACTGGAATATACACTGAATGCTGACCTTAAAATACTGCAAGAATATTTCCTGAACTGGCACCTCCAACTAAATCCTAGGAAAACGGTTTCAATGGCCCTCCATTTGAACAATCAGCAGGCCGGGAGAGAACTTAATCTGTACCTAGGCACCGAAAAGATCCCTAATGAAACTTTTCCTAAATATTTGGGAGTCAAACTAGACAGATCACTAACCTATAAACACCACCTAGAGCAAGTGAAAAATAAAATCAAGACCAGGAATAATATAATATCAAAGCTGGCTGGCACAAGCTGGGGTAGTGGTGCCGAAACATTGCGAACATCAGCAATGGCCCTAGTGTATAGCGCAGCCGAATATTGCTCTCCTGTGTGGGCAAGAAGCTCTCACTGCAGAAAGGTAGATGTTGAACTGAACCAAACGATGAGAACCATTTCTGGAACACTAAAAACGACACCGACACCGTGGCTGCACGTTCTTTCTAACATTGCTCCCCCTGAGGTCCGAAGAAGACAGGCTACTGCGAGGGAAATCAAAAAGATTAACGATAACCCGGTTCTCCCTGTATATGCGTACATGAACAACCACCCGGAGGGCAGACTCAGGTCTCGAAGGCCGATATGGAGTGTGGATGTAGCAAACACTGTCACGCAAACCGAATGGAAGGATCTCTGGAGGAATACAGATACTCGCAACAAACAACTGATACAGGATCCCACCAAACGTGTCCCCGGTTTTAATCTCCCACGCAAGCCCTGGGTTCAACTCAATCGAATCCGAACCGACCTGGGCTGCTGTAACTACCTCTTATGGAAATGGGGAAAGAGGGAATCTCCGCAGTGTGATTGTGGCGCAGATTATCAGACAATTCGCCACATCATCGAGGAGTGCCCATTGCGCAGATTCCCAGGGGACCCATCTAGCCTGCACGGGGCGGGAGAGGATGTTACCAACTGGCTGCAGCAGCTGGACCTGAGACTGTGAAACATGACTGAGACGCAACCACAAGTGGTGAAGAATACTGCCCAAGACTCGCCATACGAAAAGTAAAGTAAGTAATGATATCTTAAGAAATGAATTTGATAATGCCTTGTCAGAGTTGTAAAACAGCGGAGCACCAAGTATTGACCTAATTCCATCAAAGCTGCTTAAATGCGCGGGAAGTGACATACTTGACACAATGTTTGTCTCACAAAGCTTGTCTGCAAAAAATATGACACAGGAGAGATGCCTGAGGACTTCGCCAAATGCCTGATACGAGAGCTACCTAAGAAAACAGGCACAACAAGTTGCGAACAACACAGCATGATATCACACGCTTCTAAGATCCATCTCTATCTATCTATCTATACCATCACGGCATATCCCACAAGTGGGGTAGCCAGCAGACCAGCTGCATGTAAGAAACATGCAAGTTGTCCTCTTCGTGCCAATATAAAATCAAGACATTCAGGACGAGTGGCAAACTTCATCGCTGAATTTAAGATGTACAATGTCTTAATTTTTTTCGAACACCTGCCTTTTACAGGACACTCGAAAACTTAAGGAGAAGAGTGGGAGACCAATTCTTTACCGGGTGCTCCACGGGTCAGAGATTCTAAGATCCACACCAACATTATAATGAAAAGGGCAAAACGAAATGAACGAAACACTTTCAGAAGATCAATTTGGATTCCGCAAAGAGACAGGTACATGAGATACAATCTTGAGTTTAATACATACTTGTTCTAGAAAAGTAAATTACAATAAATAGAAACACATATATTCATCGACCTAGAAAAGGCATTCGATAAGGTAGAATGGGAACAACTTTTTAACACTCTCAACTAGACAGGAATGAGTAATAAAGACAGAAGAGCAATCTGGAGCCTTTACAAGAACGAAATGGCTGTAATTAAAATGGACAGGGATGCTCAATGTTGCCAGCACTCTTTAACTGCTATATATAGCGAGCAATATTGATGGACTAAGAGAAGAAATGAACTGGATAGGAGTAAAATTAAATGGGAAGAAGGTTGACATGATTCGATACGATGACGATATAGCACTGCTCGCAGACTCCAAAATGGAGCTGAATGAAGCATTTAATACTGTGGACTTTGACTTGTTGATTCGACACTGGAAAGCCTCAATATTTCACACTCATGCTCCCTTTGGTTTGAATCCTACCTAAAGGGACGTTTCCAGTGTGTTCGACTGCTGCCTGGTGGCGCTGTCTCTGAATGGGCGGAACTCAGATCAGGTGTACCTCAGGGCGGAATACTTTCTCCTCTCCTCTTCTCAATTTTTATAAGCCCTGTGTCACGCCTTATTAATACATGTCATTATCACTTATATGCAGACGACCTTCAGATTTACACTCATTTTAATATAGAAAATACTTCTACCGCTGTTGAGAATATATCTGAATGTCTGTAAAAAATTTCAGTTTGGGCAACGAATCATGGACTTATCATAAATCCTACAAAATCTCAATCAATATTCCTCGGCAGTCATTATCACATTTCAAAACTCAAATCCATGACCGTGCCCAATACAACAATGAACTCAGATATAATCCCTTATTCAACAACAGTGAAGAACCTTGGTGTGATTATGGACCAAAAACTAATTTGGCAGCAGCACATGAATACAATCCGACGAAAATTTTTCTATTCACTGCATTCTCTTAAAAGATATCAAATGTTCCTTCCAACTAAAATCAAAACCTTACTTGTTCAATCTCTGCTGCTGCCTCTCATAGATTATGCTAATGCAGTATATCTCGATATCAACCAAGACCTGTCAAATAAACTTGAGAGACTTCAGAATTACGGTATCCGATTTATTTTCAATCTCAAGAGGTCTGATCATATCTCCCAGTATCGAGTCAATCTAACGTGGCTAACTGTGCATCAAAGACGTGAACTTCATATTCTATCACTTGATTACTCTATTCCACGTCTTCTTCCTACTATTTAAAAGAAAATTTCGAGTATTTAGCGAGCCATGGCCTTAGGCCTACCATTGCGATCCAATAACGAGCGACTTCTGGAAATTCCTACACACAGTACCAATTATTTCTAGAAATCATTCTCAGTTTATGGTGCTCGTTGTTGGAACAATCTTCCTTCTTCGCATAGAGTTTCACAATCGCTCAATGTTTTTAAATCTTGTGTTAAGGAAAAAATGCTATCTTCTAACTCAGTATCCGTTCCCTAGCCCCCCCCCCCCTCTGGCTCCATAATCCCTACCACATGTTGGGTGTGTGTCAAATATTATTTTAAATTTTGTTTTTTTTCTTTTGTTGTGTATTAATGTCTTGTATGTTTTTTTGTAAGTAAATTAGTTTTTACTAGGCTTATGTCAATGTGTAGTGGTTAGATGGAAGAAATCACTTTATAGTGATAATCTCGCCACTGCACATCGTCCTAGTTTTTAAAAAAATTATATTACCTACATATTTTGTTAACACTGTTATGTAATGATGATGTGCAAGAAGAATAAATAAATAAATAAATAAAGCAAACAAGATGATAGAGATGTTTATATTGTATGGTATTCGTCTTGAATAGATATTAAATTTGCACGATAAGACTAAAACGAAGTATTTTCGGAATATTTTGTGACCGTGGCAGCAGGGTGTGCGTCGCATATTTCCATATAATATTATGTGGAAAGCGCGCCACTGGTTCCACCTACCTGCCCGCCTTAAGGTACATATTACGTATTATCTCAATACTGTATAGAATATGAGATCGTGTCAAAGGTTATTTACGTTCAACATCAACATTGTCAACAGTAAGATAACTACATCTACCTAGTTACATAAGTGCCCTTGGCCCTGTATCTGTTCTTACCACTACCCTCCTGCCCACGCTATGTCTTTTCTGACTCTACAAGTGTACCTACTTATTACAATACCTATCAATGACACCAACCTAAATGCTATCCGGGTTAGTTGGAAGACATTGCATTTTAGCGATAAACTCGCCCTCTGTACATTGAATTGTATAAATGATATTTTCTATGTTAATTTGTATTATTGTAAACAATGTACAGTGAAGAATAAAATAAATAAATAAATGCCTTCAATGTGACAAAATATAAATATGTACCTAATTAATAATAGTTTCTGTCACTTTCTGTATACACATTATACAGTATAATTATATGTATGTGTATATATGAATGACTGTATGACCTAATTTTCATCCGAAATGCATGTGCAACATGCATTCTATGAATGAAATATATATTATACATATATGTTTAGATAGGTTTCTGGACAACCTCCGGTTGTGTGTCGCCATGCCTACTGGCAGAGAATATAAGCCACCTGAAGATGATGAATGATATTCCACCAGAACGTCGTGGTAAGCCCTCTGCCAGTAAGCATTGCGACGACACACAACCGTCCCACATAATATGCATTCCATTATGCAACCATCGCAATATGCATTCCAAGGAGAACTTAAAGACTTACATGCACTTACGGATGACGTGATCTGGTGGCTGCGATAGCCAACACTTTGAACATCTCATATGAACGAGTTTCTAACATATTTATTTATTTATTGCATGAATAAATTCCATATGAGAAACCTTTCAGCAAGATGGCTGCCGCATTTGTTGACAATTCACCAAAAACGTAAGAGTGACACTTTCCCAGGCTAATTTACGACTGTTTGAACGAAATTCAGACAAGTTTTTGCGCCGTTTCATCACTGTAGATGAAACATGGATTAATTTTTACACACCAAAGACATGGGAAAACAATCTAAGCAATGGGTGAAAGCCGGAGGAAGTGCTCCGAAGAAGGCCAAGGTAGTTCCATCAGCAGGCAAAATATGGTTACGGTTTTCTGCGATGCACAAGGTGCAATCCTAATTGTTTTTCTCAAAAAAAAGAAGACACTAAATAGAAAGTATTACACTTCACCATGGGTGGCCAACCTTTTCAGCAGCCGGGCCAAATTTCAGAATGAGATTTCCTACCGGTCCGCACAACAATAAACTCCATAACATATGGAACATTTGATAATTTTACTTGATCTTAAAATTTCTAACCCCCCCCCCCCCTCTCGCCTATACTATTGCTATAACATTTTCAAAACGGTATAGGAATTTGAAATATTTCAAAACTCCTCGGTTTTCTATAAGAATATTTTCTCAAATACCTTTCAAAAATTCAAAAAAGTGACGGGTACTTATTTATTACCGATTATTATTAAAAAATGTGTCATTTGCTTCGCGGGCCGCACGTAGACAGCCAACAGGCCGCGTGTTGGCCACCCTTGCGCTACACTCTTGCTCTAGTTCAGGGGTTCCCAAACCTTTTTTCTCATAGACCACTGTTAAAATTTTGCTGGTCCCGGTGGACCCCCTACATTTCTACCCCCCCCCCTCCCCGTCGCAAAACTTTCGAGACTTTATAGGAATTTGAAATATATCAAAAACTCATTGATTTTCTTAAGGATATTTACTTGAATCATATTGTGTTATTTTTCTTAGTTATTTAATTGTTTTATTTTTCTTAGTATTGCTCCAGAACAGGTTTTGGTCTAATGGGGCAATATATTCCATAATGATGTTTTTATGTTAATTTTGTATGTAATATTTTTCTTAGTATTGCTCCAGAACAGGTTTTGGTCTAATGGGGCAATATATTCCATAATGATGTTTTTATGTTAATTTTGTATGTAATATTTTTCTTAGTATTGCTCCAGAACAGGTTTTGGTCTAATGGGGCAATATATTCCATAATGATGTTTTTATGTTAATTTTGTATGTAATATTTTTCTTAGTATTGCTCCAGAACAGGTTTTGGTCTAATGGGGCAATATATTCCATAATGATGTTTTTATGTTAATTTTGTATGTAATATTTTTCTTAGTATTGCTCCAGAACAGGTTTTGGTCTAATGGGGCAATATATTCCATAATGATGTTTTTATGTTAATTTTGTATGTAATATTTTGGAAAATAAATAAATAAATCTGATACTTGTACTTTTACCGAATATCCGATAACTTAACTATGGATTCGTGGACCCCCGCTTACAACTCGTGAACCCCCATTTTTTAGTCACACCAACGTAGTCCCCCGGCGAGTCTCCCGTGGACCCCTGGGGGTCCATCTGGACCACTTTGGGAATCACTGGTCCAGTTGAATCAAAAAATCAAAGCAAAACGGCCTCATCTTCCCAAGAAGAAAGTCACCTAGCCTAGCCTCCCAGTGATTTTTCTTTTTTCATAATATCTACTTAAATAAAAATGAGTTGACCATGTATGTTCCCCCATAATTTAAGAACGGCTGAACCGAATTGGCTGATTCTTTTTTTTGTGTTCATAATTATCAGAAGAGGGTTTGTATTGGAATTTCCAACGGAAAAGTCGGTAATTCGGATTGTATTTTTGTATGAAAATGAAGTTTGTATGACAGTTCCACTGTCACGTGTTGCCATAACGAAAATTAAAAAAAAATGTTTTATTCACCATCAACGACTTTTTTGTTGTTTTGTTCAATAAAACAATGTGGAGAATTATACAACATAATCAACCATGAAGTGTTTTCATAGATTGGCCTAAATATAGAATAATTTTTGTATACATTTTCAAATTAGAATCGGTAACATCTGTGGTTCTAAAATTTCAATTTTGAACAAATCATGGAAAGAATTTTTATAAATTTAAAATGAATAGGTATGTACCTAAAATAATAAATTAGTATCTACATAATGATATTATGTACAGCAAATCTGAGTTAAGTATAATTACTGAGGAATGTCCTCCTGATGATGCCAAGTTGAAGCCTTGGCGAAAACGTTTGAGGTGAATAAATTTAATTTGGAAATTATACAGTGTTTTAAAATCATTTTAATTATAATGAATATCCAAAGTGTTAACACAAAAACATATGATTTATTAAGTATAATTGTTCAACATTAATTAATTTTATTTCTTTACACTACACGATGACACACTTGGAAAATTACGAGAGTTCGTAAAGAGATTAAAAATAATATTAATCATTCATTGATTGTTAGGCGGTACGAAGTTGGTTGGGTATGCTAGTAATAAACTTATTAGGGCCAATTCTGAGTCATAATGAACTAACTAAAAATAGTTAGTATAACTAGTACAAATTCGTATCCAGCATTGTTATGAACTATAAACAACTATTATTAATTCTTATATGTGTGTTAATATTATAGTTGAAATCCGACCCTCCGCACAAGCATTTGGTTGTTTATGGAGGGAGCATTTTTACTATGTGTAATATTATTTTGTTATTGTAATATCAATGTATACTGTGTATTTATGAATAAAATAATAGTAATAAAAAAATGGTAAAATCTATGGGAAAAACTAATATTAGTCGGTGTTGCCACAATACAAAATGTTTTTCACGTTCCGATTTACATTTCTGGCAACAATTTAATAGTTGTCGCGTGTGAAATGTCAGATTTGCCGCAAATTTTGACGTTAATATTTGCGTGGGTGGTGGTATAATTTTACAATTTATACATGCTTAGAGTTGCGAGGGCCCTAAAAATATCCATTTTTTACTTTTAATTGAAAAAACAACATAACATATCCAAAATATAGCAATATTCTGCGGCAAAATTACAGCAACTTATAATAGTTGCACATTAAAAGTCGCGAATAAAATTCTGCCAAATCCAACTTATTTTAGTCGTCGGTTGTCAACTAAAATTTAATTTTGAATACGAAATCCATAGAGCGACGAAATTTATAGTTGTACTAAGGTGTCAAAATGAACTAACTTAATTAGTTTTAGTACGGAAAACTGTGAATACGAATTATAACTATCATGACTCAACTATCTCCCCACACTTAGTGCAACTAAACTATTTTATGATTCAGAATTGGCCATATTAAGGGGTATTGGATTAACATACTGCTATTATTGAATACAATGTAATTGAAATTCCACGGTTTCCTTACCAGACAAGGATTTATCACAATATCGCGTAGTACCTTCCTATGTATGTTTGTAATATTATGTCATAACGATATTATTGTACTGTTATGATACATATTATTTAGCTATTGTATTTATCTATGGGTGATATTGTGACAATGGCAAAAACTCCTATACCTTGGAATGAGTGGCATTAGAAGGCAATCATGGTGTACCACTTTTAAAACAACAATCACTAATACAACAATACACATAGGAGTATAATATATGTACCTCTACCTATATATATCGGCTTTCCAGTTCCATAACCCAACAAGTCGGAATGTCTTATATTTGAGAAATCTAGTTATATTTATATTACATACTAGGAATTGAACCCAGCACCTCTGTGTTACGAGTCATAACTCCTAAATATTCTCTTCTCTACCCTGCAAGTGAGGCATATAGTTACAAACTCCGTTAAGTTCACTTTTGGCAGTTTTGAGTAAAACACATTTTTCTATTGTGCTATAATTATTTTGCTTCTAAATTTTTCCTTATTCATAATATAAAATATAGCTTAAAATTCTAATTGATCAATAAATAACTACCTACTAAAAGTAGTGTTTAAACACATAATATATTTATTTAGAGTTCGGGCTTAACGTTATTTGATATGTCCATAGGGACTTAATGGTTTTTGGAACAAGCAAATGCCAACATAATGGGAGCTAAATTGGAATTCATTATTATAATTCATTCTCTTAATCGTTGATTCAAGGACCTTGTGGACTTACCTTAGTTTGAAATAAAATCATCAGTGGACTTAACGCAGTTTGGAACAAACTATTATTTCATTCGACCGAACGACACTTAACTGGATCGAAGCGATGCTGTCAAATAGGACTGTCAAACGACACTGTTAGACAAAACACTGGCTGTTCGAATTGCTAGAGGATGTCCACAAGGAGGTGTCTTGTCACCCCTGGAATGGTCCATCGTGGTCGACAGTCTCTTATGGAAGCTAAACAATGCTTATTTCAACACGCAGATGATCTGGTAATTACGATTGTAGGAAAATTCCAAAGCGCCGTATCCAGTCAATTGCAAAAGCCCCTAAAATTGGTGGAAACCTGGTGTAAAGACTACAGTCTTTCAGTGAACGCCAACAAGACTGTTATAGTCCCATTTACCAACAAAAGGAAGCTGGGTGGACTTAAGGCACCAACTCTCTTCGGAAAGACTATAACATTTTCCAAGGAAGTTAAGTATTTGGGTATTATCCTGGATCAACGGCTGACATGGAACCCACACTTGGATCACATCACCAAGAAAGCAAAGATAGCTCTAGGTACGAGCTGTAGAACAGCTGGGTTGAAATGGGGCCTTCAACCGAGGCTAGTCCTCTGGCTCTACACAGCTATGGTTAGACCAATGATCACCTACGGCTGTGTGGCATGGCACAAGAAAACTCAGGAGTAGGGGATTCGATCACGACCCTTTTTTCTAATCCCGGGATTTCGGGATTATCTAAAGTTGATCCCGGGATCCCGGGACTAGTCCCGGGATTGTATTGGTAATGTAAAGTGGTAACAAAAAGTCAGTAGGACATGTCAAAATCACTTTTTTTTACTTATCTTTTAATGAATTTAAGTTTTGAATCTGCAAAAAGTCGGTTAAACAAAATTACACTTCAAACTTCTTCTAAAATAAACAAACAAGGCACTTCTGTTTATGATTTATAAAAGTAACAATTTAACTTTTTTTATATTTTTAAATTTAATTCTTGTATTTGTATTTATTTCATAGTTTTAACCAGAGATGTGACGTATTTGAAATTAAAGTACTTAAAACACAAGTACAAAATACAAAATACGTAGGTATTTTCATTTTGTATTTCAAATACCTTTTCGTAAAAAGTATTTCGTATTTTATTTAAAATACTTTTTTTGAGTATTTTGTATTTTACACAAAATACTTTTACAAAATACCTTTTTATTTGTTTGAAACAAAATTCTGCCAATAATTGATATGCGCGAATGCAAGCTTTTTTTTTGTCAATTTGTTGAATTACGAATACCTACAACGTTTCCATTAGAGTACTCCATATTTGAGATATACACACATAATAATGATGATTGAACTAATTATACATGACGCCGTTGAATGATCCATGACCATTCCAAGGGCGCTGTGATTTCTTCTGAACTGCAGCGTTTTCAAATTTGTCTGCAGGCAATCTGTTCCAGGCAATTGACGCTGAGACTCTGATTTTCCTTTCTGTAAATTTAGAGGTATTTGCAATATTGAACTCTACGAGTTTGTTCACGGCATTAGAAGCTGAGCACAGTCTTCGACTCGAATTTTTGTCAGCGGAATAGGTCAGTGGATGGTGTGCTACCTTGTGGACAGTGAGACACAGTTTAAACTCCACTCTCTCTGAGACTCTCAGCTAGCGTAGACTTCTTAGTAGTGAAGTGATGTGGCAGCTCTGATTCTCTCTGTAAATGATTCGGAGGCAACATTAAAAACCATCTGAAAACGATCAAGAAAGGTCTGGAGCAGTCCTGTATATAATATGATGTTACAGTAGTCCGTACGATTTCAGATTCGGAGTATCCATCCTGATTTATTCTGCAGCCCAAGTTCAGGAATTCTCTAACCTGCTTGATACTCACTCCATTTATGACTATTTTCGCAGTCGCCTCATCTCTTCGAACGACCATACATTTTGTATTGTCTTTATTTATTTTTTATGTTGTATTTTGATAGTTTATTCAACTCATCTTAATTATCTGCAAGCAATGCTATATCGAATCATGTCAACCCTTTCTCCATTTATCTATACTCTTGTCCAGTTATTCATTTCTTCTATCTATTCATCAATGGCTCGCTGTATATAATAGTTAGAGAGTGCTGGAAATATTGAATACCCCTGTCTTACACCTTGTTCGACTATTTGTAAAAGGTATTTTAAATAAGTATTTTAAAATACGTATTTTGTACTTAAATACCATTTTGAAAAAGTATTTAGTATTTTGTATTTGAAATACAAAAATTCAAAAGTATTTGTATTTTGTATTTAAATACTTTTTTGAAAGTATTATGCACATCTCTGGTTTTAACCCAGAACATTTTTAGTTTAGTGGGGCAATATATTCTATAATATTTTTATTTATGTTTGTTTGTATGTACTATTTTGGAATATTTTTTTTAAAAAATCAACTTAAGACTTATTTAACTTAACCCATAACAAAAAAAAATACTACAGGGATCAATGTTTAAACTCGTATTTTTAAATCAAATTGACCAGAGACTTAATGAATTATTTATTCGAATTAGGTTGATAAGTGATTTTTTGATGCTATTTTTTAAAATATCAAATCGCTCAAGCATTGTTAAAAGACTATTCCAACGCGATTTGCAGTTAAACAATAAATTAAGCTCTCTTCCATGTTCCTTTTCAATATAGTTTTGAAGCATAGTATCATTCTTCAAAGATGCTCTTTTAAAAATAAGAACCACTACGAACTTTCTTTACGACTTCATTAATATTCCGGTCATTGGTCAAACTTACCATTACCGATTTTAATGACTAATCCTGAGTCTAGTTCTTCATTATCACCATCCAAATCATCAACAAAATGCGATAGCCGTTTATGTATTAAATAAATAAATAAATAAAATATCATCACTGATAGGTTCATTCGCAGGTACCTATTTTTCTATACAATAAATCACAAACGGCTAAGTGAATACCGTGTGCAAAACAAACTAGGTGCTTTGCATTAACAAGTTTTCCAACTGTAATTTGGACCATCAGTAACTATTGCCACAATATCGTATCTAGTGAGATATCGAACTCAGAATAGCGCTCTTTTAAGAAACTCACACAAGCTTCGGCTGTCAGTGATTCATTGATGTGCTTGAGTCCCAAATATTTGACTAATTGTATAATTGTATTAATCCCGAAAATCCCGGGATTTCTTCAATTTAATCCCGAAAACTAAAATACGACCGGGATCGAATCCCCTACTCAGGAGACATGCATAAATGTCCTGAATAAAATTCAGAGACTTGCATGTATTCTCACAATGCGTGCTATGTCCTCAACACCCACAACTGCCCTAGAGGCGATGTTGTGTTTGAGCCCATTGCACGTACATATGCAAAAGGAGGCTCGCATGGCATTGCTACGGGCGGCAACGGGAGGCAGGAACAATTGGCGCTCCAGCATAATGAGAGGATTATATTCAGACCTCAACAATGCTCCTATCATGGATATGCCCTCGCCCCTCAGATACCATGAATGTGGCTTACAGATTTGTTAAACACTACACAATAGACATACTTGAAAGAGAAACCTGCCGAGAAAATGATCCCTATTCCTTTCGAGATAGAGACATCATATCGTGGGTTCAATGCTAGGAACTAGACAACTCAAATTTGATCATTTTGAATTTTAAATTTTCGATGTTTGCCTTAATGTTTTGAGTAATTTCTACTAATAATTATGAATTGAGACGCTTCCTTATACTGTTATTAAAGTGTGATACGGGTGTTTCCAGGCTCCCAGCAGCACTACCCTCCAGGGTTCACTCCTCTACTCTCAGAGGGGGGGGACTTACCTTTCTTCCCGGCTAGCTCACCCTGAAGGAGATAAGTCCTCAGTCCTCCGCTCCTTCGAACAGCCGGAGGTAGCTAAACAACCCGTATGATATCTTCCTCTGCGGATTTGAACCGCGAGATGGCCTTTCTCTCTTCCTCTTTCGAAAACTCAATAAGTATGTAAGCAAGTGGTGGGGATAGGGAATGCTAATTATTCTACTAAGTGCAGACTCTAGAATACTTGTTATCAGGTAAGATTTATTTACACAAAGTAAAATACACTAACAAAATCACCCGATTTGGTGCGTGTACAAATAAAACAATGAAAACAATAATCATCTGCTGCTTCCACCTTGATATTACAATGTACAGTAATTGTAATGTATTTTTTTAATAAGCTAGTTCAATAATAAAGAAAAATATATATATTTACAACAGCTATTATTTATAAGAGAAATTAAGAAAATATCATATTTCTAAATGTAGGTAACTCAATGTAATGTTGTATTCACATATAATAGAAAGAAATGTTATTAAGAGCCCTTGATAGGTAGGGAACTCGAAATTGTCACATGATTTTACGCAACCATTTTTCAACATTGATTATTAATTAATTGCAATATTTTCGTGATCGAAATGATATTTTTACTGTTTGTTTTTGATAATATCAAAATTTGAACATATTTTAATGTATTTTTAATAATAATAAAAAAAATAACCGAGAGATTCATGTAGAAATTATCGATTGAAAAACACCTTCCGAAATTTCATCACGACTAGCAGAGGTATTTTAAGACAATCATCTTAGAGGTTACATAAATGATGAAGTAAATTTAGCTCCAAGGATGCTTTAGAAAAAACCAATTTTTCTTAAATTTGGGTAATATTTAGCCGTATTTTTTTTAATATGCGAAAAAAATGGGATTTGTGACGTGCACATAAGAAAATATAATTTTTAGTTCGTCAAGTTCGAATAAGGAAAACATATTTAAAACAATTTTAATTGAATAATTTATCATATGATTATAATAGCGTGATGTGTTATTTATATTTTGAAATTTTCATTTTAAATTTTCCGCTTGCGGGAAAGTTTTTATGAAAATTTCCGTAGAACTCAAAATTCGACCACAGTTCGGCCAGCCGAGCCAAAGAGTCGGCACGCTGTTGAATTTGCGTCTGATTATTTATTTAAAATTATTAAAAAATAGAGATGGTTTTATGCTTGAAACTACATAATTACAGCACTAGATTACTTGATTTTTACCAAGGAAACATATTTTTATATGTGTCATCAAGTAATCCATATATAAATGTTTTTTTTTTTTATAAAAAAAAACATTATAACTTAATATACCTAAATAATATTTATTTCCATGTCTGTCAAAATGCGAATCGACGAATACGAGAATGAGTGTTCAGTACTATAGATGAGGAGTTCACAAGTAAAGGCACACCGATCCATTTTTCACAAATATTTAACTATGAATGAAGTAAAATAAATCAGTGAAGTTGATATTTTCAACCGACGGTTCTCGGTGGAAATTCATGTTGAATTACTTACAAATAAATCACTTATTTATATTATATCCACTGTGACTTTTAATCAATAAAAAGTCACAGTTTAAACACTATCTACAAATAAGTGTTTTATATAATTAATTCAAATAAATTAGTATTTTTTTATTTTTAATTTAATGTTGGTGAACTTGTTTGTGTACTTAATAAAACTGTAGATTGACCTCAGCATATCCGCCTATTTCTCTTTTTGCTTATTAGTTGCAACATATTTCTTTTCTAATGATAAACGCAAAGTGCCAGCTAATATCCAATTATTAAAAGATGAATACAGAAAATATGCTCTTAACACTAAATTACAGTTCGTATACCTTACAAAGACTATGATAAAATAATACAAATACATAGAAATATATCCGGTATCAGGGATCTAAATTGCTGCCGGTACCTACTCTGCAAAGAATTCACCAAATTTATTTAGGTATGCTGTTTTCTTAGTTTCAATGTTCTAGAGTTGATGTAGGTAACTTTGTGTATGAACTCCTCAGAATGACATTCACCGATGTCAATATTGTTGTCATAGCAACATTTTGTTATTTTTGTGAGTATTAGTATTAAATCAGAAATATACTAAATACACTGATTTATAGTTTTATTTTAATTTTTTCATTATTTAAAATGACGAAAGAGTCATTACGAATGTTAAGAAAAAATAAATTAGCTACATATTATTCACATGATCAAAATGAGTGAGTATATTATAATGATTGATTTATATTATATTGTTTTTGAGATATTTTTTTTTGTAACGTAACCTTTCCTAAAGTAATTATTAAAAATAAAATATTTTAATACGCGTGTGTAAGCAAACAATGTTTCTGATAGAATAAATTAATAAATTCTTTATATTTTATACTTTCCAGATTATTAGATGATTAGATGATTAGTGACATTAAAACGGTGATGGAGAATTACTAAGACTTGACTTATCATTTGCAAATGTAAGTACATAGTTCTTTAACTGATATCCTGATATTTAGGTATATAGTAAAATCAGCACGTATTATCTTATTTTCATGTTACTATTTCAAATAAGCTGATATATGAATACACGCAACATGTTTGAATCTCGGATACATATGTATGTTTTAAAACAAGCTTTGGTACAATTATTATTATTTTATTTTATGTATTTATTCATGATGCCATTCACTAGTTTGCGAATGATTTAAGTATTCCATAAATGTACTAAGTAATAATATAAAATTAGTTTGTGAATCAATAGTGAGAAAATGGTTTAATGTAAAAATAGATCTCAGCATGCATTTGATTTTTAGATTATTATGAGTATTCGAAGTTTTCTAAATATGCATATTATATATTTACATATTTGCAGAAACCACTTTGCATGTATGGTTACTATGGAAACATATAATATTTATATTTTGACATTCCATTTCCACGTGAAATTTTAGCACAAAGACATTGTACTTTAATAAGACTGTGCATTATTGGCCGGTTTCAATAATCTATCTATCCGCTCCTGTCGATTGAAATCTATTGTGTTCTATATTTTGAATCATACATTTCAATCGATAGTCACGGATAGATAGGTTATTGAAACCGGCCATAAGACATGATTACACATTAAATCACTTTATTGCTATAATTTTGTTTTATTTCGATGATGAAAAAATACTCTGCAAATATATGGACAGATTGTAAATTTATCCTTGGATTATGATGACTCAAATCTTTTTTTGTGATACTAAAGATGCATGAATCATTCTCTCCAAATCCCGGCCTTTTTGTTGTTTGCAATTTAATGGTGGAGTCAAAAATAATAAACAAGGGAAAAACATATTAAATATTCTTTTATACTTTTGCAGCACTGGTGCCACAGTCGCCGTTTCTTAAGGCAGCCATCATTGTCACTTAATTTGACGTCCCAGAAGAAAGAATAAATTATGGTCAACTCAATGCAGAATGGTGCAACAAATTATGGATAAACTCAAATATACCTACTTTACGTGTACTTTTTAAGGTGTATAATATAAATTATATAATTGTTGCAGAATAAAACTGAGTATTATTAAAAAAAAAGTATTTGAGTACTTTATTGGAAATATACCCACTTATACGCCCACATATATGTACATACAACAAGGTAGACATGTAAAGCTAATAAGCTTTTTTATGACCAATGATATGATGAATCTATCTATACCTTCACGCCACATCCCATGTGGAGTAAGCAGAGAGAAGGGAACGCCAATTAAGTAAACACCTACCATTATCCAGCAAAAATAATAATAGTTTACCTACCTACGTGTTTGCTATATTCATATATAGGTATATGTAGGCCAATTTATAACTCTTGGGGCATGAATGCTCTCTCGCAGGTGGGCCTTGGTGACCTCTGGTGCATCAATTGCATTATACATGCCGTTTTTTCAATGGAGTGCACAATCTTGTTAAAAATTATGTCTTTGTACGCAATGATTTTGATTTTTGTGTCATTTGGTGTCATAGATAATGAGTGAAATATACATCACGTACGTCGCATTTTTTATCTCCTTTTTCACTTACCGCAAAAAGAGAGACAGTGATTTTTTAATGTTCGTAGTTTTTCGGACATAATATTAACTATATTTACCTACGTGTGTTAGTGACCAAGTGGTGTATAGATAATGAGTGAAATATACTTAATTTCTTTATCTCCCTTTTCACTTACCGCAAAAAGAGAGACAGTATTTTTTTAATGCTTCGTAGTTTATTGGTTCGTACGTAGTTTAAAAGTTAAAATTTGGAGTAAACACCTGTTTTTAGGCAATTTTAGCATATAGTCGAACGATTTCAAATTAAATTCTGGCTGTGAAGTCCTGTTAATAAAAGGGAAACAAATGAAACATTATACTAGAGTCTCAAAAAAAAATTGCGAGCTCTTAATTAATTAAGGCTAGATTAAACTTGCAGTAGTCGTACCACTAGGTACTTGCGTATGACAAATTATTATTATTATTTTCACTATCAATTATTCATTAAAATTTTATAATTAAGTAAGAGTATCAATTGATAGTTATTTGCACAATTAAAGAAAAATCAACCCACTAATAGACCATAATAAAATGCTGATTCATAACAATTATTAAAGTCAGTCATCCATAATCAATTGCTCTTAAAACAAAATATTCTCAAATAATATTAGATACACAAGATCAAAATTAAACTAATAGTCATACCATAACAAGGTAACTATCCATGACAATTATTTATGCAGGTCATCAATAACTAGTTACTCATTATAACATAATAATTATCAGTCAATAAATTGATAACAATGTGTAAAATAAAAATAAAATAGAACATAAATTTAAAAACAATTTTTCTTACGATATGATTAACCGCGCTTCCAATGTATGTAGATCTTAATCTCTTCCTTTTGACCTCAAATTGTGAAATAACAAAATTTTAATCAAAATTTGAATGTTTTATTTTTTTATTTATTTTTATTTATTTATTATTCCAATAGAGCATACAAAATTAACATAAAAAACAATATAATGGAATATATTGCCCCACTAGATTAAAATCTGTTCTGGGGCAATACTAGAAAAAAATACATATATCAAAATACAATTTTTCAAATATGACTTAAAATACAATTCTTTTATGTAAACTTGAATAAGAGTTAAAATAATTCAAAATACATAATGAAATAGCATGTCATACGTCAAGTCATTTAGAATGTACAAATAAGATTAATGTAAGAGTAAGTCAGTTATTGTATTATGTTCGTCAGGTCTCTCTCAGACTCCCTTCTTCCCCTGTCCATGAGCCAATTCGTCACCAATTTGTTTAAGTTTTTCCCACTTGGGGAAATAAATTTAGCAATATTTGGGATTATTCGATTATACATTCTTGGCCCAAGGAAGGTGAGGAATCTCTGAGCAAAAGTCGTATGTGTAATAATTGGTTGCAATAGTCTTCCATTTCGTGTATTTGCTGAAAGCATGTGTTGTGGCATGTATGGAGTTGGATTTAGGTGTATGTGTTTAGTTATCGTCTTTATGTATAGTTGTCGTATGTCCAGTACAGAAAATTCTTTGAAAAGTCTATCAGATGAGTATCTATACGGTTTCCGGCAGATTACCCTAATGAGAGACTTCTGTGCAATTACAGCAGGGTAGAGATTCGTTTTAGCCATACCCCCCCAGCCTATAATACCGTAAGTGAGAACACATTGGCCTAGCGCATAATTCATCGTTTTCAAGATTTTCAAGTCAAATATGTCTCTAATGTTTCTAAAAACGTAAGTAAGTTGTCTTGTCCTTTTAGTTACATTCGCTATGTGTTCCGTCCATCTCAAATTATTGTCTATTGTAATTCCCAGATATTTGTATTTGTTTGTATTTGTTAGCCTGGGACAATTACAAGTCAGTGATTGTGTTCTACAGTCATGTACAGTTATGGTATGTTGGTCAGTGCAGGTGGGTTGCCCTCTAGCATCAATGGAAAAAGTCATGTATTTGGTTTTATCCACGTTCAGGGTTAGTAAATTTGTTTGTAGCCATTCCTTCACCTTATTCATCCCATTCTCAGCCATACGATGTGTTTGTTTCCAATTTTTCGACCTAAATAATAGGACAGTGTCGTCTGCAAATGAGATCATTGAACCCCCTATATCCATCTCGCAAAGGCTGTTAATGTACAGCAAAAATAAGGTTGGTCCAAGTATACTGCCCTGTGGTACTCCGTATGAGTTTCGTATGAACCCACTGGTAGATCCAGGTAGTTTAACTGCCTGCAACCTATTTTCCAAATACGAGTGGAACCATTTAGAAGCTCTTTCATCACTTAATGTATGGTAGGTACTTACCATCACCTATGTAGGTAGGTACTTCCGTTTCTTGGAACACAGCATTCACGTTTCCTCCCCTTCTAAGTGGAATCTTCCCGTTGGCTAATTCCCCTCTGACCCTCTATGAAGTCACACAAATCACATTCGCAGTAGGCTTCTTACGTAATTATTTTAATCAGCCGACTGAGGTAAGTCTATCGCCCAGCTTTTAAAAGCTAATCAACCAGCAATTAATGATTTAATATAGATTGGAAAAGTTGTTTGATTTGTACTATGTAATTACACACCGATATATTCGTTTACTTGTTCACTACGAATCATTTGGCTCACAATTAGTTCTTATTCACGATTGATATCTTCCAAATTTTCGCGACTATGTATCAATCTTCTCACCAGGAGTGCACAGATATCAATTTTTTTGCACATGTATCACATACGTTTAATTTGTTTTTATTATATTATTTTATTTTATCTTATGTATGTATTATTATTATTTATTGTATGTATGTATTATTCGTGTATATGTATAAATTATTTATTTATATACCTATTTAAAACTTTTTCTCTTTGGGTTCCTGTATTTATTTTTATTTTTTATTATTTTTATTATTATTTGGGTAGGCATAGACCTATTTTTTTTTTATTTTTATGTGTTAGGGTTGACTGGAAGACGTTGCCTAGCAACAAGTCCGCCTTTTGGCCTAATTTTGTTAATTGTCACGTTTTGTAATTTTGTTGTTTATGTATTTGTGTAGAATTATGATCAATAAAGATTTATTTATTTATTTATTTATTTAATCTTGAAATTAATTGTCTCAACAGATTTCGTGGATATTAATCGCGATACTTTCACTCAGCGAATCACACAATAAAATGATGTCTCTAAACTATATAAATATTTATAATTAGAAAGAATCGTAAAGTTATCTAATGCACATTATAAATGGGACACCTAAGATTGTGAAAAACAGTAAAAAAAAACTAGGAAGCATTAGCATTTATTTTCAAAACGCAAGAGGTTTAAGAACGAAACTTACTACATTACGACAGAATATACCAATATTGAATCATTGTATTTATATTTTAACAGAAACATGGCTTGATAGTACAATCAATTCATCTGAATTGGGTTTTTCTTCACATAATATCTACAGGTGTGACCGCAGCCATTATACAAGTACTAAGGAGAGAGGTGGAGGAGTGTTGATTGCTGGGAGCAAAATATTTCTTCCACATCTATCAAAGTCCATAAAAGCAATATTGAGCAATTATTTGTTTTAATTAAGGCGGAACGGAAGGCAAAACGTGGCGAATCGGAAATGTTTATATCCCACCGGCATCAACATCAGAAATCTAGAAGTCTTACTGTGAAGAAGTGGAAAGACTGCAAAACAAATATCCTAAAGCCAGATTTATTTTATTTGGAGACTTTAACTTACCAAAGGTAAAATGCACACAGCATGTTAATGCTTTTCCTGTGAATGAGGACAACAATGAGGGTGCTCGAGAGATAATCGAGACAACTGTTTATCTGGGATTAACTCAACGAAATTTTATCTTTAATTCCAATAGTCGGCTTCTCGATTTGGTTTTCTCAGATGTCGAAGATTTACATGTTGATCTATCGAGTGAAGAAATGGTACCAATTGACGTCCACCACCCACCACTGTTTGTAAAAATGAATATCAAAACCGAAAAATGTGAAAACAAAAGAACTTTCTCATTCAACTTCAACAAAGGTGATTATGATCGCGCAACTGATTTCCTTTTTAAATGCGACTGGTCGTTCTTACAGAGTGATGATATTGAATATGTAGTTGCCGTATTTTATGGGATCATATATGATGCAATAAACAAATTTATTCCCTATGAAGAATATAGAGTGAGCACCTACCCAGCATGGTTTTCTCGTGAGCTGATTGAACTAATTCAAGAGAAAAAATTAGCACATAGAATATATAAAGAGTCTTCTGATTCAAAGGACTATAATACGTTCAGCCAACTGAGATCCAGGTGCAATAATTTGAAGGCAAAATGCTACTCTGATCACATAAGAAAAGCAGAAAATACAACAACTGATGCAAAAAGCTTGTGGAAATTCAAAAATTCTCTATCAAGGAGTGACAATGATTACCCCGTCCAGATGTACCTGAATGAAGAAAAAGTTAGTAAGGTAAATAATATTGTTAATAAATTTGCAGACTTTTTTAGTGACGTTTACGAACCGAATCGACATGATGTGGTTTATCCTGACAATATTGGTGGAAAATTTATCGAATTATCAAATTGTCAAATTCTATTTGAAAGGTTGCAGTATAGGCTCTCACACCTCAATACAAAAAAATCCTCCGGACCGGATAATGTACCGCCGATTTTCATAAAGAAGTGCGCACATGCTCTAATAATTTTTCCACTCCTATTTATTTTTAATAAATCCCTTAAATGTGGGATTTATCCATCTGCATGGAAGATTGGAAATGTTACACCTATTTTTAAAAAAGGAGATAAAGCTGAAATTTCAAATTATAGGCCGATATGTCTTCAATCCTCTATAGCTAAATTATTTGAATCTCTTGTTCTGGAAAAGATCATGCCATCAATAGTCCATATTATAGAACCCCAACAACATGGTTTTGTTCCGGGCAGATCAACCCTAACGAACTTGACAATATATGAAAATGCTATAGCCGAAAGTCTTGCACTGGGCTGTCAAGTGGACAGCATTTATACAGACTTCAGCAAGGCATTCGACAAAGTACCTCATAATATTCTTATAAGCAAACTATCGGCTTTGGGTGTGTCGGATGTCTTGCTGAGATGGTTTGAGAGCTATTTGTCGGGACGATCACTACGAGTGAAAATACAACACGTATGTTCTAATAGTTTCTCGGCAACGAGCGGCTTGCCACAGGGCAGCCATCTCTCTCCAATTTTGTTCCTCATATTCATCAACGACCTAGCTTACGAAATGAAAGATGTGGAGTACTTGCTGTTCGCTGACGATCTAAAGATTTTTAAAAGAATAGAGAATGTTGCCGATTGTTATATATACTTCAGGAGAACCTGAATAAACTCAATGCATGGTGTCATAAAAATCGTTTATTTTTAAATGTAAAAAAATGCCAACACATAACCTTTACGAGAAATAAAAATCGCATTCTATCTGATTATCATATTGAAAATGATAAACTAGACGCAGTTAAAGAAATAAGAGATCTTGGGATAATTTTTGATGAAAAATTATCATTTGTGAGTCACATAACTGAACTGACTAGTAGAGCATTTAAAACATTGGGGTTTGTTCTGCGCACTGTGAGTGAGTTTACAGTAAATATTGATGCAATTGCAATTCTATTTAAATCACTAGTCCGCAGTCAGCTCGAATTTAATTCCCAAATATGCTCTCCTAGTTATGGCATCCATATTCATAATTTTTAAGGTTTATCAATTACAAACTGCGCATACCACGGGACCAACTTAATTATGAGTTCTTACAGCTGAAATTAAATATTGAATCTCTTGAAGATAGGCGAATCATTAGTGACCTAATATATTTATTTAAAATAATGAACAACTATTTTGATAACCCTGACTTACTACAATTCATAAAGATAAGAGTACCTACCCGATACACTAGAAATCGGGAACCTTTCCATATTGACAACTATTATACTACAAATTATATTAAGCATACAGTAGTGCCCCGCTTACACCAACTAGGAAATATGTATTTATCCGAGGTAGATTTATTCAACACAGAGTTCAATATGTTCAAGTCTTATGTAAAAGAACTGTTCACCTCGGGATACTATCCTTTAATTTGACAATATATATGTATATATTTTTTAATGTGACTTATTGTTTCTTTTGTATTGAAGATATTGTTTCTTACTTTTTTGTTATTCTTTTGTTTTGTTTGTTTTTATTTAATTTTTCATATAACTGAGCAACATGGAATTACATTCTTGTTTTTCTCTTTTCTGATGAACATAATATGTTGTATATGTGTGCTCATTTTCGATTCGTTTCCATTATGTTAATGTCTAAAATTTAGACTCTAAATTGTAACGAACTTACATTATTATTAATGTTTATATACCTACTATATTGGTTAATATATATATTTGTTTTAGTTTACTTATTTTCACTTATACTGCTTATATTTTTTTTGCTAAATGCATTTTTCTATGATTTTTTATTTTTATATTGGATGTGTTTTGTATTGTACTGAAAATATTATTAAATTTACCAAATGTTCAGGTTTATGGTCTATCAACTGTACCCGAGTGGACAGTGTAGGTGTATTGTCACGATTAATATCTGTCTGTCCTGCGGGTCGAAATATTTTTATTTGTACAGTGCAGTTGGTACTCATAATGAAGTACACGGTACTATTATATTGAGAATACCGTAGACTTGGACATAGCTATATGATTGCGCATATTTATGTATGTATGTGGTTTGGACTGAATGATTGTTTTGATTACCTATATTATTTTATAATTTGTAATATTTAACATTAATTTCTAAAGTTTGTTATATATTTTAATTTTGCTGATATTCTTGAACTGTTTTCTTCTTGTATACATGTTAAATTGTTTGGAGGGTAGAGTAATGATATGTTTTGATGTAAATTGTATTAGTTAGGATTTTATTTTGTATTTAACCTTTCCCTTACGGCCGCAAAAAAATCCACGCGCTCCGGTGATGTACACTCAGTGTACATTATTGAATTACTTGTTTTTTTAGTCATAAAAATGGAATATTTTACATTTTTTTGCTTTTACCAGCAATTATAAAGATTGTATCTACATATAAATGTGAATATATGTATAAAATATTATATTATAAGGACTGAAAAATGGAAAAAAACATCGGAACATGCAAAATAATGATCGTCATAAATTTGAGTAACAATCCACACGTCCATCCGGCGTCTAGAACAGCAGCAAACTAATGAAAGAATGAGACGACACGAGTGCAGTGCGTAATGATCTACTGCGCAGCGTTCTTCAACGGATAATATTTGCGACAACGACAAGGTGTTTCAAATAAAATATAATATTTTATATATACGACATGAAATTAATATTAAATTTATTATTAAATTACACAATCAGTTAGAAATATGATCACATGTAATAAATACGGTATTTAATGTACATGTACTTAAAATTATAATTTTTTATAACAGAATTAAAAATAAACATAATACGATATAACCGTGAACATTTTTGAACATACATAATGCTTAGATACGAAGTTATTAATCAAGAGGTAAATAAAACCTAATAAATATTATTGATCTTATGCATACCTACACTTAATGATAAATATGTCAATCTCTAAAAGTCAACAGAATAATATGGATGTACCTAACTAAACATTATCATACACAAGTAAGAAAACAAAATTATAAACAAGTAAGTACATAAATAATTCATAAGTTTCGCACATCAAAATTATTGTGTAAGTGCCTACCTAAATGGAAATAAAATATTTTAATTTAAAATAACATAAAATATATTATCAATGAGCGCAATGTAGCAAAAAAATAAAATAAAACAATAATGGAAATATTTTTGATAAAATAACAAACAAATAAATAAAAAAATATTCCTTACACAAGCATTAGGATGCTTAAAAGGAGTGGAGTATATTGTCTAAAATGTGTTTATATGTGAAATGTTGATTTATGATTACATGTTTAAAATTTAAATAACATTAAAAGTAAATAAATATTTATGGGAATTAGGGATCACAAATACTTTATTATCACTCTGTAGACAACACTAACATACCAAGGATACGAAATGACTCACGCACACAGCTAATGTGTCGCCAGGAGTACAACGAAGATGAGCCGCGGTGTCAAAATGTTGTACTAAAAATTATATACCTAAAATACAGTTTGAGTCGATCATAGCGCCAGGATTATTCATCATGTTCATTAAAGTATGTTATACACATTTTCGCGCCATAAATACAAATATGCATACGACAAATTTTCGCCGGATTCAATTACAAAATATTTTATTGTGTCGCAACCAATAAATATTTTTATTTCGCGATTCTTTTATTCAATTAACAAATATATGACGGAGGATTAGCTAAAATATCATAAATGGGATTAGCGTATTTACGAAGATATTCACACAATAAGGGGCAATGTCAACGTAGTGTACATCACAGGACAGCGAAAGTTAAAAAAGGCAATAGCCGTTTAAAGTTTAATAAATAAATAAATTACTACACATACCAAAGCCATCCAAGAGAGAAAAAAATATAACAAAACACAATATTCAAATTGTTCCATTTTCAAAACTACTAATAAATTTAAACAAACTACTATACTTCTTATTTTCATTATGTGATTTAGGTAGGTACTTATCTACAGAGGTACCTCCTTTCACATTTTTTTCTTATCTCATACATTTGTAGATATTTGGGAGATTTTTGATCGTAATAAAAATACAGAGCCATATCAAGTGTTTCAATAATATACAGTGGGTGGCCAAATTATTAGGGACAGTTTAAAATTTTTGTAATTTCCAGTTTTGTTGAATTATTTGAGCATAAAATATCAACTTAAATAAGGTTTTTATATTTATTTTTACTGTTGGTGTCACTATTATCATTTTTGGTAAGTGAAAATACTGCTACTCTATGTCATTTACGAAAAAAGTGAGATTTATTCTTATTTGGTCGTCGCTTGCTAAAAACATGTTAAAAACAACTCATGTTTTGAAGACATATAAAACATTTTTAAGTTGATTTTCCTGATGTTTTTTGGCGAGTAAATAATTAAAAAGTAAGTAATGTTTCTTGTTTAGTCAATTTTAGATATATTTATTGGTGGATTTAAATTTTTTGAACATTGCATGTGATAATAACCTCAAAATTATCTCGATTTTGCATGGGCAAGACTTCAGACACGTTTCCAAGAAAATGCAGAGAAATGCAAACTTGTAATTATACTCTACACATTCTCAGAGATATATAGCAGATCTAACAGGAATTAAAAAGTCAGAAGTTATCAGAATCAAAATAAAAATGGCTCAAAACAAGCCCTTGGAAGTAGCCGTATCAGCAAATGTGGGTAAAAATGAATAATTACTCCCCATACCAATAGGAAAATGAGGGATATATGCTTCCAAAATTGGAAAATGAGTACGACCTGTCTGACTGCGATGATAAAGGATGAAGAATCTGCAGTTTTCCATAAGAAAGTCAGAAGACGGTTGGCCGGAGACAACTTGATTGATTGTAAGCCAATCAAAAAATCACGCCTAATCAAAACAATGAAGAAGAAACGGCTGCAATGATCCAATCAACACCGGAATATGAGTGTTGCAGATTGGAATCGAGTAAACACTACTTTCTAAGTACTGTTAAGTTAGAGAATACCATATTTTTGAAGTTTTTGTAATATTTTACTGATGTGCTTCTCCGACGACAATTTTCCAGATTTTGGTCGAAAAAACTTAATTTGCTTGACGACGTCCTGCGGAACAGGTTCCACCCTGACTGTCTTGTGGAAAGAGTCAAATCAATGGTTAGTGTCATGGCATGGTTTGTCATCTCAGCCAAGGACATGGGATGCCTTTACATCGTGAAAGGGACGATGAGACAGGATCAGTATAAGCGAGTACTAGAAACTCAACTGCTTCTGCAACTTGAAAAATGTTTCGGTGGTCACGATGAGTAAGCTTTTATATACGATTCGGCACCGTATCATAAAGGCAAGAGTATCACTGCATTCCTGGAAGAAAAAAACATAACCATTTTGCCCTGGCTGGACAACTCACCTAACATGAGCCCTACAGAAAATATATAGGAACTCTATAAATGGGAGTTGCCAAGGACGTAGTCACAACCAAGCGCCAGCTGGTTGAAAGTCTGATCAAAGAGTGCCATCACAATACGAAGCTTCAACAGAATGCAAAATTCTGCATAGACAGCATGCCTTGACGTATAGAAGCTCTAATTGCAGCAAAAAGTGGCATCGCAAAATACTAGGATTAATTCGATTAGACGGTAGTTATTGTATTATATATTTTTTTACATAAAAAATAAATAGTTTCAATCATGTGACTTGTTGTTTTTATGATCTCAACAGTTTATACCATTAAATAAAAAATACCTTCGTGGGGTACAACCAACGATTTGATCAAAAACTTCAATCTAACTGGAAAATACAAGAAATTTTGTACTGTCCCTAATAATTTGGCCACCCACTGTATATATATATATATATATCCTTATATAAGTATCGCTTTTGGGTACTCTACGTACAGTAGCCTTGAGAAAGGCTTTTATAGTTGGTCTTGAGAAAGACCGTTGGCTTCTGCCCGACGTTTCGTGCAGGATTCAACCTGACATCAGCTGGGGCGTAGAGGGGCGGTGGCAGGCTTCGGCGGCGCGGGTGTCGTGAAGGCAGCAGGCGTCGATGAGCAAGGGAGAACGGAGATTTTGTCGACGTACACCTACTACGATTCACGGCCGCAGCGTGAAACGGTCGGTGTGGGGAGAGAGCGTGCAGCGAGGCGGGTACTACGTCGCGCAGGCTGGGGAGTGGCTATGTTAGCATGTCGAGTACGGGTGTGGGTCGTTGCGTTCGGGGGTATTTGAGTGACGTCGATCGGTGGTATATGGTTGACGGCTGTACGAGAGGGAGCGATCGAGCGTGAAGATGAGTGATGCGTTTTTTCGATTACCGTTTGCCAGGCGAACGGTAATCGCTTACTGTCATCACGTGAATTCATACTGTGGTCCCGTTTGTGTATCTCAATCGCCTCGCGGTATACGCGCGAAGACTCGTTGTTGAGTTTGGCGATTGTTCGAGCTGAATCGAAGTCGATACAGTGTCCTTCAGTCATACTATGCATCGCTAGGGTAGAAGATGTTTTTTTACCCTTCACATCTACTCTGTGTTCAGCCACTCGAGCAGATGTGCGGCGGTTAGTTTTGCCTATATAGACTTTAGGACAGTCTTTACACGGGACCTCGTATACACCGTGTGATTCGTTTGGGATGTGATCTTTAACACACCGCAGCATAGATTCAATCTTTTGATGGGGAGCGAAGACGTCTTCGTCTTACAATTCGTGCCTACAATTTTCTTCACAAAATAGGATATTTACCCTTTTTTTCTTATAGAAATTTGGGATGACAAATTCAAGTTTTTACGTTAAGATGAGGTTTTCAGTAGTTTTCCCACGTAGGTACTTGCCTATTTTCTAAATAAAATATGGGCATTTGGAGTATCGAGCTCACATATTTTTCATTTGGAAGAGGTTTTTAGCACTTTTTCCATATAGGTACCTACCAATATGTGGGGTGTCTTTACTTCAAGTTTTTTCATCGGGACAAGGTTTTAAGTACTTTTTTCCATGTAGGTACCTTCTTATTATTTTTTTACATAAATGTGGGCATGTGGAGTGTCAAACTTCAAGATTTTTCATCGGGAAGAGGTTTTTAGCACTTTTTCGATGTAGGTACCTACTTACTATTTTTACCTAAATATGGGCATGTGAACTATCAAACTTCAAGATTTTTCATTGAGAAGAGATTTGCAATGCTTATTTTGATGTAGGTACCTACCTATTTTTGTTACATAAATATGGGCATGTAGGGAGACAAAAATTAAGTTTTCTCATTGGAAAGGGCTTTTTACTTCTTTTATCCACGTAAGTGCTTACTCCATTATTTTTTTATCAATAAGATTTTGTCGTTTTAACCCATGTATTTGTACGGTTTTCTGTTTAATTAAACCCGAGCGATGCCGGGTTACATAAGCTAGTATTTAATATAGGTAAAAAGGGAACCGTGTAGGTTTTTTTTATTTTGTTTGTAGAATTGATAAGAGTCGAGTTGATTTTATGTATTACCAATTAAATCAATAATTTCGACTTCTTGAGTTGTGGATATGACAAACTAATATTAAATAAGATCTATGTCAGTTACAATTCTACCGCATCCTTTACAGAGTAGACTGAGATGAAAAAATTAAAGTGTATATATTCTTAATGCAGTTCATTATTTTGCATGAACTCCCGTTTTATCCATCTATTTTTACTTACCGACTGACCGTCAGTCGGTTTGACAATGGATGCCCGGGCGCATTCGAAAGCTCACCACCAAATTCAAACACGCGATGTGTCTGCAAAGACAATCTATACATGCTTACGAATTGGAAACACCCATACTCTCTCTCTCTCTCTCTCTCTACCCGTTAAAGGATGTGTATTAAGATCTAAAGTGATCGCAGATGTCTGTTGAAAGCATAGAATTATATTACTTCGTATAGAAGTGCTGGTAGCTTAGCCGCGATGTTCCAACTCAGGTCGGCCGATCGGCCGACCTGCATTTTTGCCTTGTTCAGTACGAAATTGACCATCGTTCGAGTAAGACGTAGCGTTCCTTACAAAAATGCATGTTACACATGCACTATTCAGGTGTATACAACTCAATGGTATTTTATCAACTATAATTTAATTTTCTGTGAGTATCTTAAATTCCCAGTATGGAGTAACTATGTCGCCCTGAGACCCCAAATGAGGCATAAGGAGAGCGAAACGTTCATTCCACATCACAAAACTCTCCACGCTCCTCTTGGAAGCATAAGTGGAAGATCATGCGCCAAAAAACAAATTAAACACCCTTTCCAAACCACACAAAATACAGAACAGGTGGTGAGCCCATTACTTGGAGTAAATATTGTCACACATTTTTAAGTTTTTAGTTATATAAAAGAAAGGCAAAAAAATATTTACCGCTAGCAATCCAGTGTCTCAAGTTCGATTCTCGCTTTTTTCAGATCAATATACTCTTTTATTCAATGTCATATAAGTGCATATATCCATGAAGTTATATCTTTTGACTATAAGACCATTCAGATAAAAGCAATAAATTATTGTCAATTTTTACTTTTTCCGAGAAACAATCTGCAGGGAGCAGAACAAGTTTTATTTATGTAGGAAAAATATTAGATTTTATTCAAATTTCAAATAAAAAAAAAATTCATTGTACTATAGTTTCATTTTATGCGTGTTTGATAATATTTGGTGATAACATGTTTGTTTGTTGTGTCATTAAAAAAAAGGTTGTGTATGAAATAGTTAGATACATTCTCTCTTTACTTGCAGACATACAACGGAAAATGTTGTGAACACCTGATAAAAGTCTTGCTTCCTTATTGTTAATATATGAGTGAGAGAGAAATACGGATGCATCACATGAGTAAAAGAGTACTTCGTAAAGGACTCGATATTGTACCATTGTAACCATATTATATCCGTACACATAGAAAAAAGTTCATTGCATTCATATTGATGTTGTCTTATGCAGTGTATACTTGACATCCTTTTTCTAAAGTTGCTACTTCTCTCTGCTAGTACTACAAATTGCTAATATTTAAAAAAGGAACATGAAAATTGTGATTCATTGTTCTAAACACCATAATATCTAGTACTTTGGTACATATAAATCTATGGTTGAAAGATATCATTTATCATAACGAACGCAGGTACCAAGTCCAGGTAAAATGCGAAAATTAAAAAATAAATTCATATATATATATATATGTTAAACGAAGTTTTCGCATTTAGCTGGATTTTCACACCTGCGAGAGTGAAGATATTAAGAAAAATTCGTCGATCTAACTTGTAATACACGTAAATCCCGATTTGGCCAAAAATGACTTTTTGATACCAATCAAATGTACAGTTTATTCCTCACCACTGTGTGAAACTCTTATTTTCAAATTATTGAAATTGTTTCAAAAAATGGTCATCAAAAAAACACGCAAATCCAGTCCATAGAACAATATAATTTGCAAACCTCTCAAATCCCAATTTACGCGCCTATTGTACGACAGATATTGGTTGAGTGTTGCCGCCTGGTATAAATTTCTTTGCATTGTGATTTGACCATATTCAGAAGTTTCGGTGTTGTTTTTTTTAGAGAGAGTTGAATGAGAATAATCAGTATTTTGATAAAAAAATACCAGGAAATAAGAGATTAATTAAAAATAGATGCAAATATCAATTAACAAAGAAAGGAACTTTGAAATTTGCAACGTTAGATGACGATGAGCGGAGAAGTTTGCTGATTTTTGGTCAACTAACTGGGGCCAAAAGAAGACTTTTATAAACATGATGGTTAAGTCAGTAAAATCGGGTTAGTTGGAAGACATCGCATTTTAGTGATAAACTCGCCCTCTGTACATTGAATTGTATAAATGATATTTTCTATGTTAATTTGTATTATTGTAAACAATGTATAATAATAATAATAATAATAATAAGAACACTTTATTGATCAGAAAAAAAAATCATGAGCAATTGGCGAGCTTATTGCCTGGAGGCAATATCTTCCAGCTAACCAATGTATAGTGAAGAATAAAATGTTCATGTGTTGAGCACATTGAACAGGAGAGTATGCATGAGGAATTGTATGACAGTGACGGAAGCGAAAGATGTATGCAAGGATAGAAGGAAGTGGCGTTCGATCCTTTCTGCCTACCCCGCGAGGGAAGCGGCGTGATGGTATGCATGTATGTATATATATAAAAAAATAATATTTGTCATCTTAAAATTATAAATTAAGTTCTTGTTTCACTTTGATGATCTTGTTTTTTCCCATACTAATACTCTTTGTAAAACTAATAAATCCCGTTCCAGTACAAGAGAGTTAAGAGTGAAAAACTCTTAAATCCAAATTATTGAAAAAAAAGTATGGACGCATTTATATTTTTGATTATTTTTAATACAAATCATACGCAATGGAAAATAATTATTAAATGTAATTGTTAAAATTTTAAAATTCCTCCCCGTTTTAATAATAAATAGTTTTAACCTTCTCCTGTAAAAAATGTAAATTTGAATATATGAGGTTTACAAGTTAGACCGACGAAATTACCCACGCCATTATTTAGTGTTTCGGGTTGACAATCAACGATAGATTGTCAACAACCTCGAACACAATCACAAAGATGGTTGCTGTTAGTTGACATCTATGCTCAACAGATGTCGAACATGACAGTTTGAAATAGGAATTGGTGGGATTGGTGAACGTACCATGGGTAAAGTGCACTTAAACCAGTCTAAGCCGATTCGTAAGCATCGGGACACCTTTCCTGTTTCATACAAAAGGGAGTTTGCACAGTCTGTTGGTTGTGCGGATGAGGTGTCTGTTGGGTAATTTTCTTAATATCTTCACTCTCGCAGGTGTGAAAATCCAGCTAAATGCGAAAACTTCGTTTAACATTTAAAACCACTGGTCAAAGCAACGCTGTAAATAGGAGAACACAATTGTTCTCTGGCGCCATTTAGTGTTTCGGGTTGACAATCAACGATAGATTGTCAACAACCTCGAACACAATCACAAAGATGGTTGCTGTTAGTTGACATCTATGCTCAACAGATGTCGAACATGACAGTTTGAAATAGGAATTGGTGGGATTGGTGAACGTACCATGGGTAAAGTGCACTTAAACCAGTCTAAGCCGATTCGTAAGCATCGGGACACCTTTCCTGTTTCATACAAAAGGGAGTTTGCACAGTCTGTTGGTTGTGCGGATGAGGTGTCTGTTGGGTAATTTTCTTAATATCTTCACTCTCGCAGGTGTGAAAATCCAGCTAAATGCGAAAACTTCGTTTAACATTTAAAACCACTGGTCAAAGCAACGCTGTAAATAGGAGAACACAATTGTTCTCTGGCGCCATTTAGTGTTTCGGGTTGACAATCAACGATAGATTGTCAACAACCTCGAACACAATCACAAAGATGGTTGCTGTTAGTTGACATCTATGCTCAACAGATGTCGAACATGACAGTTTGAAATAGGAATTGGTGGGATTGGTGAACGTACCATGGGTAAAGTGCACTTAAACCAGCCTAAGCCGATTCGTAAGCATCGGGACACCTTTCCTGTTTCATACAAAAGGGAGTTTGCACAGTCTGTTGGTTGTGCGGATGAGGTGTCTGTTGGGTAATTTTCTTAATATATATATATATATGTATATATGTATGTGTTTGAAAAGGTGTTTTCGCAGAGCATATTATTCATATATAAGTATCGTTTTTGGGTACTCTACGTACAGTAGCCTTGAGAAAGGCTTTTTATAGTTGGTCTTGAGAAAGACCGTTGGCTTCTGCCCGACGTTTCGTGCAGGATTCAACCCTCCCACCCGTAGAGGGGCGGTGGCAGGCTTCGGCGGCGCGGGTGTCGTGAAGGCAGCAGGCGTCGATGAGCTTGCTCGATCACGAAAATATTGCAAATAAACTAATATTGGGTGCGTCCAGATAGTAGGATGTGAACGTCAAGTTTGTGAGCTTGCTCATCGACGCCTGCTGCCTTCACGACACCCGCGCCGCCGAAGCCTGCCACCGCCCCTCTACGCCCCAGCTGATGTCAGGTTGAATCCTGCACGAAACGTCGGGCAGAAGCCAACGGTCTTTCTCAAGACCAACTATAAAAAGCCTTTCTCAAGGCTACTGTACGTAGAGTACCCAAAAACGATACTTATATATGAAGTATATATGTATATATCCACAATAGGTATTAATAGTATCACTGATGATAGATATTAATTTTCTACTAACTCGAATCTTAATTTTTGCAGCACGAACGAACAAAGATTTTTGTTTACGACGTCTCTATTTAACTGCGTCAGTGGTTGGAAGTCAATGTCACCGTGTCAAAGGCGATACTGAAGATAACCCCAGCCACGGGCACAGGCACAGAGAGACCTCTCGGCACGCGCGTGTCGTACTACTAACATGTAACTACATTATATAATTATACTTCAACTATATATATTTATATTATCACAATGTCATACTTACTGTACAGTAGGTACATATATTATCACTAAATTCTCCGCATTCACAACCGATCTTGTCTGTTTGTGTATTACAGGAAGGCATTTTAAGGCTGTCATACGAAGGGCTTTCTTTAAATCATCATATGACGTGATGGGATAGTAGTATTATCAATAAAATTGGTTCATGGTATGTACTCCATCGATTTTCATACAAATTAGAGGGGGGGGGGACAAGAAAATTGGACCCTAAAATTATCCGGCAAGACCCATATTATTATTCTCTGAGCTATTCTCAACCAAACTGCATTCATGGAACTTGGTTCTCACATTAGAGCCCGGTCTATTTATGGAATCGGCAGCAATTGGAAGAGACTAAGATTTTTCACGGGAAAAATTCTGACAAAATTCTAGAAGTTACTTTGGAGTTTTTTTCCACAAAAATTTAAGAAGTTTCGGGGTAGGAAACTAGAAAATATCGCCTGATTTTACGCAACCATTTTCTTTTATTCAATGGCTGCGTCCAGATGTAGGATGCGAACGTCAAGCATTCTCCGGAGAAATATTCGAATGAATGCCTTCGTAACCCGTATAAAGACGGGAAACGCATTAATTTGAATATTTCGTCGGAGAATGTTCCGAATCGTCACCGTATGATTGAAGATTAATTGACGTTCACATCCTACTATCTGGACGCACCCAATATTAGTTTATTCGCAATATTTTCGTGATCGAGCATATTTTTACTGTTTTGTTTTTTGATAATACCAAAATTTGAACATAATTTCAATTTTTTTTTTGATAAAAAAAATTTCCAAGAAATTCATGTAGAAATTATCGATTGAAAAACACCTTCCGAAATTCCATCACAACTAGCAGAGGTATTTTCAGACAATCATCTAAGAGGTTACATAAATGATGAAATATATTAATGTAGTTCCAAGGCCGCTTTAAAAAATCCTCATTTTAAATCATTTAGCTGATTTCTAGCCTTATATAATATAGCCCTATATATTATATTATAATGAATTACAATCCATTGGATTGGTCTGCAACGAGTTTGGACTATCTTCTCCACTCCTCCCTATTCTCAGCCAGTCTCTTCAACTCCATGTATGAGCCACAGCTCATGTCCCTCTTCAGTTGGTCCATATAGGCGTCTCTCGGTCGGCCTCTGCCATTTGTGCCTTCGGTCCTGCCCTCTGCGATTGCGATGAGCAGTCCTGGGTGCCTGATGTTGTGGCCAATCCAGTTAGCTCGTTGTTGGCAGATTCTTTTGAGGAGTTGCCTTTTTTCGCCAGCCCTGGTTAACACTTCCTTCGTTTTCGACGTGTTCCGACCAATGAATCTTCAGCATGCGTCTATAGCACCACATTTAAAATGCCGCTAACCGTCCGCTTTCACTCTTGCTGATGGTCCACGTCTCGCACCCATATGGCAAAATGCTCCACACAAAGGCTTTAGTGAGATTCTTCCTCACGCTTAGATCAATATTAGGGGATTCTAATATTTTGGATTTTTTGTTAAAGGCAATTCGTGCCTGGTTTATTCTGCTCACAATTTCTGATTTGGAGCGTCCGTCCTGGTTTATTCTGCTGCCCAAGTACACAAATTCTCTTACTTGTTTGATGCTCACTCCATTAATGGCAATGTTCGCAGTCGCTTCCTCCCTTCCAACGACCATACATTTTGTTTTGTCTTTATTTATTTTCATGTTGTACTTAGCCTTATAAACGTTAAATATGCTTAAAAAATTTCATTACTAACGTGTACGTAAGAAACTATCATTTTTGGTTCGTCAAGTTTGAGTCAGGAAAAAATATTACAAATAATTTTAATTGAATAATTTATCATATGATTTTAGAAGCCTGATATGTTATTTATAATGTGTAATTTTCATTTGAAATATTCTTTTTACAGGAAAATTTCCATAGTACCCGATAATCACGCTCAGTTCGGTTTACCTGAGCCTGAGATCGGGTGGACTCTAAAACTGCGTCTCATTTTTTTTTTAAATTATCGAAAAATAATTATGGTTTTATATTTTAAACTACGTAAATATAGCACTATATTATTTCATTTTCACCGCGGAAATATATTTTTACGTTAGTTCGCGTGACATCCGTACTAAATATTCTAACGAACATTGGCGCTGTAAGTTGTAAAGCAATAGTGTAAGTACGCAGTGGCCGATGGCAGTTTTGTTCATGTAACTATTTGTTGTGTGAATGAGATAAGTTTTGATTTTTTTTTGTAATTGTTAATAGTTACTCTTTGAAAATGGGGGTGCGGCCGCTCTGCCGCCCAATATGATAGAGCCGCCCCTGTTTTTGTTATAAACCCAAATACAACCTTATACACCTTTCACACTAAGCTAAAAGCTTGTGCCGTCAAAGGGGAGTTTGCCGTCACCTGGGATCGAACCACGGACCCCCTGTTCTGGAGGCCGAGCAGGAGGAGCTTTTCAACATAATATAATTATTTTTTACATAATCATTTCCCTCCCTGAAGATATCTACATGGCTTCCGATATTTATAGTTTACTTCTGATGTTTCAGATGCCTACGAAAAATCCAAATAACTAATTTTTTGCTCAAAATAATCCCAAATAATCAACCGATTGTTTTGATGGATTTTAATGCACCGTTCAGACGAGGCGATCATCGCCTAGCCATGAAAAGAGCTCAGGATGACCAAATTTAAATGTTAGATCCTGTTAGACGCGTGATGAAATCTCCTAACTTTCAGAAAAAAATATTGATGTAAATAAATCGTATTTTAAAAATCAAATCACACAGGTGAATGCATCAAAATTTAGATTATTTTAAATTATTTTTATCTAGATAAGTATGTAGTATTTTATCTGGAGAATAACAATCGGGTTTAAAATACCGTGGTTTTATCAAGCATAAAATTAATTATTTGTATTTATGTACGCGTTCGACTTGTCACAAGTACCTAAATTTTAACGTTTTACCGATTTATAGATTAAGTTAGTCAGGTAGTCTGTTGTTTTTTATGCAAAAGCACATTTATTGACAATCATTTCAATATCATATCACTTCTTGGGTGAAAGACTACATATATAATTACATAGACTATAAGTAGATTTTTTTTTTTTTAAAAGTTCACCTCTCCTTAATATTTTTTTTTTTTTTTTTTTTTTCCTTAATATTTACCATCTGGGAGTTTGCCGGCACCTGGAATCGAACCACGGACCTCATGTGCACGAGGCCGAGACTCTACCTCCAGGCTACCGACGAACTGATACATATAGTGGTAAAAAAACATTGTTTTTTTTTAATTTCGTCATGTAATTCTACAGTGAATAGTTCATATCAAATAACATGTGAAATAATTATGAGAGAAATGAAAAAGAAACCCATTAATTTTCATAGTGTTTAATGATAATTTGATGCCAATTTCGGTAAATATTAACTCCCCTTTCACGACACAAGCTTTTAGCTTACTGTGAAAGGTGTATAAGGGTTGTATAACAAAAACCCAGTTTGGACAAAAAAAAAGTTATCATACCAACAATAGGGGTTTTCGTACACAAAGTGAAATGAAAAATCTATGTTCATTCTGACCAGATGGCATGGAAATAACGGGAGGTCCCGGGTGTAATTCCGGACCAGAGTAGAAGGAATAAAAATCTATGTTCATTCTGATCAGATGGCATGGAAATAACGGGAGGTCCCGGGTGTAATTCCGGACCAGAGTAGAAGGAATAAAAATCTATGTTCATTCTGATCAGATGGCATGGAAATAACGGGAGGTCCCGGGTGTAATTCCGGACCAGAGTAGAAGGAATAAAAATCTATGTTCATTCTGATCAGATGGTATGGAAATAACGGGAGGTCCCGGGTGTAATTCCGGACCAGAGTAGAAGGAATAAAAATCTATGTTCATTCTGATCAGATGGTATGGAAATAACGGGAGGTCCCGGGTGTAATTCCGGACCAGAGTAGAAGGAATAAAAATCTATGTTCATTCTGACCAGATGGCATGGAAATAAAGGGAGGTCCCGGGTGTAATTCCGGACCAGAGTAGAAGGAATAAAAATCTATGTTCATTCTGACCAGATGGTATGGAAATAACGGGAGGTCCCGGGTGTAATTCTGGACCAGAGTAGAAGGAAATTTTGAAATTCGCCTGGCGATATTCGCCAAATGTGAACACCCCAAGAGGGAATAGAGCAGGGATGCACAGACGTATAAGGAACAGGGGCCACTTAGAAAGATTATGAGCCAAAGACGGGCCGCTATATGAAAATTAACAATACAAGTTTCAATTTTTACCCCCCCGTCACCGAATCTTCAAAATGGTATAGGAATTTGAAATATTTCAAAAACTCCTCGGTTTTCTTAAAGAATATTTTCTCACAGTACCTTTTTCGGTCAATATATTGATGATTATTGTTGTATTTATTTTTATAATCTTTCACTGCACACCGTCACAAGATACCGTGGGGCATCCAGGTGTATGAGATGGGTGAGGGGTACAAATTGCATTTATGATATAATTTGTATTTGTAATGATTTATTCCTGTACATAGTCGAATTTCATGGCATAATTATGCATTTACATTAAATTACAATCACTGGACAAGATGCACCCCCTCGCCCCCCATATGGCTTCTGTGATATCTTGTTAAGGTACACAGTGAAGGATAATAAAATACGTAAGATTATGATCATCAATATATATTTTCTAACTGGATACTGTTGGATAACCTATAGTGGAAATTGACCAGCTTTTTCTACAATGTACCGGGTATTTGTACCGATTGTTTTTGTCAATACCGGATACTAATAATGTAAAGTGTTTGAACTTCTACCCGGGCCGCAGATATACCGACCAAGGACCGCGGTTTGTGCATCGCTGGAATAATTAGATAAGATTCCCAAATTCAATAACTAAACTAGTAGAAATGTCTTATATTCGAGAAGTAGGCATTTTTGTATAATATTTATATCATGCTTTAAAAATACAACAAAAAGTGAATGATACTATGAAGCACCCGGCAAAAAATTGGTCTCCTACACTTTTCCGCAAGTTTTCCTGTAAAAAGCAGATGTTCGAAAAAACAAAAAGAAAAACAAAGACATTTTACATCTTAAATTCAGCAGTGAGGTTTACCACCCATCATGAAGGTCTTGATTTTTGTAGACCCGGAGAGGACGGCTTGTATGTTTATTACACGAAGGTAGACTTCTAGTTGACCTACTTGTGGGTTATGCTGTGATGGTGTAGTAGATGACTGTAGTACCTTTGTCAACAAATTTATTTATTTATATATTCAAAACCAGGCACTTCAAAAAGTAATAAATTTCAAAAAAAAATAATCAAAATCAATTGATAATACACGCAATCAACAACACTCTTCCAATCCCACAAACAAAATATAAAATATAAATGGTTCTCTTTATAAAATATTGAATATTAAGTTTACCTCAAAAGATAAAAGTAACAATGTAATCACATTAAATACCACAACTAGGTACATGATCATTGTAATAAGTGTATAGTGGCACAGCGCAATCACACAAACTTACGTGTACCTAACGTTACATTATACTTTGTAATAACGATTTTTTTTCACCTCGCCGACTGGCATTTTTACCTAACCCTTTAAAATCTGAATGCTGCAATTGCGCAATTGAAATAAGTAATAATATTTACTCTGACAATAAACAGTCCATTAAATAACCAAGACGTTCAAGTTCAGATTTATACAGTCAAGGGTCATAAAGGTCGAGGAAGCGTAAATCTTACCGGCAATTGGCATGCACACTACACAAGCGGTAATGCGCTGCTGGTCTGGGGACGTAGACATTGTCACTTTGCGTTGATTATTGATTTTTCTTGCCAACGATTAATGAATGAAAGTGAAAAAGTATGATTGAAAATCATATTCACTCACCTGATATTCGATGCTTTAGAAGATCAGTCTCTTAAAACACCTTCAATAATGAAAACCAGGCAACGATGCAAAGCACGGAAACCCCGTACAATCCCAGATGAGAGCTTTCACAAAACTGTCTAAAGAGAATGTAATATAAATGTAATAGGTACCTACGAAATACGGATACTAGAACTGACGTATAGTATTGCCAGCTTAAAGTTTGAAAAAGACATGGCCACACTCAAAAATCTATGGCCACACTAGATTACAAACTACAACAACAGTGTTGTAGTTGTTCTTGTTCTAGTTCGCAATATGTGATACTTCGGCACTATATGAGATGGTAGGCCCCACTGTTGTCAAATGTGAGATTTCATAGCAAAAGTAGTATTCACGAAATTGTTGCCATATGTAGAATTACTTTTTGATCACCACGTTAAATTATTTTTGGACACACCAAGTTTTTCGACACCGGCAAACTTTACATTCGAGCTAGATTTTATTTTTGCTGGTTTTATTTTATTTTTGCCGGCAAAAATAAAATAAAACCAGCAAAAATAAAATCTAACTCGAATACGATTTTCTTAAAGTTTATATTCGAATTAGATTTCATTTTTGCCGATTTCATTTTATTTTTGTAAATATAAAAATATTTCGCCAAAAAATCCAAATAATATTATTGTAGCAACAATTTTCCTCCATCCAAAACTATATTTGACAGATATCTGACATTGGGGCCTACCAACTCAATGAGTTCCGATACTTCTACAATAGACCATTAAAGGTCACGTGGTCTTGTCTATGGATTTGCTTTTGCGTGGGGGGCAAACAATCAAATTGCGCAAATCATACTTGTAGGATGTTATGCCATAAGAGAAAAAAAAGAAAGTCAGACGACAAAATTGTAACAAAATCGACACTGACAGTTTTTTTTATTATTAGGTATCTATTCTTTAGGCGTCCCACCTAATATTACACCGTAAACACTGTGAATGTGTTGTGTTGGGATGCCTGATGCCCCTCAAGGATTTTTCTGTGACGTCATCCTTTAATGGTCTATACGGCTAAAACCAAAACTAAAACCAAAATCGTTGCTTATTGTAAAAATAACCAATGGTTCCTCACTTTCATATTACATTAAAAAATATACGAATTACATTGCGAAAAAACTTATGATTTAATCTTAAGATGCATATATTTTTGAATTTATTATCGGAAGATATTAATTTTTCATCACTTAATAACTATTGAATTTGAATTTTAAAAGTACCCTTCATTCTGCGCCGGATAGCCTAGTATTCACAGCAATTTTATAATTTTCGACGCCGGGACCCTCTACAGACGGACGCCCGAAGCTTTTTCGTTTGTAACGGTGACGCATTATTCGTTTTGTTTATTCATGATTAAATTGTTCATTGCCTTGTACATTTTGAGGGATAACACAAATTTATAAATCTGATAGAAAGGTTAAGAAGTGTATGATCGACAAAAAATTAATGAAATTCTGCATTATTAGGCTTTTAAATTTAGAGGAAAGAAAAATAAAATATTACTTAGGGGAACACAGGATGCTAAATTATAAACTTAATATTACTGCTATCTTCTGACTGCTATATCCCTACAGTACGTCGAACAAGTAATAAGCATACAGATTGTCCTCTTCGTGTCAATAAAAAATAAGACATTCAGGATTCTTTCGTTTTTCCTTGGAGCACTTGGCAAAGAAGTGGTCTTCAACTCTTCCGTAAGTTTTCAGGTGTTCGAAAAAATAAAAACACATGAAATTTTGAATTCCAAGTATCTTAATTTTTTGTTGGCACAGAAAGGATGGCTTGCATGTTTATTACATGAGGCTGGTATACTGGCTACACTTGTGGGATATACTGTGATGGTGTGGATTAGTACATTCAGAATAGGTGCAAATTGTAGTATATTACGTGAAGTTTTGAGACCATTTGCCTATTCCACGACACTCGATAACTTATGGAAAATAGTGGGAGACCAAATATTTATTTCTATTTATTATTTACTGTACATTGATTACAAGAAAATTCGTATTTTATTTTTCCTTCTTTATAAATTTGCGTTATCTCTCGAAATGTATAAGGCAATGAACAAATCATGAATAAACAAAACGAATAATGCGCCACCTTTCCAAACGAAAAAGTTTCGGGCGTCCGTCTGTAGAGGGTCCCGGCGTCGAAAGTTTTAAAATTGTTGTGAATACTATATAGGCTATCCTAGGTAGAGCCTAGTATTCACAGCAATTTTAAAATTTTCGACGCCGGGAGCCTCTACAGACGGACGCCCGAAGCTTTTCGTTGGTATAAGGTGGCGCATTAATCGTTTTGTTTATTCATGATTTGTTCATTGTCTTGTTCATTTCGAGAGATAACACAAATTTATAAATCTAATTGAAAAGTTTAGAAGTATGATCGATAAAAAATTAATGAAATACTGCATCATAAGGCTTTTAAATTAAGAGGGGAAAAAAATTAAATTCGACTGAGTAGAACACAGGATAATAAACTTGATCTACTGACTGCTATACCCCTACAGCATGTCGAACAAGTAACAGGCATGCAGATTGTCCTCTTCGTGCCAATAAAAAATAAGACATTCAGGATTCTTTCGTTTTTACGTGGAGCACTTGGCAAAGAAGTGGTCTCCAACTCTTCCGTAAGTTTTCAGGTGTTCGAAAAAATAAAGACACATGAAATTTTAAAATCCAAGTATCTTAATTTTATGTTGGCACAGAAAGGATGGCTTGCATGTTTATTACATGCGGCTGGTATTTATACTGATAGTGTGGAATAGTACATTCAGAATAGGTGCAAATTGTAGTATATTATTATGTGAAGTTTTGAGACCATTTGCCTAATCCATGACACTCGATAACTTATGGAAAATAGTGGGAGACCAAATATTTATTTCTATTTATTATTTACTGTACATTGATTACAAGCAAATTCGTATTTTATTTTTCCTTCTTTATAAATTTGCGTTATCTCTCGAGGCAATGAACAAATCATGAATAAACAGAACGAATAATGCGCCACCGTAACAAACGAAAAAGCTTCGGGCGTCCGTCTGTAGAGGGTCCCGGCGTCGAAAATTTGAAAATTGCTGTGAATACTAGGCTATCCATACTATATACCTACTCTATTTAACTAGCGTCTAAAGGTAGAAGAAGAGGGATGAAAAATACGCATGCGCAAAAATACTGAGTTTTGATTGGCTGCTGTTATATTATGTGTAAATACAAATTTGGAACCGCCAAACAAAAAAATCAAAAACCAGAGAAGATTGTTTTCTAATGAACAAAAAAATTATGAAAAAACACCAGTTCAATTAGTATATGTATTATTCTATGTTCATTACCTTCCATTAAAGAAACAGAACAAATAGCAGTTAGTACTTTATTGTATTTATTATTCTATGGCAGTTAGCATGATATTAAATCACAAAAAGGATCATGTTGATGCCTGTCACTTGTTTTCTCTTCAATTTATTTGTTGTTTTTAATTTTCTACTTATATTTGTAGGTGTGTTGATGCTCCTGTTTGATCTTTTGAAACTGTTGTGTTGTTTGTGGCCTGATCTGAGTGTATGTGTGAAAATAATTATTGCTAACTAGGATATCACTACACAAGATATACTTTCAGTAAGTATAATAATGTTTTATCTTACAATTTATTATCCTAAATGTATATGGTGTGTGCCTATTGATTTTTATTATTTTATTTCATTGACTATTGAAAGTTTTTTATAATTTTAAGCGGAATGTTAAAATGTTGATAATTGCAGAGGGATTTTGATTTTATAATAATTTATTTACCTCATTAACACCCAACTATCAAGTTTAGATGTACATAAAGTTGGTCAGTTTTTTTGGAATGCTTATTGCAAGGAATTAATGTGATTTTGTATTATTTAGTTTTAAATGTATGATTTTATTGAATATTTATGTACAGTTTTGCAGATTTTCTGTCAACTTTATTGTTAGGCAATAGGCTCTCATGCCGTAAAATGTATTGAGTTTACAAGCTTACGGGTGAACATAGTGACTATAAACTGTTTTCAAAATTGCGAAAAAAATGTAAAAAATTAGCTAATGTATTTTATATAAGATATAAAATTTATTTTATATTTTATTTTATATATTCAAAGGTTAATGTTATTACAAAACTAATGTTGGAAAATTCAATTTATAAATTCTTATTATATAATGAGTTACAATCCATTGGATTGGTCTGCAACGAGTTTGGTTTTTCTTCTCCATTCGTCTCTATTCTCAGCCAGTCTTTTCAGCTCTACGTATGAGCCACAGTTCATGTCCCTCTTCAGTTGGTCCATATATGCGTCTCTTGGTCGGCCTCTGCCATTTGTCCCCTCGGTCTTACCCTCCGCGATATATGAATAATATTGAGGATTCAATTAGTAGGAATACAAAAAACTTATTCAAATACTCCTATTCTTTGCGATCGGCATATTCCGGTGACTGTGCAATTTGCTGGAAGAACTGAAGACACCCCCGATGAAGTGGTGATACAATAATAGACTAAGATTAAATACAAAGAATTACCTAGTTATGCGTTTCTGCAGAAGTAAACATCCTTTTTTTATAAATATAAAATAAATGATTCTCCGCTAGCATCAGTGAATGAAATAAATGATTTTGTATAATTTTTACCAGCGACTTACGTTTTGTTAATCATGTGGACAGTATTTGTAAAAGGTCATTAAGAATGTTGGGTTTTGTGCTGAGAATCAGTAAGCCTTTTTCAAGTCTGTATACATTGAAAATTATAAATACTTTTTTGATTTGTAAAATAATCTTTACAAGATAGAGAGTAGATTTCTGCGGTACATTAACTGCAGAATTGGTTTGCCTAGGGAGAACATTGATAATGATTATTTGTTGATGTCTCGAAATCTCACAGCGATAACGTAAGTTTCTTATTCTCCATTACTCTCACCTAATATATACAACTAGTAGGGTTATTATTATAATTATGCTTACAGATATTAGTTTTGCTTTTTTAAATTTAACTACAGTTGTTAAAATCTAAATATCTCTTTTAATCATCACCCCTGCTAACAGATAGACTATTGGAACAAAATAATTAATATTTCTTTGTTGATCCTCCTTCTCTCACCCTGAGATTGAGCTAGCTGGCTGAAAGTTCTCGTCTGGGAGGAGGACCTGGTTTAAGGAAGAGGAGGGGTGTAACACAGAGGCAAAATTGACGATACCCGGCTTGACTGGAAAGGAGGTGAAGAAAGAGCAGCAACAGTATAAAAAACTTAACATATTATGCTTATGGTGTTCTTTAGGAACACATTGAAATAATAATAATATTAAAATTATAAAAGTTAGAGAGCTATAGCATATTACTATTATGTGAGGCAGGTGATGTAAAACACAGTAATTAATTAAACATACTATTTATTTATAAAAAAAAAAACATTTAAAAATACCATATTAGAATAAAAATATAGGAGTGTAAAAAAATAATTAATTAAAAACTAATCTTAGTCTAAAAACATCTTATCCTTGGCGCATCTTCCATCCCTCACAAACTTCCTAAATATACATACTCGTCCACTTGCTCCAAACATTCATTTTCAACCTTTATTTCACATATTGTTCTAATGTTCGAGCAGAATACTTTTTAATTAGGTATTCTTTATCATCAAATAACACTATCAACTTACTCCTTCCCCACTGAGACGAATATTAGGTTTGTGTAATTTCATCAATTTACATCAAGTTTTGAGATTGATCATAAAGTTTTTTTCTTGAATATAAATCATTAATCATATGCACTTAGTTTTTTTCTCCTTTACTTCAATGTTATGTACTATCAATCTAGTATACCTACCCTCGACTATCAATGTATTTTAAAAAAGATAAAATCTTTACACATCCAAAATAACAAAATTATTACTTCGACAATGAGGTGGCCAGAAGTCTGATGGTAGTCTCAGACTTCCTGGAGGGATGCTCATGGTTTGAATCCTGGAACTGATTCATCCCGTTCCCGTCAACACTGTAGTGTACCCCAGCTCTTTGAAAAGTTACTTGTCACTCAAAATCAGTAAAAATCTTAATTAGTTTTAGGCTTTTCGCACTCTGACATTTTACTTCAAACAGATTTGTCCACTTTCATTAGAAAGCCACTCAGATAACTTACGACTTAATCATTAAAAAAAAGATATATCTGGGTTTTGTTTGTTATAAACCCAAATACAACCTTATACACCTTTCACAGTAAGCTCTTAAAAGCTAGTCGTGAAAGGGGAGTTTGCCGTTATCTGGTAAAGAACCACGGTCCCCTTGTTCACGAGGCCGAGACTCTACCTCCAGGCTACCGACAAAGTCGTGATTTCATTGATTTCTTATGAAATCATGTTTTATAAAATACTATTATTATGTATGTTGGTATGTATTGAAGTTACTTGCTGAAGTAATTAGATAAACTATTATACATGTCGTCCATTCCATGCCATAAAAATTACATTATGGATACCATGCCTCATAGCCGAATTGGTAATACAAAAAATTATAAATATGTTTAATGTAGATAATTCACACTAAATAATAATTGTAACTTAACCTCACCAAACATCACACAAAACGAAAACAGCATATGTGACAGCCTGACAGCTGTCAACTTAATCATAGAGTATTTCGCGTATTTTCATCCCTCTTCTTCTACCTTTAGACGCTAGTCTCTATTTAGGTCCATGCTATATACCAGGCGTCGGCAACCTATGGCACGCGTGCCAGGCTTGGCACGCGATGGGGTTCTGAATGGCACTCTACAAATTAATCAGGGAAATCGCGAAAATATCGAGACGAAGTGATTTTTAAATGAGAGAAAACGTTTAATTATAATTATTTATCTAACGTGGCTCGCAATAAATTTTTTTAATTTATGTAAGATTTTATGTTATTTTTTTAATAAATATGTTTAAAAGATAAATTTGGTATAAAATTCTTCTCCTCTAGAACCCCATTATATAATTTAGATTTATATTATATAGTTTAGTGTTGCGGGTCCCAGATGTTGGAACAAGCTGCCTCTGTGTCTGCGAGAGGAGGTGAATGGAGAGAGTTTTAAAAAAGGACTGAAGACACACCTTTTTGCTGGGAGTTTCGGGTGATGGATACGATATACAGCGCCCTTGAGGTCATGTTATGAGTAAACGGCGCTTTACAAATTGTCCATATATATATATAGAATTAAAGCGGCACCCTGAATCATATTGGTAGAGTGGCTTGGCACACCACAGCTAAAGGGTTGCCGACCCCTGCTATATACCATTAAAGTCTATGGGTGCGTAGCGACGTGTCTATGGTTTATAAGCAAAGGTTTTGGTTTTTGCATAGATTTTTATATAAATACCATGTTCCTGCGTTGTGCACAAACACGCAGATGTTTTAGGTTTTTTTTTATTTTGGTGGTAATAAAAAGTGTGATAAATGGAAAACTAACGAAATTAACCATAGTTTTATTAAACTAGATACTTTTTTTCGTTGAAATATAATGACATTTTTACATTTTGCTTTAAAAAGCTATCAAAGTGCTAAAGGGTCGTTCACATACGTTCACTTTCAGTGATCACTCCGGATGATCCTCCAAGATGAACAAGTGTGAACAGGCGTTTCATCAATAGTGATCACTAGCGATGACGGAGGAAAGAGATTAAGGGTCGTTCACATACGTTCACTTTCAGTGATCACTCCGGATGATCCTCCAAGATGAACAAGTGTGAACGGGCGTTTCATCGCTAGTGATCACTAGCGATGACGGAGGAAAGAGATTACCACTCGTCATAATTTTGATGAAAGGTCCTTTCACTGAAACGACCATAAACAAGTTTTATCTTATTATTTGTTTAATTCTCTATGAATTTGTATTGAATGTCAGAATCATGTACAAAATTATTATGCAGTCGAGAGCTATATTAATTTATTTTAAGTGTTATTTTTCATTTTTGAATTTGTTTAATTATTTTTGTACGAAAATATGTTAAACTACATACAACATGACTGAGAGTGTTGACATGGCAGTGAAAGCATAGGATGAACAAATGTGAACAGACGTGTTCACTTTCGATGAACAGGTTTGACCCTGACACTCTGGATGATCATCCAAAGTGAAGCAATGTGAATGCTACTTTACCACTCGTCATAGTTTTGATGAAAGGTCCTTTCACTGAAACGACCATAAACAAGTTTCATCTTATTATTTGTTTTATTCTCTATGAATTTGTATTGAATGTCAGAATCATGTACAAAATTATTATGCAGTCGAGAGCTATATTAATTTATTTTAAGTGTTATTTTTCATTTTTGAATTTGTTTAATTATTTTTATACGAAAAAACGTCAAACTACATACAACATGAGTGAGAAAGTAGACATGGCAGTGAAAGCATAGGATGAACAAATGTGAACAGACGTGTTCACTTTCGATGAACAGGTTTGACCCTGACACTCTGGATGATCATCCAAAGTGAAGCAATGTGAATGCTACTTAAGGAACAATGTCAAATTTGTATGGGCGCAGAATGAGGGGTACTTTTAAAATTCAAATTTAATAGCTATAAAGGGATGAAAAATTAATATCTTCCGATAATAATTTCAAAAATATATGCAACTTGAGATTAAATCACAAGTTTTTTCGCAATGATATTCATATATTTTTTATGTAATATGAAAGTGAGGAACCATCGGTTATTTTTTACAATAAAGTAGCATTCACATTGCTTCACTTTGGATGATCATCCAGAGTGTCAGGGTCAAACCTGTTCATCGAAAGTGAACACGTCTGTTTACATTTGTTCATCCAATGCTTTCACTGCCATATCAACACTCTCACTCATGTTGTATATAGTTTGACGTATTTTCGTATAAAAATAATTCAACAAATTCAAAAATGAAAAATAACACTTAAAATTAATTAATATAGCTCTAGATTGCATAATAATTTTGTAAATAGTTCTGACATTCAATACAAATTCATAGAGAATTAAACAAATAATGAGATAAAACTTGTTTATGGTCGTTTCAGTGAAAGGACTTTTCATCAAAATGATGACGAGTGGTAATCTCTTTCCTCCGTCATCTGTAGTGATCAATATTGATGAAACGCCTGTTCACTTCACACCAGTTCATCTTGGAGGATCATCCGGAGTGATCACTGAAAGTGAACAAATGTGAACGCCCCAAGCAACGATTTTGATTTTAGGCAATATGGTTTTGTATGGAATTCTTTGTTCAATATTAATGTTGTCTATGGAAATAATTCACCATAGACAAATTGTATAAATTCTTTTATCTATGTTACGTACGAATAGCCTTTGCCATAATAATTATAAATATTAGAGTTGTGCTAAATTGCTAATGTGCTTTACTTATTGTATGTGAAAAGTTTTAGTGATACGGTGCTATCCTTATATCAGTGAGCAACTAGAAATACAAATTTAACAATATTGTCATGGAAGATGAGTATAATGAAAACTCACAAGGGTCTCCTGGAAGTGAAGAGCAGAATGAATGCTTGAAGGATGAATTAGAGGACGGGAGCCGTATGGAAGATTGTTACAATGACGAGTATCAGGACGAATACGAAGACGATTTCAGGCAAAACAGAGGACGGGGAAATTTCAGGTATATTCATAATTTTGGTACGCCAAGTAGTCCTAAATGTACAGGAGGGCAGTTTTATCATATTTTTATCAATTGCCTGGTTTAAATTATTACAATATTCCTCATGCCAGAAATCGGAAAGCTTTTGGATGGGGGGGGGGGGCAAATTCTATAACATAAAATTCTTAGAAATCGATTTATTTTGTTTATTTATTTTATTCTTCACTGTACATTGGTTACAATATTACAAAATAAAACAGTACAAAATAAAAAAGTACAGATTGTTGGGTTGTGATCTGTCAAACTTTAATAGCCCAGTGCGTTCCACTCCATTTTCTCTTTATATTATGTTAGTGTACCATGTTTGGACATTAGTAAAATAATGTGGATTTATATAAGAAAAATACGTACATTACCAATACATTATATTTATTAGATCTGGGTTATTTCTTTTCGAATCACCAAGAAAAATGCAAAAAGTAACTTATCACTTACAATTTTTTAGATTTTTTATTTACAAATTGCCATGACCAAGTTATGAAACCATCCCAAAATTTTTTGGTCTAGGTCAAATACTTGCCAATTTGTCGGGGTTCAAAGTTTACCGGCAAGGTCCGTTTTGTCAATATCGGCGTTGTGCCGCTCAAGAGAAAATATCATAGCTCAGTTAATCCTTAATATTTTCTTGTGATTTTTTACCATTTATTATATGATTTGTACTAATGATATAAAAAAAAATATTTGGGTGTGTTATGTTGCTTTAAAAAAATATAAATATATAGGAATAATTCACAAATTTTGAGGTTAGAAAACATGAGTTTTTCAAAGTTAAATATAAAGGAGAGTCGATATGGTTACCAAATTGTTTTTTCTTTATAATTTGGACCTTAAATATCCATCTAACAGGTTATGTAAGAAAATTTGTGGGTTTTTGCTTGCCTGAGCCGCAGTTTGCCTGTTTTACATCCTCACTTTTTTGTGCAGTATACATCGTCAGAGGTAGTGTAATTTTTTTTAGTTTTTTAAAAAAGATTTATCTGGGTTTTTGTTATAAACCTTATACACCTTTCACAGTAATCTAAAAGCTTGTGTTGTGGAAGGGGATTTTGCTGCTACCTGGGATCGAACCACGGACCTCATGTTCACGAGGCCGAGACTGTACCTCTAGGCTACCAACGAACTCGACTTCTATTTATGACTACATTAAAAGCTACACTCGTTACGTTTATTATATACACACCATTACATCAATCAATCAACAATGGCTCTACAACCCAGGTCGGGTCTTGGCCTCCTTTAAAGCACGCCTCCATGACTGGCGGTCCTGTGCTGCCGTTCGCCAGTTCTGGATGCCAATGAGCTGTGCATCCTTATTGACACCATCCAGCCATCGAAGCTTCGGCCTTCCTGGCTTTCTTCGACCCCCCGGTGTGCCATTCATAAGCCTTCTTGGAATGTCTTCCTCGGTCATTCGCTGCACGTGTCCAGCCCACCTGAGTCTCCCAATTAAAATCTCCCGTATTATGGTAGGGTCTCCATACAGATCGTACAGCTCCTGATTGTACCTGATACGCCATTCTCCGTTATTGCAAATGGGGCCATATATTTTGCGAAGAACCTTCCTTTCAAATGTCTCCAGCGCCTTCATGTCCACTCTACTTACTGTCCAACATTCTGAGCCATAGGTAAGCACAGGTCGGATGAGTGTTTTATAAAGTAGAGTTTTGGTTTTTCTAGAGAGATGTCTTGATTTCATGTGCCTCTTCAGTCCAAAATAGCATCGGTTTGCAGCTATTAATCTTCGATTTATTTCAGAGGAAACATCGTTGTTGTTTGTCACCATGGTACCGAGATACACAAATTCAGAAACGGTTTGGAAGGTAAAGTTGTCTATTTGTAGACTTGTTGGGTGTTGGCGTCCATTTACTGGCATATATTTTGTTTTGGTTTCATTGACTACTAAGCCTAGGTTTTTTGCTGATCCTGCTAGTGCTCGGAAGGCATTTATAAGTTCATGTTCCGGTCTCGCTATGATGTCAATGTCATCTGCATAAGGAGCTGCACGGATTTACTTAATATATGTCCTGTTGTTTGTATGCCGCTATCCCTAATGGCCTTTTCCAAGGCCATATTAAAAAGCGTACACGCCAAAGCATCTCCCTGTCTAAGTCCACTAAATGTTTTAAGAGGTTCAGTCAGATCTTTTTGCACTCTGACACGGCACTCAACGTTGGACATTGTAAGCCTGACTAGATTAATGAGTTTGACTGGAATATTAAATTCAGCCATAGCATCATACAGTTTTGCCCTATTGACCGTGTCGTAGGCAGCCTTAAAGTCTATGAAGAGGTGGTATGTATCAATGTTGAACTCTACAGTTTTCTCCAATATATGTCTAAGTGAAAATATTTGATCTATTGTTGACCTTCCCCTACGAAATCCAGTTTGGTATTTTCCAATTACGTGTTCAGAGTATTTCTGCAATCTATTACAAAGAATGTTTGAGAGTATCTTATATGCTATGTTTAAAAGGGTGATACCCCTATAATTGGAGCAACTCATGGGGTCTCCTTTTTTGAGCAGGGGACAGATTATACCACAATTCCACTCATTTGGTAGTATTTCGTAGCGCCAGATGTCACAGATGATTTTGTGAATATGATTGTGGAGAGCTTCGCCACCATACTTGAACACCTCAGCGGGTAGATTATCACATCCATGTGCTTTGTTATCAAGAAGATTTTTTATCGCAATTGTAATCTCAGCCAAGGTTGGGGATGGCTCAATATCATCAACATCAGTGGTGTCGTATTCTACTTGTTGGTTCCCGCTTGTTGCTCCGTGTTGGTTACCATTCAAAAGGACGTCAAAGTATTCCACCCATCGATCCAGAACCTTTTGCCTGTCGTTCAGGATATTTCCCCCACCATCATAGCACATAGTTGTTCTAGGCTTAAACTCTTTCCTTTGGTTGTTGATTTTCCGATAGAATAATCTGGTGTTATTCTGTGAATGTGACAGTTCTGCCTCCTTTATTTGGTTTTGCAGATATACACGTTTCTTCTTTCTGTGCAATTTCTTCTCTTTCCTCCTTAACTCCTTATACTCCAGCACAGCCTGTCGTGTATGATGCCGTTGTTGCATCCTGAGATATGCTTTATTTTTTTCATTAGTAGCATGTTGGCATTCAGCATCAAACCATTCTTCTCGCAGTGGTGCCTGCCTATTTCCCAGAACCTCATTAGCAGTGGAGGTGACAACAGATTTAACAGTCTCCCAATGTGTATTGACGTCATCCTGCTCCAAGTTCATATCGGCATCGTCCAATCTTGAACTGATCAATGTTTTGAATTGTTCTGCAGTTTCTGGTATTTTTAAGCGGTCTGTATTAATCCGGGTTGAACGTATTCCCCTTTGTTTTTTCGCATTGGAAATCCTACATCGAATCTTTGCTATTACTAAATAATGGTCAGAGTCTACATTTGCTCCGCGATATGTTCGTGTATCCATTAAGTTGGATCTATGCCTGGCGTCAATCAAGAGGTGATCTATTTGGTTGACATTTCTTCCATCCGGGGTTTTCCCCTTTCCCTTGTGTATATTCTTTCGTGGGAAGCATGTACTGCCTATTACCATGTTGTGAGAGACTGCAAAATCAACAAGTCTTAAACCATTATCACTTGTCACGGTATGCAGGCTATGTTTTCCAGTTATTGAGCTATATACAGACTCTTTCCCGATCTTAGCATTAAAGTCTCCAATAACTATTTTAATATCATGTTTTGGACAGTCCTGGTATGTTTTTGCAAGTTTACTGTAGAATTCCTCCTTCTCAAGGTCGCTCTTCTCCTCTGTAGTGGCATGAGTATTAATTATACTGTAATTTAAGAACCTACCAGTTATTCTCAAATGCGATATTCTATGGTCCACAGCATTAAATCCGATAACAAGGTGCTTCACTCTCTTTGAGACAATGAAACCCGTTCCAAATATATGATTCTTTTCATGACAACTGTAAAAGATGGTCCAGTCGCGCTTTTCTATTACTCCCTTTCCTATCCACCTCACCTCTTGAAGGGCTGATATGTCAGTTTTGTATTTATTAAGTTCATCCAAAAGTATTCTCAGTGTTCCGGCACGGTATAAAGAAAGAACATTCCATGTAGCAATTCTCAAATCATCGTCCTTTTTCCGTTTGCTAGGTCGGTGCAATCTTAGTCCGGCTATATCTTTTTTAGGTTTCGTAACGGTGAGCTTTTTATGGGGTGGAGCTGTTGACACCACGCCCAACCCCCAACCTGGAGGACCAGGGTTTTTCTGTCGGGGATTTTCTTCCCTTAGCTGGTTGTCTCTCGTTTTCTGGCGCCAGAGACTCGCCATCGCCCTACCCATATGGATAGGACTCACTGGTAGTGTTGCTGATGGGATGCAACGAGGCGTTACGCAGCACTTTGCGACCCTACCAGTTTTGGGGGGAAGGAATATTTTGTACAAAATCACCATAGGTTATGAACTAGGAAGTAAGATAGGAGGGTAGGTGTAGGATTGGGGGGGGGGACGCTGATCGGATGGAAGTGTTAAAGGACTGATCAGCGTTCAGCATCAGGTACCCCGGGTGTGCCATACCCGTAACTCACTGGAATAGTGAGCCCCCTGGGGGAATTACATCACTTTATATAAATGATAAAACATACAGATGTCCTCTCCGCGCCAATTTTTGAGATATATTCAGACCAGGGATGTTGCGGATGTCGATTTTTACACATCCGCGGATGTGAATGCGGATGCGGATTTTCGAAGGCTCACATCCGCGGAAGCGAATGCGGATGCGGATGTTTAAGATGTTATAGAAAAAAAAGTAGGAACTATCTTAGTTGGTAGGCCCCACTGTCAAATATGTGACGAAATTTTTGCTACAATAATATTATGGATTTTTTGGCGAAATATTTTTTTCTTTGTTATTTGCAAAAATAAAATAAAACCGGCAAAAATAAAAACGCGTCGGATCTTGTCACAATTATTTTCGTTCCCATTGGTTAATGTCAAGTGTAAACGGCACGCGCCTTTCGCCGGCCCCGTCCCATTTCTTTCTTGTCGCAAATTGTCTTACATCCGCATCCGCATCGATTATTGCGGATGCAGATGTCCAAATACATGCGGAAGCTCCGCATTTGCGGATGCGGATGCGAATATTCGCAACATCCCTGATTCAGACATTTTAGATTTAAAATACGAAACTGAATTTACGATCAACAGAAACCCAAATTCCTGATTTAACACACTACCTGACACCTATATATTAAATAATTACTTATGTTGTGAAGGTAGATTAGACTGGCAGCCATATTAGATTCATGGACTTTCCACTCGAAGACTGAAATCTTTCCATCAGGAAATCAGAATAGATTGCCGATTCATTTTAGTGTCATGGATAAACATTACTGCAATTGAATTTTATAACTATGTGACTACAAAATACTTAAAAGTAGTAAAAAATATCTCCTTATAATTAGGGAATGCAATCTCGACTCGAGATCGACGAATCGAGATCTCGTTTTAAAATTAAATTCGAGATTGAGTCATTCGAGATCTCGTCAAATAATTCAACGAGATTTTGCAAGATCTCGATTTAATCGGAATTAGATTACTTTTTAACCTGTAAAGGAGTACCAACGCACCGGTGCGTGCAAAAAATATTATGGGATCTGGAGTACGCACGCACCGGTGCGTTTGATCCAGTAATATTTAGGTATTCCCGCCAAATTCGTCAATTTCATCATTGGTCCAATCTGTCGGATATACTTTACCAATCACAAGAAAAAAATTCAAAAATAGGCGTGTTTAGACCTTATTTATCGCCTGTACAAAATGTCACGTGATCGCCGCTTGAAATACATACCGTCACTCGCGGTTGCAAACCATTTTGCTGCGTGCGCTATGGGTGTTATTTCATGGAGTTTTTTTTTACCTTTTGTGCTTATTCTGGACAATTTAATTAGTTTTTAGTACCTACATAAGTGTTTGTTAAAAACAAATAAAAATAAATACTTTTAATAATAATAAATATTCTAACCCGTTATATATGTTGAACCCATTGTTGACAATACCGGAACAGACATGACGCGGCAAAATGGTTTTTGTTGTATAACTTCGTTATTATTAATTTTTGAGAGTTGGTTCCTTATAAACATTTATTCTAGGGATCATTTTCTATAACATGCAATAAAAAAATATTCAAAAAGTGAAAGTTGAATTAATTCACTCTGCCATACACTTTTATTTTTTCCTTATTCACTCACGGACAGGTTAAAAATACCTTATTATTTGGTCAAAAAATGATATATTGAATAAAAACTACCTACCTATGTGACTGTTGTAATTTTTGAAAATAAAACACAATAATTGAGCAAAAATTTAAATAATCAATTTTTATTAAAGAAAAGGTAATTGTTGAGTCTCCATTACATTCTCCAAATTTAAGTGCACTAAATGTCTTAGCATGCTGAGTTTGTAAAGGCAGATATGCGTATACACTATACAAACTTAGCAAGCTACAACATTTAGTGCACTGAAATTTGGGGAATGTAATAGGCACATTAGAAGACATGTAACAAAAATAATTAAATGTTGAAGGGTGTTTGTGTTCACACTGTGAAAATTCATATTCAGTAATTTATAAACAATCAAAACACTGTTATATTTTCACCACATTAACAGTACAGTGGTTTTACATTCCGAATGTGGTGATCTGAACGCAATGGAAGCTTTAGAAATATTTAAGCATCAGGATAATATTGTTAATATCCAAATTCCTGCTAAGTCCCCATTACTAGTTTACCCCGTCTCACCTAATGTTGTACCTACCAATGCCACTCCCCACTCTTCTACTTCAATCCCTGCACCCACCTCTCTCCCCTCTCTGTGACCACCTTCAATTTTTGTAGGGGACATTTTACTTTTCAGTACTCTTGAGAATGCCCATTGAAGTGGGCGAAAACGTTAGAGTTTGAATAAATGTGGTGAAAATATAACAGTGTTTTGATTGTTTATAAATTACAGAATTAAATGTTATTGTTTTGTAAATAACGTCTCAGGAAGCGTAGTGTGTTTAAGGTGTCATCAATTAAGTGGCACCTAATATCTGTAGCAATATATCCGGTGGCTGAGAATGCCCGCTCAGCCTCCACACTTGTTGGAACTACAGTAAGAGGCTGTTATATGCGAATTTCAAGTTGATGGCATTTATAAATGGTTGTCTATAAATAAATTGTGCTTAAATCCAGATAAAACAGAATTTTTGTGGCTGGCATCCAGAAGGAGACAGAATCTGATACCAAATAATGATATTACTGTTGTGGGCAGCTCCATAAGACCTGCAACCTCAGTCAAACTTCTGGGAACCATAATAGACAGCTCCCTGTCTTTTGAGAAGCACATTAGTTCTCTTGTCAGTGCCTGTTTCTTTCAGCTGCGGCAAATTGGGATGATAAAAAGGTGTTGTGTGGTCTCACATTGGATGCTAAGAAGTCACTAATTGTGGCTCTGGCCCGGTAATATCCAGACTAGACTATTGTAACAGTATTTATTATTAGTGGGACTACCAACTTGTCAGATGGATAGGCTGCAGTCAGTTTTGAAGTCAGCTGCACGTGTTATATTTGGAGTACAAAGGTGTACACAAATGACTCCACTTTTGAGGGAACTTCATTGGCTACCAGTGGAGGCTAGAGTGCAGTATAAAGTGTGTATGTTAGTTTATAAGGCACTGAATGAGGATGCCCCAGTTTATATTGCTAAATTGTGCAGGTTGAAAAATCTAGGTATGAGGCAGCGTGCCTTGAGATCTGCTCAGAGTGTGTCCCTGGAGTTGGTAGCTCCGCAGAGGAAAATTTTAACAAATTATGGGGATAGAGCCTTTTCTGTAGCGGGACCCTACCTAATACATTTTCTGGATAGTGAAATTGCATCCCAAAATACAAAACCAATAGTATATTTTAGTGATGGATGCTGTGCCCAAAACCGGAATGTGGTATTATCAAATGCTCTTTACAACTGTGCATCTCAGAAATCAATTACAATTTACCAAAAGTATTTAGTTAAGGGTCATACACAAATGGAATGTGATACTGCACATGCCACAATAGAGAAAAAGAAAAAAACTAGAGAGTTATATGTTCCCGCGACTTCGTAGACATAATAAAATTAGCCCGTAATTCAAAGCCATATGAAGAGCATTATGTTGATCATAGGTTTTTTAAGAAATATTCAGATTTGTCGTTTTACAATTCAATAAGACCTGGTTTTAAAAAAGGTGGTCTATGTATAACAGACATTAGAGGTTTAAAATATTTGAGTGCTATAGATGTGATCCAGTATAAAACAAACTTTGATTCAGAATGGGAAGATATTCCACGACAAAAAGATCTTTCCAATCTCCACCACTAATTGAGAATTTTTATAATTCATCGTTGGCTATTCCAAAACAAAAATATAATGACTTGCTTTCATTAACAAACTTGATTCCAAAAGATTATCAGTACTTCTATGAGAACTTAAAAACTGAATCAAGTAATAAAATTATCTTATTAATAAATCACACCTACAATTTATTATTGTTTATTATCATTTGTATTATACATCATTATATTACCTTTCTATTCAATTAATGTCTTCATATTACATCAATATCCTATACATACTTGAATGAATTGTACAGTGTCCTTGAGGTGCTTCGGCATGTAAACGACACTTTAATATTGTCCAATAATAATAATAATAATAATACTTCTCAAATTACTATACCACTATAATTATAAATGAATGAAAAGTATGACACAACCTCGTATCTGAGAGCGCAGAATGATTTTTTTGAGGACTGTATTCTCGTATCTAAATTAACAATGTTTTTAAAGGCTTTAACCCTTTCGAATCCACAGCCGTGACATACACGTGTGACATTTCCTTACCTTAGACATCCACACCCGTGATATATCGTTTTTGATTTTTCTACACTCCCAGAGACATCTGTGTTGGATTTTTTAAATTTAAATCTGTACCGATATATACCTACATTCATCCTTTATCCATTCCTGTGAAGTCGGTAAAGATGTACCTACGAATTTCGTCACAATGACGATTTATAAAAGTACTGACAGCGTACATGCCGGAAATCAGTCGCCGTTCATTACCATTATAGTACGTTCGCGCGAATTGTATCATACGCGTGGCATTTTTGATACTCAATCAGTTATATTGTTTATATTATTTATTTTGTCGCTTTTGTTGGTGTAGATTGGTTTAATTTAATTATTTAACCTATATTTATGTTCAATTGATGTTATTGCTTATTTTATATTTTATTTTGACCCTTGACAAAATTTGAATACTACTTAGTAATCCCTACACAAGTGTAAACATTTTTTCGATCACGAAATTTATCAACAGTTTTGATTATTTTTATTCTCAGTGAAGTTTTGAAAAATAACTGTGTATAAAACAAAGTAAAAAAATAAAATAAAATAAAAAACTGTGTGCAGTACACTGAAAAAAAAATCAATCGACCATTGTTTTCATGAACAGACTATAAACTATCTTTGTTATGTATGACTCAGGCTAGGCGAGGACACTTGAGGTTCAAATATCGAGTGTTATGGGAGTGCGTTGAGATTTTAATGACTTATTTGTTTACATGATGCTAGTAGAAGGATGAAGGAGCTCAAATAACCCGCCAATGTGACTATGATATGCAATTTTATATTAAATAAAGTAAATTGAAACTAAAAAAGTGGATTATAAATATCACACGGTATTGAGGGCACGATTCCAATCGGGAGGGCTCGGAAATCAAAAGGTTAAGGAATTGAACTAATTAAATTATTCAATTACTTAGATGCAACCTTAACTGAACCTTGAGTCCACATTAACAGAAAATATATTTTTGTTGTGTAGAAAAAGTTATGGAGTTTTTAATGTCTCCTGTAAAATGGTACTTTTTTAGATATGAGGTTGGTGAAGTTAACAAGCGTTTTGTTACTTTGATGTCACAAGTCCTGTAATGTGAAACAATCTGCCCACTGAGAGCTATCACTAGCTTTAGTAGCAAAATGAAAATTATTTTATCAAATGCAAATGTCTTTGGAATGGTGGGAAAATCATAAATGCCTAAGTTTATCGCGCCTTTGCGATAAACTCGCCCTCTGTATATTGATTGTATATAATTTGAATGTATACCTTTTATGTAATTATTTTTAATCAATGTACAGTAAAGAATGAATAAATAAATAAATAAATCAGCACCCAAAGTGTAAATCATCCATTACCATCAGATAGGGAGACCTGCCTCAGAGTGATAGCCAACCTGATATGCTACTCATAGAAGGTGTATAAGGTTGTATTTGGGTTTATAACTAAAACCCAGATATATCTTTTCAAAAAAAAAAATACATATATATTTTACAATATTTTTGTGTACAAGTGGGAGATGATAACTTTATACGGAAACATTTTGTTTTGTGATACTATGGGTGTGGTATTGTCCAAAGACGGTTTATTCATAAAATAAGTCTACTATATTACCACACAGATAACATAATGAAAATAGATTGTTTTGTGTATATTTTAAATTATATGGTAATTTTTTTACAGATTTCCTAATCGAGGTCGTGGCAGAGGAAATGGCCCTCCTCCAGGTTGGATGGGTGGTCCTCCTAGGTTTAGGGGCAGAGGTTATGGTCCAGGAGGACCTCCGCCACGAGGTCCTGGTGGTGGTCCACCTCGAGGACCTAATGGTCCCCCTCCTCCATTCTTCCCTCCCCCCAGAGGCCCACCGCCAGGACATCATGGTCCTCCGCCAGGACACCCAATGCATGGTGGTCCTCCTAGGCACATGTCAGGACCTCCACCCAACTCTCAACGTTTTGGAGATCAAGGACCATGGGGACCACCGGGTAATACAATTTGTAGTATTATAATAATGTGTACACTGACTATTTCAAGCAATATTATTTGAGGTTGTGACTGGCTCAGTAAATAAAGAATCATCACTGTTTTCAGTTTTTTTATGTTTTGTTTTCTTTTTATTTTTGATATGACTTTGGCATATGTCTGTCTGAAATAAGAACACTTATATTGTTGACGACAAAACCAATCAGAGATCTCAATTGGCAGCTTCCACACAGCTGGATGCAAACGTCAATCATCTTTCGGCGACAATTCGGAGCATTCTACGAAAAAATATTTGGATAAATGCATTCATTACATCTCGTAGACAGGTAACAAAGCAGTAACAGACAGATTAGGACGACATCTACGCTAAAATGACATACACACAATTTTCAACACGACAAAAAATAGGGACTTTTTTTAGACTTTTCATATTAATTTCTTAATAAATTACAATTTACATACATACTTTATTGATACTGCCCAACTAGGTAGGTCCTGTACTAGGGCAAACATCTCACAAACATATCAATCATATATAAAAATATACACAATCACAAAAAGCATTCATCTCCTACATATACACAATCACATTCATAACAAGAAAATACTGCACTGTAAACTGTCCATATTATGAAATAATACACAAACAAACCATTTCTCCATATAAAATTAAAAACAAAACATATCCCTCAACCATACACAACACCAATCTCACACCACATATTAACACACATACATCATCCCACACAAATCACGGAACAAATCCTAAAATATCCTGCATTCTCTCCAGTGGAAGATCCGACACCCAATCATAACATCTCTTCTAAACTCAACAAAAACAGTAATTTCTCTAATACTTAGGGGCATGATGTTAAACAGCCTAGCTGCCATGCACATAAACTGTCACTGTCCGAACACTGTAGACCTGAATGGAATGTTGCAATTAAATGACACCATCCGTCTTGTGACTCTATTTTGTTGAGATCTTTTCCAACCCTGTCTAATTCTATAAAATACATTAACACGACCTACGGACAAAATTTCATATGAAAATCAAGGGACATATGAGATTGATTGTCGGGATTGTGACAAGGTCTACATAGGCAGAACCAACTGCCAAATTACCCATCATATAGCCAAGACAGACTGGACGTGGGAAATAAAAAGCTCACGACGACTAGCTAGGCATACAATGATGGAAGGACATAGAATAGACTTTGATAATGCACATACAATCCAAAAAAGCGACAATAAGTCTCATAGAATCATCTTAAAGAAATTTTGCCCTAAACCAACGAGGTGAGATGAACAAATTACCATACACCTACCATCACCTCATACAGAAAATTGACAACACTGCGAAATTACCTAGAAAAAAGTAAATATGACAACAACGCACAGAATGCAGGTAAACGCAAGGACAATAGAGTAACAGCAACGGATCCCGCCTCATCTAACTTGACCACATCAACAATAAATGACGCACGACAATTACTACTTTCTTCCACTAGCTCCACCTTCCACCCTCCTAACCCCACCCCCTCCACACAAACGACCGGCCACGAGACGCAGTGAGAGAATAAAAAATCAGTTGGTTTGAAAATGACAGGCCACGAGCAGTCGAAAGCTCACCACCAGAAGAGGCTCTTTGATAATGAGCGGCAGTTCAAACGCACCCCCAGTTTAAAACCCAACAATAAATAATAATTAAAATAAAAAATATTTATTAATTTTCCCATGAACAATATAATATTATTATTCCAGTAATCATATGAACAAAACAGTCATCGCATACATTATTGCTTTCCAACATGCAGCGCTACTGTTCGTTAGAATATTTTAATGCGGATGTCGAGCGAACTAATCGGTGCAAAACCAAATCTCGCACACGATACCACATACATTTCGTATCCCTTCAATACAAAATTCGTGGTGCGCAAATTGTATGAAAATATTAAAAATATATGAGATATCTTGAGCAATAAACACAACTATGCTCACATGTAAAAAGGAGTAAAAGATACGCCTTCTAGCATTTTGTCGTACATTGATGGAAATTTTTTGACTATTGTGGTTTTTTTTATGTGAAGGGATTCCTGTTATTAGTTATATGTGGACGCGATGAGTTAGTACCCACCAAGAGTGCCAAAATGCATTGCTTGACATCATGAGGTTCAAAGGTCAGCCGTATGCATTGTTATTACTTATTACATAGTGGTAAAATTTCTATGTCACCGCTATTCGCGTTTGTGTTATGCAAATAATGAGTTTTTTTGGTATCAGTAAGATATTATGATTTCGGCGCGCTAATATCAAAATATTACATACAATTTAAAGAATCTACGATATAGGTACCTAAATAAAATTAAAATATTATCGTTTTAGCTTAAAGAGTACTATTAAAATAAGGAGGAATACTTTCTCCGTTACTCTTTTCCCTGTTTATAAATCCAATTGTGAAACAGTTGCCTTGTCGCTACCATTTATATGCGGACGATTTGCAAATATATACACGTGCTAAACTTCACAATATCTCCTCTGCCATTTATTCTACCAATGAGTGTTTGCAACAGATCTCAAACTGGGCTAGTGCTCATGGATTACTCCTCAATGCCTCAAAAACCCAGACAATATTCATTGGTAGCCTTCACTCTATATCCAGGTTGAAAAATATGAATTTACCTCCCACTACTATGAATTCAGTAGCAATACCCTCTTCGGCGACAGTAAAGAATTTGGGCATAATATGGACCAGAGACTCGGCAGCATCAATTTAACACCAAAGAAAAAGTTTTTTTACAAGTTCCACACTCTTAAGATGCTGCAAAAATTCTTGCCCACTAAAGTAAAAATTTTATTGGTCCAATCCTTGCTGTTGCCCATTATCGACTATGCTGATATCGTGTATGTGGACATGAATCAGGATCTAATTGACAAACTTGATCTAATGTTGGCATAAGGTTCATTTTTAATTTTAAAAAAACTGACCACATTTCTGAATATCGTAATACCCTGAAATGGCTTACTGTACGACAAAGACGTGAGCTCCATCTACTCACATTTGTCCACAATGCTCTGTATGCAGGATCAACCCCGTACTATATTAAGGAGGCTTTTGAATACTTGGCGAGTCACGGTTTACCTCTGAGGTCGAATAACCAGCGCATCCTGTCTATCCCGACTCATGGTACAACTTTCATCTCAAAATCTTTTGCAGTTCAGGGTGCTAGTTGCTGGAATAATCTCCCTTCAAAATTTAGGCTGACTTAAAGTCTGACGTCTTTCAAGCGAGCCGTTAAGGAGAAAATGATTTCCACAAACACAAACACAGCCTCTGAAACCTGAAACCCATCACTCCTAACCCCCCCCCCCCTTTTTTTTCCCCCCTTTTCCTTTCCCTTTATGCATGTATGTTTGTATCTTTTTTTTTGCAGTCTCTCCCTTTTTATATATATATATATGTGTGTATGTATGTATGTTTTGTATATATGTTCACTTTGTGAATCTATTTTTTTTCCAAAATCCTTTGGATTATTGATTTTATTTTTATGATATGTTTTTTTTTTAAGTTAATACTTTTGGGTTAGTTGGAAGAGATCGCGCCTTTGCGATAAACTCGACCTCTGTATATTGATTGTATTTAATTTGAATGTATACCTTTTATGTAATTGTTTTTTATCAATGTACAGTAAAAAATTAATAAATAAATAAAATGGGTGAATTAAACATAGAATACATTAAAAACAGGAAACACCAGAGTTTAACCGTTTAGTAACTGAAGTGTTCGCTAATGATAAAGAGAGGAGGATAGAACTTCTTTATAAGGAATAAAGTAGGTGTTTTTTATTTTACTGAACCCCCGCAAATACCAAAATTCAACACGTGACGTAACCGCAAAATCGACAGATTCATATTTTATCAAGACAGGGCACTATTTCATGCAAATGGATTTTTAATGTTATAACCAGAGGCGGCCAGCAATATGTATTTCCGGGGTTTCGTAAAAAATAAACCTGTATTTGAATGGTTTTTGAAATTCCTTTGAAAGCAGAGCATTTATCTAAATGTTCTTTCATCACTCCATCCAACTCTTACAAAATTGATTAGACCACAAAAAACTCCCAAATTTAACAAATCGGATTTTTCATTATGATCTCGTAGTGCTAGCTCAAATACTGCACAAAATCTTACACAATCAATTATTTTTGACATTACATATCGATTTTGATCTACTGCCTCATTATGTTGTTTAACTTGCATCCAATATCCAGAATCAAGGTGTTCTCTTATATTAACTGTGCCTCAAACTGCTAAAGTGATTAAGTACATTTTTTAAATGGTGTGACAATTGGCTATGTTTTTTTAATTCTCTGATTTAAGTGTGCCAAATCATTTACACCCTGCTCTGTCCAGTTTGAATCTCCACTAAAAATTAATCATGGAAAACAAAAAAGTTTATCAGTTTTGTCACACCCGCACAACCACTGAGCTTTAGTATAAAAATCTATTTTAAATTTACAAACATTTTAATGTTTTTAATGTAGTACTTACTCTATAAACTAAAACAATAATGTAGGTATATAGTAATATTTTGATATTATCGCGCCGAAATCAAAATATCCTACAGATACCAAAAAACTAATAAAGTACCTAAATAACACAAATGCGACTAGCGGCGACTGTCTATAGATATTTTACCTCTATCTAGTATCTAATAACAGTGCATATGGTTGAGCCATTCAAGAAAGAGATTTTCGTTACTCCACCCATTGTCTGAGCATCTATACAGAGCTCCTATTGGTCCATCTTTCTCTAGTAGTGGAGACAACCTTTTCCTAGGGAAAATGAACATTGGTGGTATGAATCCGCCAGCTGCGCTCATTGCACATAACAAGGTGATATTTTTTCCTCTCTCCCAACTTGTAATAGATCCCACTGTCTTCTGTCCTTTTGTAGCCAATATTTTTACTGGGGTTTGTACAATCGAAATTCCTGTTTCATCGCAATTATAAATGTTTTTTGGAACAAATCTGTGTTTCTCCATCAGTTCTTCCAACAAATTATATATCTAATAACTGCACCTCAGTTTTGTTGAAAGCTGTGATTCTGTTTATGCTTATTGCTTCCGGTTTTCTAAGTGAAATCTTATTTCTTGCCATAAATAAATTCAGCCAATCACGTCCAGCCATCCTTGAAGACTTGTTGAAGTTATGCTTTAAATTTTCAGCATATTCGAAGGCCACTTTTCTTATCTGACCAGGTGTACATCCGTACAAAATATTGGCCATATTTTTCACCAAAGCTGCTATTTCCTCTTCGATTTCGGAACTGAAGACAGTATGTCGTCCAAGACGTGGTCCCAATTTCGATTTTTTTCTTATACAGTGGAACCTCTCATAACGAGTTTAATTCGTTCCAGACTCTTACTCGTTATGCGAAACACTCGTTATGCGAAACATTTTTTCTATACAAATCAATGTAAAATACAATAATGCATTCCATGCCGAAAGAATAAGTATTCTTGGAGACCATAATTTTTTTTTATTAACGTTTATTCAATTAAAATTACTTATAAAAGAGTGTAACAACTTGTAATACAATTTAGATTAGGAAAAAAACGTACCTAAATAAAAATATGAATTTAAGACAAATAATTAACTATTTTAACTAGAAAACTAACCGTAAACGTAGTCGTAAATCGTAAAACGTAAATCGTTTCGTAGACATTCTTGACACTCCCTTTGAAGCATCCATCTTCTTAATTTTATCTTTGTTCTTGATAATAGTGCAGATCGTTGATGTTGATCGATAGCATGTGCGCGCTAGATATGCCACGCTCACACCTTGTTCTCGCTTTTCAATGATTTGATTGTTTCATTTCAACAGTTATTTTTTTTCTCTTCTGGCTGTCTTGTGTTTCTTTCTTCAGGGACAATTTTGAACGGATTATAATACTTTGCACATAAAAAAATCACTAATAATATCAATATTTTTTTTTGGTTTTTGGATGATGACTGAGTGAAATGTTTTTTTTTTTTTTTCTACCTTGTACATTATATATATAGTTGTCTGTTGTGTGTTTTCAAGAAATAAATAAATAAATATAAATTTTGGAAGAATGGGTGATCACATGCGAAATCAAGGCGCTATCGGAGCGAGTGCTAAACACAGACCGATGTATTGGAGCGGAAACCCGGCTAACAAGGTCACAGGTGAATGTCGTGAAAAAGAGACTTACCCTTTCTCTGTAACTCGTTATGCGAAACATCGCTCGTTATGGGAGCAACTTTCTCACATTTTTTTTTGCTCGTTATGCGAATTACTCGTTATGAGAGGTGCTCGTTATGAGAGGTTCCACCGTATCTCTTTTGTAAACTTGAAAATGGAATGCCAACAGTTTCAGCAGCTTTCCGTATGGAATAACCTTGTTGATCAATAAGTTGCACAGCTTTTTATACGCTATCAGAAGACCAGGCAGCCTTATCGGTAATTCTGACTCGTATCTTTGGCATCTAGAAAAAAGAAACAGTTTATATAATTAACTTTACATGCAGATTACTATGCGGGCAATGGGGATCACTGTGCGGGCAATAGGGATCACCAGACTCTGATTGCCCACAACTACACCTTATTATAAAAAAATCAAATAAAATAAAAATGAAATTATAGCAATTCAAGTTGCACATCACTACTCTTAGTGTCAGACAAAATACACATAAAAATCTTATTTAGATATATTTTAAAATTCGACACTTACCTTTTATTTTATTTCGACGAAAATTTAGATCAGCAGAGCACAAAAACAAAACACGACTGTCACTTTGATGCGCGTAGTGTATGTATGTGGTATTATGTGCAATATTTTGTTTTGCACCGTTTAGTTCACTCCACTTCCACACTAAAATACGAGGGTAAGGTGAAAAGTTCTCGGCCTGACAATGAAAGTCTGCGTTTTTCAGATTTTTTTTATTTTTATTTTACCACATAATCTCCCTTGACTTCAATACACTTGATCCAGCGTTTGTCCAACATCAGTGCTTCCAGGAAGTGAAAGTCTGGAAGGTTGCGAAAATATTCATATACAGCCTTTTCAACTTCTTCATTGGATACGAAGAGCTTCCCAGAAACAAAATTCTTGAAATTTGGGAACGAAGAAGTCTGAGGGTGCCAAATCAGGAGAATAGGGGGGATAGATGAGCAAGTCATACCCCAAATCTTGCAGTTTTCCCATCGCCAACACACTCTTGTATACAGGTGCGTTGTCTTGGAGAAAGATGATTTTTGTTTCTTCAAACCAGGCCTCTTTTCGCGAATTTCGCCATCCAGATTGGTTAAAAAGTTTGGAATAATATTTGTTTGTAATTGTGTCAGTTAACATCAAAAATGGTAAAATCCCAACTAAACGAATTTCCACAAATGACATTATTTTGTTACAATTAATTGCAATTGAATTAATTTAATAAGAAGACTTTATTTAGGTTTTAAATAAAAGTTATAACGTATTTCATTTATCAAAATAATGATAATCTCAACACAATTCACATAAAATAAGCATTTATTTTGGATTTAACCGAATTTGATATGATCAGATGGATTTAACTAATTTTGAAGAAATCTGTAAGTATACTTAGCCAATTTTGAAATAATCTATCACTTTTTGTCTGTGCTAGGGTGTCTCTCTTGGAAAGTGGAAAAAATACATGACTTTCGAGTGATACATTTTTTTTTTAAATCGTCAAAATGAAACAAATACATAAAACAAAATGAAGATACAAATTTTATTTAAAAAAAAGAACGTCAAAATGAAATAAATATATTAAAGACAATAAAGATACAAAATTAATTTACTAAAAAAAACTTCTTCTGTGTTATTCCCATTACATTCATCACATTCTCTTTGTGGAAAATTATTAATTTCTTAAAAAAGGAGTAAACGTGTGCATTATATTTGGACATTATATTTTTGGCACCCCTAGTATATGTAACAATGTAACAACGTGTCTATAAACTTACCGATTATCCTTCAATTTAGCTTTTCTTTTTAATGCTGAATAACTAGTACGTTTCCTTGATTTGTCAGGAGTAGTTTTGGATATAAAACTTACTTGAGAATGTTTTTATGTTGTAGGTACTCTTTATATATCACAATGACAAGATGATTTACTGTAGAGTGAGTTGAGGGTTGTGTGTGTGTGTGTGTGTGTGTGTGTGTGTGTGTGTGTGTGTGTGTGTATGTGTATATACAGTCAAGAACAATTAACAATGAAGAAAAGGAATAGAAAATAATTAAAATTAGGGTGCCAAAATAGTTGGACACAATTTTCTGTACTCAGGAAACAATAAATGTTTATAAGAGTTGTGAACTTGCAGGTATGATGGGTGGTCCAGGACCATATGGCCCTCCAATGATGGGAGGACCTCCCCCACATATGATGGGACCAGGAGGGCCTGGTGGGCCACCATTTATGGGACCCCCGCCCCCCAACATGCCCGTCCCAGAGTTGTGGGTAGAAACCAAGACAGATGAAGACAAATCATACTTCTATCATGCAAGAACCAGAGAAACAACATGGACCCGACCGCAGGAAGGACCCATGTGCAAGGTCATAACACAGAATGAAGTTGAAGCTATGGCCCAACAGAATCAACAAGGTGAAGTAATATTATATTTATACTAGCGTAAATACCCTGCGTTGCATGGGAATCATGTATAAAATTGAAAAAACAGTAAGTATGTGTAATTAAAAATTATTTTATTTAGGCAGCAATATTTTTTTGTATCAACTATATACACAGAGTAACATTAACCCGAATTCTCCTAGTGTCCTCATATGAGGACGGAAACAATGTACATTAAAATTGACCATAAAAACTAAACAATAAGCGTGAGCATGTCGAAACATGAACTATCCTACAAGCAAGACGTTCCTCTTTATAAACAAATCATTGTATCTTTGATTTTAGTCGTGGGTGGATGTGTGCATCATTTCAAAATTACCGTATTTTGAAAATTTACAAAAATGACGACCTCTTCCCGAAAGTATAAAAATATTTATTTTATACGTTTCTAAATCTATAAAATATATATGTAGGTCAATTCATATATCATTAGCGGATTTAGTGGCACAAATAATGTTTATTTATGTATAACCAGTGATGATATAACCTTGTTTAACTTTTACTGTCCTCATATGAGGACACTAGGAGAATTCGTGTAGTTTTCATAACATTTTTTCCTATATTATTATTCATATTGTCTTCCATGTTTTACTTATTTTTTATATTTTAATCTCGTTTTAGACGTCTTAAGTTAGTAGAAATACTAGTTCTACTAGAAAACGGTGATGAATATGATTAGACTCCTTGAGAAATATACATAGAACCTCCTGAAGTCAGCCAACTTACTGATGAAAATTCATACAAGGAAGATGGAGTGAAAAACAATTGCCTGCCTGAAAACCAATTTATTGTGAGCACCTTCGGAAAGACGGCAGCTTTTGAACCAAGGTGCTGAAGATATTTTTAATAACAATACGACATAAGAAGCCACATCAAGGCCAAAGTTAGAAAGATTGAGTCCACTTCAATAGATTATCAAATCTATAGGGAAAACTTTGTATCCTAGCATCTCTTCCAAAATAAAAAACCAGCGTTATAAATGTTTTACCGAATTTCAATTATTTGAGCTATTTTTGATGAGATTTCAAGTTCAGAGTATTGTATATCTAATATATGGGAAGACATAAATCTAAATAAGGATGAATGCCGATAATTTCTTGCTGTACTTATCGTATCGGAATGTAATTCCAGGAAAAGCTATGTATTAGAGTAAAGGTGAAGGTTTGTGCATTACTTAGTGTATGAAGCAACGAGAAGAGATAGTTTTGAAAATATTTAAAGATCTATTCGCTTTTTATCAAATAATGAGCATGATAAAAAAGACAAATTGTACAACCTGAGACCGCTTATTGTTCACATGTAATGAAAAGTGCATGAAGATGTGCACTTTTAGCCAATCTATTTCACATGATGAAGCAATGGTTGAGTATTTTGGTAAGCATTTGAGAAAACAGATGATAAAAAATAAACCCATACGAATTATCTGATCGATTTTGATCCTTGAAGAAAAATCTTTCAAATAGATTTAGAATTGGAGAAAAAAAATGGATAATGTTCCTCCACTGTATTTCACTTATTGAACCAAAATACATCTGACAAAAGAGAATTGCCCTACTACATACTCTGTAATAATTTATTTACATCGTTTTTGCTTACTGAATCGAGTTAAACCTTCAAAACGTTCGTTATTTATATTGGGGAAGATACCAGGACACAAAGTTTTCCCTGAAGACTTGGAAGTCTATTGAGGTGGACTCAATCTTTCTAAATTTGGCCTTGATGTGGCTTGTTATATCGTATTGTTATTAAAAATATCTCCAGCACCTTGGTTCAAAAGCTGCCGTCTTTCCAAAGGTGCTCACAATTGGTTTTCAGGCAGGCAATTGTTATTCACTCCATCAAACTTGTATGAATTTTCATCAGTAAGTTGGCTGACTTCAGGAGGTTCTATGTATATATCTCAAGGAGTCTAATCATATTTATCACCGTTTTCTAGTAGAACTAGTATTTCTACTAACTTAAAACGTCTAAAACGAGATTAAAATACAAAAATAAGTAAAACGTGGAAGACAATATGAATAATAATATAGAAAAAAATATTATGAAAACTACACGGATTCTCCTAGTGTCCTCATATGAGGACACCCCATATTTCAGGAACGGATTTTCAAAATTAAAAAATAACACCACAGTGTCAAATCTTATCATATACTTAGAGTTTATACGTAATATCACATTTATTGGATAAGTATTTCTTATTCCCGGAGAATTCGGGTTAAAGTAGGAAACAGATAATAGAATATGTAAGAATGACTAAACAGTATATATATAATTATGACAATGTACCTAAATTACCATCACGCCGCTTCCTTCGCGGGGTAGGCAGAAAAGATCGAGTGCCACTTCCTTCTGTCCTTGCATACATCTTTCGCTTTCGTCACTGTCATACAATTCCTCATGCATGCTCTCCTGTTCAATGTGCTCAACACGTGACCGTCCTGTAGAATTTGATTTAAATGAGCTTGTCATCTTAACTTACTCACATTTATCCTTGTAATTACACCAACTTTCATTCCACATTCCTTTTGTATATTACTGTTACGCACACAATCTCTCAGACTTTTACCACACATCCTTCTCAACTTATATTTAAATTTAAAAAAAAGGGTAGGTACCTACGTGGCTAAAAGTACTGAAAACCTCTTCTCACTGTAAAATAATAATAGTAATAAGAACACTTTATTGATCAGAAAAAAAAAATCATGAGCAATTGGCGAGCTTATTGCCTGGATGCAATATCTTCCAGCTAACCAGCTAAAATCGTAAAGTTTTACATCCCACACGGCCATATTTCAATAAAAAAAATGGATAGGAACCTACGTGGATAAAGCACTGAATACCTCTTCCCACTGTAAAATCTTGAAGTTTGACATCCCACACGGCCATATTTCAATAAAAAAATGGGTAGGTACCTACGTGGATAAAAGTACTGAAATCCTGTTTCCACTGTAAAATCTTGAAGTTTGACATCCCACACGGCCATATTTCAATAAAAAATGGGGAGGTACCTACGTGGATAAAAGTACTGAAAACCTTTTCCCTCTGTAAAAGCTTGAAGATTGATATCCCACACGGCCATATTTCAATAAATAAAATGGGTAGGTACCTACGTGGATAAAAGTACTAAAATCCTCTTCCCAATGTAAAATCTTGAAGTTTGACATCCCACACGGCCATATTTCAATAAATAAAATGGGTAGGTTCCTACGTGGATAAAAGTACCTACTGAAATCCTTTTCCCACTGTAAAATCTTGAAGTATGACATCCCACACGGCCATATTTCAATAAATAAAATGGGTAGGTACCTACGTGGATAAAAGTACTAAAATCCTCTTCCCACTGTTAAATTCTTGAAGTTTGACATCCCACACGGCCATATTTCAATAAATAAAATGAGTAGGTACCTACGTGGATAAAAGTACTAAAATCCTCTTCCCAATGTAAAATCTTGAAGTTTGACATCCCACACGGCCATATTTCAATAAATAAAATGGGTAGGTTCCTACGTGGATAAAAGTACCTACTGAAATCCTTTTCCCACTGTAAAATCTTGAAGTATGACACCCCACACGGCCATATTTCAATAAATAAAATGTGTAGGTTCCTACGTGGATAAAAGTACCTACTGAAATCCTTTTCCCACTGTAAAATCTTGAAGTTTGACATCCCACACGGCCATATTTCAATAAATAAAATGGGCAGGTACCTACGTGGATAAAAGTTCTGAAATCCTTTTCCCACTGTAAAATCTTGAAGTTTGACATCCCACACGGCCATATTACAATAAAAAAATGGGGAGGTACCTACGTGGATAAAAGTACTGAAAACCTTTTCCCTCTGTAAAAGCTTGAAGATTGATATCCCACACGGCCATATTTCAATAAATAAAATGGGTAGGTACCTACGTGGATAAAAGTACTAAAATCCTTTTCCCACTGTAAAATCTTGAAGTTTGACATCCCGAACGGCCATATTTCAATAAAAAAATGGGTAGGTACCTACGTGGATAAAAGTACTGAAAACCTTTTCCCACTGTAAAAGCTTGAAGATTGACATCCCACACGGCCATATTTCAATAAAAAAATGGGGAGGTACCTACGTGGATAAAAGTACTGAAATCCTGTTTCCACTGTAAAATCTTGAAGTTTGACATCCCACATTACAATAAATAAAATGGGTAGGTACCTACGTGGATAAAAGTACTAAAATCCTTTTCCCACTGTAAAATCTTGAAGTTTGACATCCCACACGGCCATATTTCAATAAATAAAATGGGCAGGAACCTACGTGGATAAAAGTACTAAAATCCTCTTCCCACTGTAAAATCTTGAAGTTTGACATCCCACACGGCCATATTTCAATAAAAAAATGGGTAGGTACCTACGTGGATAAAAGTACTGAAAACCTTTTCCCACTGTAAAAGCTTGAAGATTGACATCCCACACGGCCATATTTCAATAAAAAAATGGGTAGGTACCTACGTGGATAAAAGTACTGAAAACCTTTTTCCACTGTAAAATCTTGAAGTTTGACATCCCACACGGCCATATTACAATAAAAAAATGGGTAGGTACCTACGTGGATAAAAGTACTGAAAACCTTTTTCCACTGTAAAATCTTGAAGTTTGACATCCCACACGGCCATATTACAATAAAAAAATGGGTAGGTACCTACGTGGATAAAAGTACTAAAATCCTCTTCCCACTGTTAAATTCTTGAAGTTTGACATCCCACACGGCCATTTTCAATAAAAAAAATGGGTAGGTACCTACGTGGATAAAAGTACTGAAATCCTTTTCCCACTGTAAAATCTTGAAGTTTGACATCCCACACGGCCATATTTCAATAAATTAATGGGTAGGTACCTACGTGGATAAAAGTACTAAAATCCTTTTCCCACTGTAAAATCTTGAAGTTTGACATCCTACACGGCCATATTTCAATAAAAAAATGGGTAGGTACCTACCTGGATAAAAGTACTGAAAACCTTTTTCCACTGTAAAATCTTGAAGTTTGACATCCCACACGGCCATATTTCAATAAATAAAATGGGTAGGTACCTACGTGGATAAAAGTACTAAAATCCTTTTCCCACTGTAAAATCTTGAAGTTTGACATCCTACACGGCCATATTTCAATAAAAAAATGGGTAGGTACCTACCTGGATAAAAGTACTGAAAACCTTTTTCCACTGTAAAATCTTGAAGTTTGACATCACACACGGCCATATTTCAATAAATAAAATGGGTAGGTACCTACGTGGATAAAAGTACTAAAAACCTCTTCCCATTGTAAAATCTAGAAGTATGACACCTTTCACGCTCATATATCATTATAAAAATGGGTTGGTACCTACTTGGATAAAAGTCCTAAAAAAATATATGTATATATATAGCAGGCGCGTGCCTTCCATACATGCAAATATGCAACGCATGCCCTAAAATAAGGCAAAAATCTTAAAAATTAAATACTGTAGTAGTTAGAAATTCATAAATTATCTTAAAATGATATTCTACAGTACTATATTAGACAATTTTTAAGATTTTACATTTATTGTAGAGCATGCGTTGCATATTTGCATGTATGGAAGGCACGCCGCTGATATATAGGTACCTATAAGGAAAACAGTTCTTAAAAAGGAATGAAACAATTAATGTTTCCTATATAGGCATTCCCTCCCTGTATTCCCAAAAGAAACCTTGATGAATGAATATACATTCTTCAATATTCTGAAGTATTATATTTTCAATTGAAATACTTTCATCAGATTTTTTTAAAGACTCATGAAAATATTAGGTCAAAATAAATACTACTCCTTGATTGAGAACAATCTAGTACCTACCTATGTACTTATTGGAAATCTCATACCTACAATATTGTCTATGAATTTCATAATTGCATTTTCACAATTATTTTTCTTTGTTTTTTTTCTCATGTGTCATATTTAGTCTGTCCTATGTGGTCTATGAAATTGAATGAAAATATGCCGAAATTATGTATTTCTAATTTACACAAATTAGGAGTTTTCATGATGTGCAAGCATGATGTTTTAAAACCAAAATAATCTCCAAGCTTTAAGTTTCAGTTTTGTTGTATTTTTTATCACTTCCATTTTGAAATTGATTCAATATAATGAAAATGTTTTGTCTACGATTTCGGCAATCAGGAAGTCAAATTTTCAAACATTACTTCAGTAAATTTCATTAAAATGTTGATATCTTTGTCAATAAATAAGATATTTGAAATATTTTTTGCCTGGAGTCTGTGGTCATGTATAGAGTTTATTATTCAACATGCCTTTCCTAAATTAGGGACATCGTTGATGATATGTACGGGCTCAAATATTTGTGCCAATTCCCACAAATACTAAAGGTCTACTATAGTTTTGAAATCTGAGGCTTAAAAGCATTTCAAAATAAGTCAGAATTTTCATCTTTCCACACAAAGCATAAAGGGAACATTAAAATAGAAGAACAATACATACCTTCTCCTTTTTTGTAATTAACCGCCCTACCTACATGAACGAGCGTGCCTCGGGCCTACAAAATGCACTGTAGCGCGATAGAACGAGACACGCTCGTTCATACAAAAAATAATTCGTTTACAAAACTACAACCCGAGCGGGACTCGCGCAGTATCTTGTATCTACCTGTTACGTACCTACTTCTTTATTAGTCTGTTTGCCCTTGACAACACGTGTTTGGTCTTGTTAACGACTTATAGGTACTTACCTACTTACTGTATACGACGTAGTACGGATTGATGAAAAAAAGGTGATTATTTTTTGCCCACTTCTTGGAAATTTACCTGCAGGTAGGGCGGTTAAGATACTTTGCAAAAATATAAATCATGTTATCATTAATTTATCAGAACGTAATCATTGCAAAAAAATAATGGATACTCACCTATTTTTTCTTAATTTCCTATTCAACTACATATTTTATAAAACATCATAGGAAAAGAGAAAGTTTTATTATGTTAATTCATTTATTAAAATTAAATTAAAAATATTTTAAATGTTTTTATTTGCATGAACTTAAATAAATTCTGATTGTGCTTATTTTTTACAAATTAATCATAAATATTCTTTATGGTTATAAATGAGTGTTGTTTCTCATTGTATAAATATTTATAGTACTTTTCATAATTAATTTTAATATGGCAATATCTTCTGGCACACAATTTTGGCGGTAAAGAACATTTTCGCACTCTTTCAAACTCGCGCAAAAAACGTATTTTTTATCTCATTCACACTTTTTTTACACTCTTTTTTGCTGTTTTTCTCGCTTCTTTAAAAGAAAGTACGGCATTTAGTGGGTTTTTATTTGAAATAGATACCTCATCTTGTAATGGTCAGGTCAATGGAACGCAAATTCCTTGAAATGGGCGAGTATAGCCCGGTCTTCGTTAGTATGTAAATTCAAAAATCATTTTTATAAGATATAAGGATTACCAGTACCGGTTAACAATAAATTATTATCATCACAGCTCTGTAGACTGTATACAAGTGAAATGTCAATCTCTAATAGTTAGCAATCATTCTGCGCTTAACTTATTTGTAGTTATACAATCAGATGATAGAGAAATGAAATATTCAAAAAACTGAATGGTTAACTATGCAATACTCTCCTTTCAATATAAATAGTTACAACACTATGGGGGTTATTCTGAACATACAACACTATCGAATTGCATCTGATTCCATACTGTCGGTTGCCATACGACACCCATCCGACAATACAACATAATACGGTTATTCTGAACATCCAACTCTATCATATTTGATCATTATCGAATTGTGTCTATAGTACCCGCGTACATTACAACTGCACCAACTTCATGCTTATTGTCGGTGACAGTTCCGAGGCGTTCACTCATTTTTATATGTAAAAATAATTTACTATTTCCAGAATGCTGCCATGAATAGGATGGCAGACAGCAATGAAACATTGCAGTTGTCCATTGTGGACGTAATGTTTAAATTTTTATACCTGTTTAAGTTATGCGTTTTTAATGTATTCCTAAAGATTCTGAATTTCTTTATTAAATATTAAGTAAGATCAATGAATGAATGTCTAATAATTAAAACAACAGCAATTCAAACAATGAAAAATGTAGCATTAACGGTAAATTAAAAGGATATAATAGTGAATAATTTATTAAAGTACATAGTAAGATATTAATTGAATATGATTAATTGAAAAAGTAGGAATAATGTAAGTATACAATAATAATAGGATATATAGCAAGATAAAAAAATATTTTAATAATTACAATAATCCACACATAAATATTTGAGTCGGTTCGTATGTGCGTATGTCCTCAATGGACTCTGAAATAAGGAAAGACAGAAGTAAAATAATACACTCTATACGATGTCTCATCTCCTGGGCAGGTTTAAGGCTAAAAACATTTTAAATATCTTATGTATTGATAAAGATATTACAATTTTAATGAGATTCCCATACATTCGCTTGACAAAATTGCCAAGCGAATGTATGAAAATCCAATATTTATAGTCAAACATTTTTCATTGTATTGAATTAATTTCAAAATGGATGTAACAATAAATAAAACAATACTGAAACTAAATAATTAGGGACTGTTTACATAATGAAACATTGTGATTGCTAATGACAAAAAATCCTGAATTATGAGAATAAAAATTGCATATTTTTGACATTTTGAGCTATTTTCATAATGGAGGATATTATGAGACCATAGAAATCCATACTGTAGAATAAGAATAGTATTATGTAAAAAATCCATAAACAATGTTAATTGATTTTTTGTATAAATAAATACAAAAGTACCTACCTCGGTACTAGCCATAAGAACCTATTTATTTTCGCCTAATATTTTTCTTTACTTTTCATGGCAAATCACTTGAAGATTTATGTAGGTACTACAAACTAAAAATACCAATTTTAACCCATGTATTTGCACGGTTTCTGTTTATTTAAACCCGAGCAATGCCGGGTTACAAAAGCTTGTTATAAAATAATTTTATAACATGGTATTTAACATTAATAAAAAAGAGGCAAAACATTAATGGTTAACTGAAAAGTCAATAACAATAAAATAAGTTAATAGTTCAGAATGATATGATTATGCAATTGGTAAAAAAAGTCTAGACTGCCAAATGTCATTCAACATCTTGGGATAGGAAAATGATAAACACAGTTTGTTTGAGCATTACTCTCATGAAACATTACACTTTGTATTTTATTACAAAGAGACCATGCAGTTTATTCAATTTATTCACATGTAATTAATCATTACTTATGGAAATACTGTTAAATTTAACCCTCATCTTCTCTGGTATCCCTTTCAATTTATACTATAAAAGCCCTTCCTGTTAAAGTAGGATATGCTGATATCCTCATCAGATGGTGCTTTTACAGCTATATGGCTCCCATCAATGCATCCAATAATCCATTCCTGGGCCAGTTAAGCGATCAGAGAACTCACTTTGGATATAAATCTACTTACTGTACTTTAATCTGGACAGGAATGGCACGTGCTATAGTTCAGCCAGACATATGTGGTTTGAGCTTTTATTAACACCATTGCTGTCTCCTTGGTCATATTAAATGGATTACTTGCATCTCTTAGGGTCCTTCTCAGTTGTTGATGTGATCCACTGAAAAAGTGGAAAATATAAATGCAATATTTTATAAGTACCTACTTATAAAACTTTTTTCTTCATAAAAAACACATATACTTAATAATAAACGTATGTACATGAAAATATTTCGTATAAAAATAGCTAGAAAATTTTACATGAGAACTAATTAGTTTATTTCACAAATATATTTAAGTTTTTATAAACTAACCGCCTCTCTAGTTCTTCCAAATGTTCATTTAACAAAATGCCAATCAATTCTTGTACCATTTTAACGCGTTTATGTGAAAAAAGATGATTAAATATAAGTAAAATCCTTGATCGGATCGCAAGCGACAGCAAAATGTTTGTTGAATAGCCAGCCGATAGTGTTGCAAAGTAGGCAACACGTTATATGATCACTCATTCGACTGTCGCCAGCTCAGAATAAGGTTAAGTTTAAAAAGTTGGATGGAAAGCAATACTATCGAATTGCAAGCAACCGGTCGAATGTTCAGAATAACCCCTGTATGTGATACAGATGTATGAGTATATTTTATTATTCTTGCATTTTACCTGGGTTTGGTGCTTGCGTTTGTTTTGATAAATGATATTTTTCAACAGACATCTGCAATCACATAGATCTTAATTATACACATCACTTTATGGGTAGAGAGAGAGAGTATGGGTGTTTCCAATGCTTACGAATTGGCTTTGGCTGGTTTAAGTATGCTTTACACTAGTAACGTTCACCGATTTCCATCGCACTCATTATTCTCTCATATATATTAGTCATTATTTGTTCACAACGGGTGATTGCACTCAATGCTGTAAAGCATTTCGTCCAATCAACCGCTGCCATTAACCACTATATGGTATGGGAGAGTAGAATTTTCAATGAAAATTCCAGTAGTCACCAGGGTTTGAACCCATCATCTCTATGTTGGAAAACCATCTGCCACTACCACTGGGCTATATAGAGATGTGACGTCACCTCAATATCTTTATGGTATTTTTATATTGCGAGGCAGAGCTATCTATTGAAGTTTTAATGCAATATTGTGATTTACAGTGTAATCAATGGATTCGACCTGAATCATCTATAGAAATGCTAAAAGAAGGCTTACATATGCGAATGTTTAAAATGTTATAGAAAAAAAGTATATGAATTAAAATAATTAGGTATAAAGTAACTATAAATTTTTTTATTAATTACAATTAGTTAATGAAGTTAAAAATAGGAGCATTATCTAATATATATTGGCACGGAGAGGACAGCTTGCATGTTTCTTACATGCAGCTGATCTGCTGGCTACCCCACTTGTGGGATATGCCGTGATGGTATAGTATAGTATAGTATCTAATATATAAAAGGAAGCCGTGTTTATTACATCATTTATAACTCAAGAATGGCTGTACCGATTTGAATGATTTCTGATTTGTTGGATTCTTCTCCGCCCGGAATAGCCGATAGACTATTAAAATAACTTACAAATTCACGGGAAGAAAAATTATAAAGAAAATTATTTATGCCATACATTTTGAATTTCAATAATAATGCAATATGGAAACTTATACAAAATCAATAATGATGTTTTTTTATAGATTGGCCTATTTGTAGAATAATTTTTGTATACATTTTCAAATTAGAATCGTTTCCCATACAATTTAACTTCTGTGGTTCTGAAATTTCAATTTTGAAATAATCATGGATAACAATTTTTATAAATTTAAAATGAATAGGTATTTACCTAAAAAATAAATTAGAACCTACATATTATATTACGTACAGCAGACAATAAACAAATCTGAGTTAAGTATAATTGTTCAACATAAATGAGTTTTAGTTTTTCACACTATACCAGTGATTCCCAAAGTGGTCCAGGTGGATCCCCAGGGGTCCACGGAGACTAGACGGGGTCTACGTTGGCGTGACTAAAAAATGGGGGTTCACAAATCCATAGTTATAGTATCGGATATTCGGTAAAAGTACCAGATACTTAATGATTCGAGTAAATATTCTTCTTTGAAATATTTTTAAGTATAGTTTGCTCCAGCTGATACTGATAGAAGGCAAACGTCTTGGCTGCGCAACATAAGAGACTGGACCGGGATGAGACATGTGGAGGAGCTGTTCCGGGTCGCGCAAGATAGAGAAGCCTTTGCTAGAGTGATTGCCAACATCGGGGGGACCTGGATACCGCACGAGAAGAAGAAGAAGTAAACCGAGGAGTTTATGAAATATTTCAAATTCCTATACCATTTTAAAAATTCGACGGGGGGGATAGAAATTTAAACACATTTAATATTTTTAAAGTATCCGGTATTGACATAAACAATAGTCGGTACAAATACCCGTTACATTGTAGAAAAAGGTACCGTAAGAAAATATTAAAAGTGGTCTATGAGAGAAAAAAGTTTGGGAACCTCTGCACTATACGATGACACACTTGGACAATCACGGGAGTTTGTAAAGAGATTGAAAATATTAATCATTCATTGAATCTTCGGCGGTACGAAGTTCGCTGGGTCAGTTCATAAATTAAACCCACGCTACTATATAATTGTTCGCTAGGAACACTGCCTGGTGGAGGGGATAAAAATCTTCGTGCTATCGGTGATAATATCTTAAATTCTTCTCGATGAATACTCCACCATATAGACTCTTTTTTTTTGTGCGGTAAGAAAGTAGTTCCTTTTTGAGTACAGCTTCAGTTCTACCATTTTCTGGTATTTTTTGACTCTCATCTTCACTTGACGAATCTAACTTCATAGCAAGGTCGTTCTTTAAGCATGGCTTTCTGATTAAACCTGATGTCCCTGGTCCTAATTGTTCATTATACTCTTCCGTGGAATCCGTCATTCTCAATCTTTTACCCCCTTCGGTTTTGGCATAAAGAGAGCCGGAAACATTATTCTCAGTATTTGTCGTCCTTCTTTAATCTTTTCTTCAGTCACTAAGTACATAGGTGGTTATAATATATAAATTGTTGTTAAAAATTTAAAGGAATACCGCTTATTGAAGCAGTAGTTGCAAATAATTCGGAATTTGCTAAAATTAAGAGAAATATGCAGATATACTCGTACCAGTATGACTTTAAAATAAGTGTAATATTTGCATTTTTGTCACAGTGGCTTCTTATTTTGGAACCTGTATTTGAGATAGTTCGGTTTGACTTACATGATGGAAGTCTTTCCTCTTTGAAAGTTTTGAAGCGACCGGCGTATTGTTCAAAAGATCTGTCTGCTCAGAAATAAAATGGCTTTTTCCACGTAAATGCATACCGGCCCTTTTTTTTGACACCAATAACCCAAAAAACTCAATTTTTGCACATATGATTTAACAGCGACAAAATGATGCAACACAACAAACACATCGGATCATGTCACCAATTTTTTCATTCCCATTGGATAACGGCACTCGCCATTCGGCCCTGCCCGATTTCTTTCTTGTCGCAACTTGTCTTACATCCGCATCTGCATTATCATCCGCATCGATTATTGCAGATGCGGATGCAGATGTTGAAATCCATGCGGAAGTTCCGCATTTGCGGAAGCGGATGCGAATATTCACGATATCCCTGATCACAGCAAATGAGAGACAGATGTCTCTGTTGCATTTTGACCAGGAAATATGAGTATTTTTTATTATTCATTTATACAGATGTATGTATAAACATATATAGATTGATATGAGTGAAGCATAAGAGAGAAAAAGGTGGAGTTGGTGAACGTTACCATGGTGTAAAGCATTTTAGCCAGCTTAAGCCGATTTGTAAGCATCGGAATACCTAATACTCTCTTCTCTACCGTGCAAGTGATGCAAATATTGCAATTTAAGCCATACCTGTCGTATATCATGTATATACATATATGATTGCAGATTCATTATTGATGTTTCATATCATTTTCAGGTGGTCCTATGAATCAGATGGGTCCAAATGGACCAATGGGTCCTATGGGAGGACCAATGGGTCCAATGATGGGCCCTATGGGACCAAATGGCCCAATGGGTCCTAATGGTCCAATGGGTTCTAGCATAGGTCCAAATGGTCCAATGGGACCAATGGGCCCCATGGGTCCCATCAGTGGCATAATGGGGGGATATATGCCAAATCAAAGTCAGGGAAATCAAATGGCAGGCATTAACCAAAAAATGGATGGTGAGTTAAATTAATGGTGTGCCTTTTATATGTAATATTTGTCACAAAATAAAGATAATTTTAATGTTATTTATTACATTATAATCATGTATTGTATCAGATAAAGCACCTGGAGTGAGGGCGGAGGAGCATGGAGGCAGCAAGATGGGGCAAGCTGAGGACTCTGCATCTGATATCAAGAATGAAAGTGATGCATCTCCTGGACAATTCAATCATGCTAGTAACATTGCCAGTATGTCTCATTGAAAATATCTGCATTACATTACTTACTACTGCATCTATTGCAATCATGCTAGTAACATTGCCAGTATGTCTCATTAGAAATATCTGCATTACATTACTTACTACTGCATCTACTACAATCATATCTCTAATATCAATCACCACATTACTCACTCTTCATCTGCTTGTGGGTTTGTATTTATGTTATGTTGGCCATATTGACATGCACATAGATTTGTGGTTCTCGTTGTGCCCTTTCTGATGGCATAATCACCTTTACGCTAAAAACTTATCATATATTGTGATATGTATATATATTAATATTACCCAACAGACACCTCATCCGCACAACCAACAAGTTGACATGTACGCTCAACAGATGTCGAACATGACAGTTTGAAACAGGAATTGGTGGGATTGGTGAACGTACCATGGGTAAAGTGCACTTAAACCAGCCTAAGCCGATTCATAAGCATCGGGACACCTTTCCTGTTTCATACAAAAGGGATTTTGCACAGTCTGTTGGTTGTGCGGATGAGGTGTCTGTTGGGTAATTTTCTTAATATCTTCACTCTCGCAGGTGTGAAAATCCAGCTTAATGCGAAAACTTCGTTTAACATATATATATATATATATATATATATATATATATATATATATATATAATTATATGTTGTTGATAAGTTTTTCGCGACGAGGTATGTATGTATAGATTGTCTTTGCGGACACATCGCATATTTTTGTTTGGTGGTGAGCTTTCGAATGCGCTCGGGCATCCATTGTCAAACCGACTCGGTTTGTCGGTTTGACAATGGATATATACTGTACTTTACCTATATATATATATATTTATTCTTTATTCTTATCCATCATGCGTAGGCTCGAATTTGAGCACTTGCACTCGTCAGTTAAGCATTACAGTAATATTACATTAAAAGAGAATAAAAACAGACAAATAATAATACAATAACGGGCACCTAACACCCAGAGAAATATCAATGGCAAAATCAGAGTGTAAAGAGCTCTGATTTGCATCTCGTCAGAAACTGTAAGTAGTCAATTTTGAGCAGACAAGTTGTGAGAATAAAATTGAATGCTGAAAGGAGTGTATAGAGCTCAGATCAGCACTCACGTTCATTGATTATCAACCACTCATACTGGCAGTAACACCCGTTATGATCAACCAGAGGAAGTTTACATTCTGTAAAGACAATCAGAAAAACCGCAAAATCAAAGCACATGTAAACAATTTAATCAAATAATCAATGCTATCTGGGATCCCTGGTCCCAGAGAGCATCTCGTCGACTGAATAAAATTCCTTATCAACAAGATACTTTTTCACCTCTCCTCGAAATGCATCAAGTTCTAAATGCTTCAATCCTTCTGGTAGCACGTTAAACAAACGAACGCTCATACATAAAAAACTTTTCGACATCTTTGACAGCCTGTGAGATATGGGTCGGATAAGATTTCCCATGCGTGTATTATAGCTATGACTATCCGAGTTTAGTGGGGTATTTATCAAATTTTCATGTGCGTACCTCAGGCACTCTAGTATAAACGTGCTCGGAAGAGTAAGTATGCCCAGATCCTTGAAAATGTTGCGGCATGTGTCTCTCGTCCTCATCCCAAGCAGGGTTCTTATTGCCCGTTTTTGTAGAGTAAATACTCTTTTGGCGTCCGCGCCCATACCCCAAAATAGTATCCCGTAGGTCATGATACTGTGGAAGAAAGGTATATATAGGTAAAGTACAATACATAGGTATAAACAGTATTTTTTTACCAGTAAACATGTTAGAAAGAATTGTAATTATATTTAATTAATAATAATAAACTTTATTGCACAATAAGAAGCATACATAATTACCAAGTTATATAACAATGTGATACAAATAAATGATATTGTGCAATGGGCGAGTTTATCGCACAAGCAATATCTTCCAACTAACCCATATTTAATTAGCAACTTTACTGAAAAATAGCATTCTTTAAGAAAGTGTTGGTTTAAGGCGACTAACAGATATTCATTTAACTCATATATATATTATATGCCTACCAGGTAGCAACAAAAATAGTGTACTTGAAAATAGTGGGGCAGTTCCTCCACATCAGCAATAGCATTCCTTAAGAAAGTGTTGGTTTAAGGCGACTAACAGATATTCATTTAACTCATATATATATATTATATGCCTACCAGGTAGCAACAAAAATAGTGTACTTGAAAATAGTGGGGCAGTTCCTCCACATCAGCAATAGCATTCCTTAACCCTTTTAGTGCCAAGGAGCGCCATCGCGCTCCTGTGTATACATGCCAAAAGTGCCAGGAGCGCGATGGCGCTCCCGATATCAATATGTGATAGGCGTGCAGCGGGGAAGGTCACATGCACGCAAAAAATTTTTTTTCACTTATTTCATATTGTATATATAAAGTTCAACATGGGTAAAAGCTAAATAAAGTTTAAAAAAGATTCCGGGTAAAAAAAAAAATTTAACCCAAAATGTCAGAACTTGAAAATAGTTCAAATGAGACTGCTCATAGTTCAAGTTGTGAAGAAAGTGATGGTAGAAGCGACATTGTGGTCCTGTCAAATCGCATGATGCTACTTTTGAGTGAGAGTGACTTAATTTGTGCCCTCTGCAAAAAAGGGCCCCATGGGGTCTGTGCGGAAAAGCACATATGCACATTTTTTTTTTTTTTATTTCTATTTTCGTAATAATTTTCTTCCACAATATTTTTTTCCATCATTTTTTTTTTACTTTGAATATCCATCTTTGAGGTTTCTTGAAGGAAACACTGAAAGAATTTTGAAAATCGGGTAATTTTCGGAAAAGATACATTTCTTTTTCGAGATAAGGGTAAATGACATCAAAAACTACGGTTTTCTTTGGCATTTTTAAGTATACGTGAGAAAAAACCAATGGCACTAAAAGGGTTAAGAAAGTGTTGGTTTAAGGCGACTAACAGATATTCATTTAACTCATATATATATTATATGCCTACCAGGTAGCAACAAAAATAGTGTAGGTACTTGAAAATAGTGGGGCAGTTTCTCCACATCAGCAATAACATTCCTTAAGAAAGTGTTGGTTTAAGGCGACTAACAGATATTCATTTAACTCATATATATATATATATATATATTATATGCCTACCAGGTAGCAACAAAAATAGTGTACTTGAAAATAGTGGGGCAGTTCCTCCACATCAGCAATTTTCTCTTCCTCCTCCTGGTTTCCCGTGGGCCCCCCCCACCCAATGGGTGGGACAGCCTCCACAGTGGCAGCCACCCAGTCAACATCCACCACCTTTGGTATGTATTATTTACTGAGCTGTAAAGCGTATGTGTGTGTATGTATATGTATGTATGTATGTTGAGTACCTGAATAATGCTTATTTATGGCATGTATATTTATATATACTTATAGACTCCTCCTCAAGAGCTAGTAGAAGCTGCTGCAGAGTGGACATCTCACAGAGCTCCTGATGGTCGCACCTATTACTACAATGCCAAAAAGCAAGAGAGCGTGTGGGAAAAGCCCCAATCTATTAAAGATCTACAGGGTAATTCATATTGATCAATTAATAATTACATACCTTTAACTTTCTTATTGCTTCCTCTTTTTGTTTAATTTTCTTTTCTTCACTTGATTTTGTTTTTAATTACTATCTCTACTAACTAAAATTATAATAATATGGAAATGACAATCAGAGTAAGAAAGTTGTATGTATGATAAAACCTTTTTCAACCATTCATGGGGATCACACCCTTCTATGAAAAATATTTGTCACGCTCTAATTCAAAGTCATTTGGACTACGCAAGCTTTATATTTGACCCTCTCCCAAATCAATTAGAAAATAAGCTGGAAAAGATCCAAAAGTATTAGACTCATTACGGGTGCATTACATTCTACACTGAGCAATGTGTTATAAATCGAGTGTGGCGAAATGCCTCTAACACTAAGGAGACAGTATTTGATGGAAAGGTTCCTCATAAAAAGAGTGTTATACATAGACCACCCCCTTCTTAGAAGTGTTAGCAACTTAAAACACTTATGTCTATCAAGTCAATATTGGATCAATAAAGACTTACCAAACCTATGCGCCGGCCTACCGGTTATTCTATCATTATATAGAGGACCACGATTCCCTTATCCCAGTCCACTATATGAATTACCATTTATGGCTTTACAAAATATCTAATGTTGTGGAGAATATATGTAGGTGTAGATAAGGCAAAAAGACTCCCGGCTAAACAGGTGAATCAGATTTTCATTAATAATGTGCAAAATAAATGGCCAACTCATATCGAAATATATACTGATGGTTCAAAATCTAATGGGAAGTATGGATATGCCATATTTGTCCCCTCACTAGGAAAAAGATTTGCATATATACTCCCACAAGAAACTTCAGAATTTACAACGGAATGCACTGCAATTCAAGAAGCCCTTTCTTGGTGCAAATCATACGCGCTGAACTGTCACGACACTTCAGTTAACAAATTTGCTATATTCTCAGATTCCTTATCACCGATCAAATGCCTTTCCGGCCCTTTCACAGGGGATTATAGCAGTCAACTAGTCTTAAATATAAAGAAACTTTTATTTGAACTCAAAAGGTCCTCGTACGCATCCTCAAGACAGAGTCACTCCAGATCCACATCCACAAAGTGACATTCATTACAACTCTACTCTAAATACAAAAAGGTCCCCGTACGCATCCTCAAGACAGAGTCACTCCAGATCCACATCCACAAAGTGACATTCATTACAACTCTACTCTAAATACAAAAAGGTCCTCGTACGCATCCTCAAGACAGAGTCACTCCAGATCCACATCCACAAAGTGACATTCATTACAACTCTACTCTAAATACAAAAAGGTCCCCGTACGCATCCTCAAGACAGAGTCACTCCAGATCCACATCCACAAAGTGACATTCATTACAACTCTACTCTAAATACAAAAAGGTCCTCGTACGCATCCTCAAGACAGAGTCACTCCAGATCCACATCCACAAAGTGACATTCATTACAACTCTACTCTAAATACAAAAAGGTCCTCGTACGCATCCTCAAGACAGAGTCACTCCAGATCCACATCCACAAAGTGACATTCATTACAACTCTACTCTAAATACAAAAAGGTCCCCGTACGCATCCTCAAGACAGAGTCACTCCAGATCCACATCCACAAAGTGACATTCATTACAACTCTACTCTAAATACAAAAAGGTCCTCGTACGCATCCTCAAGACAGAGTCACTCCAGATCCACATCCACAAAGTGACATTCATTACAACTCTACTCTAAACACAAAAAGGTCCTCGTACGCATCCTCAAGACAGAGTCACTCCAGATCCACATCCACAAAGTGACATTCATTACAACTCTACTCTAAATACAAAAAGGTCCTCGTACGCATCCTCAAGACAGAGTCACTCCAGATCCACATCCACAAAGTGACATTCATTACAACTCTACTCTAAATACAAAAAGGTCCCCGTACGCATCCTCAAGACAGAGTCACTCCAGATCCACATCCACAAAGTGACATTCATTACAACTCTACTCTAAATACAAAAAGGTCCCCGTACGCATCCTCAAGACAGAGTCACTCCAGATCCACATCCACAAAGTGACATTCATTACAACTCTACTCTAAATACAAAAAGGTCCCCGTACGCATCCTCAAGACAGAGTCACTCCAGATCCACATCCACAAAGTGACATTCATTACAACTCTACTCTAAATACAAAAAGGTCCTCGTACGCATCCTCAAGACAGATTCACTCCAGATCCACATCCACAAAGTGACATTCATTACAACTCTACTCTAAATACAAAAAGGTCCTCGTACGCATCCTCAAGACAGAGTCACTCCAGATCCACATCCACAAAGTGACATTCATTACAACTCTACTCTAAATACAAAAAGGTCCCCGTACGCATCCTCAAGACAGAGTCACTCCAGATCCACATCCACAAAGTGACATTCATTACAACTCTACTCTAAATACAAAAAGGTCCTCGTACGCATCCTCAAGACAGATTCACTCCAGATCCACATCCACAAAGTGACATTCATTACAACTCTACTCTAAATACAAAAAGGTCCCCGTACGCATCCTCAAGACAGAGTCAATCCAGATCCACATCCACAAAGTGACATTCATTACAACTCTACTCTAAATACAAAAAGGTCCCCGTACGCATCCTCAAGACAGAGTCACTCCAGATCCACATCCACAAAGTGACATTCATTACAACTCTACTCTAAATACAAAAAGGTCCCCGTACGCATCCTCAAGACAGAGTCACTCCAGATCCACATCCACAAAGTGACATTCATTACAACTCTACTCTAAATACGAAAAGGTCCTCGTACGCATCCTCAAGACAGATTCACTCCAGATCCACATCCACAAAGTGACATTCATTACAACTCTACTCTAAATACAAAAAGGTCCTCGTACGCATCCTCAAGACAGAGTCACTCCAGATCCACATCCACAAAGTGACATTCATTACAACTCTACTCTAAATACAAAAAGGTCCCCGTACGCATCCTCAAGACAGAGTCACTCCAGATCCACATCCACAAAGTGACATTCATTACAACTCTACTCTAAATACAAAATTTGTTTTTGTTGATTTTTTAGACACATCCTGAAAGTCTTAATTTTTTGTTGGTTCATAGAGGACAGCTTGCATGTTTATTCCACTTGCGGGATATGTTATGATGGTGTAGTGTAATATTTTGATTTTTGGTCCAGCTTTCCAGCAGAAGACTGCATCAAGTACTGCTGCTCCTGTTACCACTGCTGCTCAAGTTGGAGTACCTGGCCCAGTATCTCTTGGACAGGTATTCAGTGATATTTGCTATTCATTAATATTACAGACAACTAACACGACTATACATACAATGCACTCAAAACATGCATGTATATATGTAATACATAGACCCAGACCAGAATGTCATTCTTATTGTACATGAGTATAATAATGAAAATAATATTGTTTGTTATTAGTCTTCTTGTATGAGTCTCCAGTCCCAGTCCACCTCTAACACTCCTGCAATTAATCAGATGGACGTTTATTCCACTACTCATGTACCCGGTGAAGTAGAGATGAAGCCTCTCATCGCCTCTAACAACTCTGAGACGGGTGAGTCATACTGAATACATAATATATACTGAATGTCTCTTATTTATTTACTAGTTTTTGTAAGCCGGCATTGCTCGGGTTCATATAAACAGATAACCGTGCAAATACATGAGTTATTGAAAATAATGGAGTAAGCGTTAACGTAGATAAAAGTAGTAAAAACCTCATACCAATGAAAAATCTTGGAAGTTTGACACCTCACATGCCCATATTTAATTTTTAAAAATAGGTAGGTACCTACATGGAAAAAAAATGCTAATAACCTCCCTAAAAAAAGTACTAGTTTCCTAAATGGAAAAAGTGTTTAAAACCTCCTCCCAATAAAAAAGTTTGATGTTTATCACCCCGAATGCCCATATTTAATTTTAAAAATTAGGCAAGTACCTACGTTGACAAATGTACTAAATTTTCATCTTAATGTAAAAACTTGAAGTTTGACGCCTCAAATGCCTACACATAAATAAGAAAAGAAAAAACCGATCAATGAAAAATTAATTGTCGAAGGGTGTCTGTATTCACACTGTGATAATTCATATTTAATAATTTATAAATAATCAAAACACTGTTATATTTTCACTATATTGTTACCTAAATTGGTACCTAATAGGTATTCGAGTGATTCGCCATGAAATGAAAAAAGGGTAAAGAAAGAATTATCATCTAGGCACTATCCCCCTCTATTCCCAAAAGAAATCTTAAAGGATTGATGTACACTTTCAAATATTTCATAATGCATGTAAAAAATATTAGTTGAAAATAAATAGGTACATACTCATGGCTAATACTAAGGTACTTACTGTACTATTAATGTACTTATTAAAAAATCATTGTTTATGGATTTTGTACATAATCATCATCGTCATCGCCCTCAACGCTCCTTTCGGGAGCACAGGGCAGAAACCAGCCTCCTCCATTCAGAGCGTCTCTGTGCCAATTGCGTCACCTCTTCCCACAACATTCCTTGCGCTCTGATATCGTTGTCATAGGAACGGTGTATTGTGAAAGAGGGACACCCGGGCCTACGGAACCCCTGTGGACGGAAGAACAGTGCTCTTTTTGGCCAACTATCATTGGGCATTCTCAAAACATCTCCCAGCCAGTACCATCGTCTCTTGTATTACGGAGATTACAGGTCTCTGCTGGGTGTGCCGGCGCACAGCATCATTTGTAACATGTTCATACCATCTGACATCCAAAATCCTTCTAAGACACTTGTTTTCAAAGCTTAGTATCTTCCGCTCTTGAGCCTTGGTTAAGTGCCAAGACTCGCAGCCATATAGAAGAATTGGGATGATGCACGCATTGAACAAGCGACATTTTGTCCTGATGCTGAGTCCAGACGCCTTCCAAACTTTGTTCATGTTGTTGAAAGCCCCGCTAGCTCCTCCTATGCGGATTGGTAATTCCGACCGGAGATCACCCTCTGGCGTTATGGTTGCTCCCAGGTACCTGAATTTACTAACCTGAGATATTTGGGAATTGCCAACCATTAGTGGGGTGTGAGTACTCGTGCATGTACTATTACATATGTACTCCGTTTTACCAGCTTTGATACGAAGGCCAAGGCGCAAAGAATTTTCATAAAGAGCATTAGCGTTGCACTGTACTCCGTCCACAGATGTATCAAAAAGGGCTAGATCATCCGCATATTCAAGATCGTGCAGCACTCCCACAGACGTCTCACTGTTTTCACGCTGTGATAAAGGCACACCGCCAGGGCCCAGTAATTCCGACCGGAGCAACCATAACGACCTCTGGTGTTATGGTTGCTCCCAGGTACCTAAATTTGCTAACCTGAGATATTTGGGAATTACCAACCATTAGTGGGGTGTGAGTACTCGTGCATGTACTATTACATATATACTCCGTTTTACCAGCGTTGATACGAAGGCCAAGGCGCAAGGAATTTTCATAAAGAGCATTAGCGTTGCACTGTAATCTGTCCACAGATGTATCAAAAAGGGCTAGATCATCCGCATATTCAAGATCGTGCAGCACTCCCACAGACGTCTCACTGTTTTCACGCTGTGATAAAGGCACACCGCCAGGGCCCAGAATAGATTTTCTGAGCAGGTAGTCCATAATTATGGCAAAGATAAAAGGTGCCAATACACAGCCCTGCCGGACTCCAGTGGTGATCCTGAAGGTGTCAGTTGGACCACTTGATGTTCTGACAGAACATTCAGAGTCCATATGCAGGGCTTTGATCATGGTTACCACCTTGGGCGGGATGCCATACGCGGCCAGTATTTTCCATATGGTTGGTCTGTGGGGGCTGTCAAAAGCTTTTTCGTAGTCTAGGTCGCTATCCTCATTGCCAACATCAAAAGGTGAGGAGGGGTCCAGTCGGTTTAGAATGAACTCAAAGTGTTCTCTCCATCTTCCTCTTGCTAAGTCAGGGGCAGAGATCAGGTTTCCATTGCTATCATTAATTGAGTCAGCAGTCTTATTCTGACCTCTTCCTCCCAACATGCGGGTGATTTCAAAGAGAGTCTTCGAGTCATTCCTGGCCGCGGCAGTTTTTGTATTTTGGCTTCGACATCACGTCGTCTGTCTTTGCGCACAGAGTGCTTTACCAGGCGGTCTAGCTCTCTGTACGAATTTCTTAGGGCCTCCAGTTTCGTAGGGGACTTTTCAGCATCTCTGAGTATCTTGACTTTTTGGCGATCTTGAATATATCCCCAGGACTCCATAGACATCCATGGTGGTTTGTTCCTCTCTTTGAACCCAATGGACGCAACCGCTGCAGCCTTCACTACTCTCTGGAACTCCTCCCAGGCCGACTCTACTGAGTCAGTATCGGAAAGATACCGAGAGAGTTCAAATCCTTGGTGCAGCTCAGCCTCATACTTCATGCGAGACCGAATATTCCCCAACCCACAGACGTCAAACACTCGCGGTGCAGCTGGTCTTGCAAATTAATTGAACCTTAGCTTCATGGCTCCGACAAGGAGCTCATGATCCGTTTTCAGGTCTGCTCCACGAAATGTCCTGACATCCTGTAGATCAGAGCGGTCTCGGGCCTTAACCAAAAGATGGTCAATTTGGTTTCTGGTACGTCCATCAGGTGAGGTCCACGTGTATTTGTGGATATCCTTGTGAGGAAACAGTGTTCCTCCAAAACAGAGTCCTTGGAGTGTTGCATATTCTATAATACTATTCTTATTCTATAGTATAGTTTTCTATGGTCTCGTAATGTCTTCCATTATGAAAATCGCTCAAAATGTCAAAAAATATGCAATTTTCATTCACAATTCAGGATTTTTTCAACATAAGCAAACACTACATGTTGGCAACGCGATAATATAACTCAAAAATTGTATTATAAATTGTATTGTAAAATTTTATCAATGATATTGTAACGTAGAGTATTTAAAGCGCCATCTTTGTGGCATAGTTGTTGTATTAATAAATAGTGCTTTGGAGGACGAACGATAGATGGTGATAGTATAAAATAGAAATTCACGTATGAATGCTGATTTAAATTCTTTATATTCTTGATTAAATGTTCGTCTCTTCAGAATCCTATGGCCCTTGTGGCCATAGCATAGGGAGGTATCCTCGCTTAGACGAGAATACTGGACTGATAGGGTCTCCTCCAACTGGTAGCTCAAGTGGAGCTTAGTAGTGAGAGGTAGGTACCTAGAGCCGTGCGCTGCATGTGCTGACATTTCTCCTTGCAGCCAGTGCACTAGGCATCAACCACTCTTTGATAGGTTTCCTTCCCATTCCCCTTTCCTCCTTAGTTAGCCTTCCTCTCTTCCCTAGTCTTCTTCTACCGCGCGTTGTATTGTGGGGTCATTCCTCCGTACAGCCAGTGTGTTGAAGACGTACCCCTCACCTGCCTTCTTCTACCGCGCGTTGTATTGTGGGGTGATTCCTCCGTACAGCCAGTGTGTTGAAGGCATAATTCCCATCCATAGTCGATAGCGCTATATAGCGGGGTTATTCCTCCGTATAGCAATATCGTATCCTTTAGCCTCTGAACCTCCTTAGCTGGCGCGCTCGGGATTATGGCCCTTGTGTGCGCAGTCTACTGAGGCGAAGTTGCTGTGCCAAGTCTCCCTACCTTAGCTTTCAGTCTCCTTACCTGGCGTTCTTGGGACGTACAGTGTACTGAGGCGGAGTTACTGTATTGAGGCACCACCCCTTCCTCTCCGTGTTCCTTCACCTCTCACCCAGAGACCCTGCAGTAGGCATGTTGTTCGTCTTTCAAAGCCTCAAACTTTGAAAGTGGTTTTATTTTTTGGCCCTCCCTCCATCTACCCATGCAGTCTCGTGCTGTTAAAGAGTAAAGGAGCTTGTGGCTACCCCTTTCAGCGGACGACACGTCAAGTGGACGTGTTCCTTAAGTCCGGAGTACTTCGCCCCGCCTTGAATCCCTATTGTTTGAAGCTCTGCACTGGTGGGTGGCTTACTCCAAAGGCTACGGTCCGCTGGAATTGGTTGCTGCTCTTGGAAGGCGCAGGTCGAGATTGGGCTGCAACGAAAGTTCCGACCGCATCCTTCCCGACTAAGGGCGTCGCCTTCACTACATTTTATTACCAAAATAGTCTCCAAATATTTAGTTTCCATATTGTTGTATTTATTGTTACATCCATTTTGAAATTAATTCAATAGAATGAAAAATGTTTGACTATGAGTATCACTATTTAGTTAATCTTTTATAAATTTTCATATATTTTCTTAGCCATTTTTGTGACATGGCCTCATTAAAATTGTAATATCTTTATCAATATATAAGATATTTAATATGTTTTTAGCCTTTAACCTGCCCAGAAGATGAGAGCTCGTATAGAGTGTATCATTTTACTTCTGTCTTTCCTAATTTCAGCGTCCATTAAGGACATACGAACATACATACATATGAACGCTCTCAAATATTTAAGTGTGGATTTATGGAACAGAGGGATTATTTGCATGTTGAAATTAGTCTACTGGCTTCCCTTTATGCCTGAGATAATGTTGTGATGATGTAGATAGATAGGCACTCCACTCCAGTCTAGTTTTGAAATATAAATGTATCACACTGCGATCACACAAATATCAAAAAGATGTCCGACTTTATTTTTAACTATGGTTCTGGTTTCTGTAGACAAACAGTGCTATGTGTCAATTCTACTGAGATTGTTGGTATTTCCAATACAAAACTGGATGAAAAAACTTGTAGTGAATTTTGACAAAGCAGATTTAAGATGGCTCCTAAAGTATTATCAAGATATATTTTGTGTGTATGTTGTGTGTATGTTGATGTTACTGTGTACAATATTATTGTTTAGAAAGTGCTAATGAAGCTGAAAAAGCAGATACAAAGAAGACAAGTGATGGAGAGACAGAAGACAGCAGACAAGCGTCAAGTGAGAAAGAACAGCAAACCAAGCAGCAGGACAAGTCCAGACCTGTGTCCAGCACTCCCATTTCAGGAACTCCTTGGTAAGCTTTTTTCATGTATTTGGGTTAGTTGGAAAAGATTGTGCCTTGATTATATCTAATTTGAATGCATTTTTATATAAAATTGTACAGAGTTGGCCGTAACGGTAACGAGGAGCGTGTGATGTATTTAATTATTTTTACGGAGCATGGTAGCACAATATCGTTCTATCACATTACACTGTGATCGAGTGATTTTGACGATGTCTCGCCACTTCGTTCCTTCACAGATATCAAATTTTCTATGGACAATCATTTAGGTATTACCGATGAAATTTCAAATTACACGGTGATACAATGTACTATGGAAAATAATTTAGATATTTCTTGAAAAGGAACGCGTTCTTTTTTTCCATTCAAAACTGTATTACTAAAGACATCTGTTCACTGTACCTGTATTTATTTATTAACAAAGTATACTGCTAAATAGCCTTTACAGTAGAATAACTTTAAAAAAACAACATACCTGGAACAAACACAATCAACACATAAGAGACAATAAATACAACCACTGGATATTCTCAACAGAAAGCATGTACCTTTGAATAAATCTACCCACAGCACATTTTCTCACGGTGTACTCCGAATCCTTTGCAGATATCAACTTTGCAGTAATTATTCCCTATTACACGGAGTCGATTCATCGATGAATAATAGCTATAGTTGGACAATGATCCCGTAGCATAGAACAATGCCTGACTTCTGGTGCTATGACTCGGGATGCGCAAGTTCACTAAACCATGCAACTCTGAGCAATTCAGAGAGCCAGTCACTATTCTCTTCAATGTAAGGAGATCGAACAACACTCTGCGATCATGCAGACTAGCAAGCCTCATCGCCATCAACAAAAAATCATAGTTCAGACTATCAATGGGAATATCCAGGCAGTAGTTCACGTGTCGTAAGAATCTATCTTGAATGGATTCTATATTATTGATGGTCACAGCGTAATTTGAGGACCAGACAGTGGTCGCGTACTCCAGTTGCCTCCTAACATATACGCAATAAACTTCGTTCGTTCGTCGGTAGCCTGGAGGTAGAGTCTCGGCCTTATGAACATGAGGTCCGGGGTTCGATCCCAGGTGCCGGCAAACTCCCCTTTCACGACACAAGCTTTTAGCTTACTGTGAAAGGTGTATAAGGTTGTATTTGGGTTTATAACAAAACCCAGATATATCTTTTTAAAAAAAAAAAAAAAAAACTATTTTTAACGTTTCTTTTGAAATTTTTAGACGTTCTAAATATAAAACCTATTTGCATTATCCCTTATGCTTTGTATGTGGTTAACGAAATTCATCGAAAATGGTACCAAGGTCCCTTATTTCTGAGAAAGCATTTAGAACAACTATTCCAAGTTTGTAATCAAAAACCAGTCTCTCCCTTGATCTAGTCAAGCGCACAACATTACATTTCTTTCCATTAGACCGTTCTCATCACACCAGCTTGACAGAACATCTATATTGTGTTGCAATATAACACAATCTTCCATACAACGAACCACTTTAAATATTTTAAGGTCGCCAGCATACAGCAAAGCTTCCACTCCATGCAACCTATCAACTATATCATTTGCAAAAAGAATAAAAAGTATCGGTCCCAGATGGGAGCCTTGCGAAACCCCACTAGTCGCCAAAAACTTCTGTGACATCGTTCCTCTAACCTTAACTGCAAGTTTTCTCTCCCATAGTTATCCATCTCACAAATATCTCTCCAATGACAAGGAGTATCAGTTCAAAACAGAGTATGGCCGTTCCGGTACGTCTACCAATATTACGACATATCAAAAAAAATAGGAAGTGTCTAGCGTGCCGCTGGCGGTACTATAGTCTAATTTGCTAAAATGCCGCTGACGGCAGCGTAAGCATGAAATAGCTAGTTTGCCGCTAGTTGCCACATTATAAACATTGTGAAGATAGCTACAATACAATACTGTCAATTAGCGCGTTGATGCTATGGTTGATGCGTGTGTTGTGTTTGGGTGAAGTGAAAGGTTATTTTTGTCCTAGCTACCGGGCGACTCGCCAAAGGCTCCAATATTTTCTATTATGAACCCTGATGGCAGCTTCAATTGTAGACCTATATACTTATATATTTATTCTTTACTGACATTGATTACAAGCAAATTCACACAAAAATACATTTAAAACAAATACAATCAATATACAGAGGGCGAGTTTATCGCAGAGGCGTGATTTCTTTCCAACTAACCCAATCCATACCTGTATTGTTCTAAGATATTTTTTTAGCATTTTAATTCTTCCTGTCTCTTTTATTTAATAAACTACCTGAAATTTATGATTATTATTTTGGTAAAAGAGGGATCTTAATTGGTCTCCTCATTGTTGTTTTTTTAATGTTTGTAGATACTTATTGTTTCAACTGTTTGATCCACACAGAATAAATGAAATAAAATAAAATACCTAGCATGGGTATCCCTTGTTAGATACTTTCGAGTGTAGTTAGATATTTCATATATATCATGAACTAGGTATGGTTCTATTATTAATTAAATTTACAATGTAATCCTTGTAATATTTCATTGGACAAATGCTATTATTATTCCTATACAGTGTGTATGTGGGGATTGGAATGTGTGGTATTCGACTCTCTCTGCCTACCTTGCAAGGAATCAAAGATCTTTCAAATTGTATGTTATACATTTTTCTTTTTCTATAGTATCTAACCGTAATGATAAACACATCCTGTGATGATGAAATAAGTTTCCCTTTTATTTTTCAAATTAACAAGTTTGGAGTAAGTATGTTTCACGTAATATAAATGTTCTCTCAGTGATTCCAATAATTCTTCTTTACACAGATGCAACCCTATCATGTATGAGATTCTCCTAAGTAGGTTTGCAAATAAAAATGTAGTGTACTATTTGGTGCTTAAGCACTTATAATTAAGTACATAAAAACTGTTCTTATTGTTAATTATGTAATTAATGTACTTAATTTAGTTAACATCTTTAAAACTAGTCTCACTACGGTTTAATATAGAATTCTGTGTGATCCTTATTTAGTAAAAAAGTAATTTACTTGACAGAATAATGATGCGCGCGCATTGCCGGCAATTTAGTCCCCAATACTAAACAACCGCTAGCGGCTTTTTAGACACTTCCAAAAAAATATATATAAAAATTTAACACGCCACCGCTATCTATACGACATTCTACAAAATATTTTGTACTTGTGGTGTAAATATCTCGAATTTGGGATATTTCATAGGTATATAAACATTCGAGCGAAGACACAGCACTGCTATCTTGTTTTTTTTTGTCCTTTCACGGGATCGCAAACCAGTAGTTTGTGTGCATCGTATTATTTCGTGTGATAAAGCGTTTTTTTATCGTGAGTTTTGGTTAAACAAATATTTAGAGAGCGATATTCCTGCATTTTTATACAGGCAATTTTGAGTCAATGACATCATAACCATTTTATAAAGTGATTCTTAGTACCAAATATTAAAATTCAATACTTGAAGAATAATATCACATGCCAATAAAAAGTCCAAACAACAATTTCAATACTAGGTATCTCAGAACAATACTTACACATGAAGCTGTCATTGGGTTTATAAGAGAGAATATCGGAGCCTTCGGCAAGTCGCCCGGTAGCTTAATTGGACTTAGCACTCCTCGTGACAAGGTTAAGGGATGCGGGTTCAAGTCCTGTCCGGGGCACTAACGAATAAGGTGACGTTGTCTTTTCCAAGTCTTATATGGTAGTTTCATGTGTTAAATGAACAGCTTTTAAAGAGTATGCTTAAATAAAAATGTAGGAGTAGCTAGCAGATCAGCTGCATGTAATAAACATGCAAGCTGCCCTCTCCGTGCCTATGAAATAAGGCATTCAGGATGGGCGACAAACCTCATCGCTGAGTGCTGAGTTTAAGATCTAAAATGTCTTTATTTTTTCGAATTTGCTTTTTTTGTTCATATTTTTTTATTTATATTTTATGTATGTATATATATATTTATTTTTTTATGGGGAGAGGGTGATAACTATAGCTTTTCTAATAACAGAAAAATAAACTATCTAGCGGTCCGCCCTGCCTTTGCAAGGGTAGATAGGTATTTAAAAAATTAAATTTAGTTTTCATACAGATCTTAAAATATCTTTCATTTTTTTATTTCTAATATTTGTAAAAAGATCAAAGTCGTAGTACATTATTTTATTCTATCATCAATAGTTTTCGCAGCGTACGGGATGTATAGAATATTTTAGGAGAGAGATTATTTGACGAGATTAAACAGTGCTCAATAATATATTGTCCCGTGGAGCACCCGGTAAAGAATTGGTCTCCCACTCTTCTCCTTAAGTTTTCGAGTGTCCTGTAAAAGGCAGGTGTTCAAAAATTAAGACATTGTTCATCTTAAATTCAGCAATGAAGTTTGCCACTCATCCTGAATGTCTTAATTTTATATTGGCACGAAGAGGACAGCTTTCATGTTTCTTACATGTAGCTGGTCTGCTGGCTACCCCACTAGTGGGATATGCCGTGATGGTATAGTAGTAGTAGTAGTTGTAGTCAATAATATATTTTTATATTTTATTTAATAAAATTAAAAATGGATTTCCACAGTGTAAACACAAAAACTCTTGAATTATTAATATTTTAGGTAATTTTTTTAAACCAAGGGTTACATTGTTGGAGTTTTAGTAAGGATCCCTATTTTTATTGAAAATATAATATAGCCTATGTCAACCGGGGATAGTGTAGCTTCTCAACAGTGAAAGAATTTTTCAAATTGGTTGAGTAGTTTGGGAGCGTATTCAATGCAAACAGTCAAATCTTTCCTCTTTATAATATTAGTATAGATAAAAACAACAATATATTGAGAAAAGTTTCATTTTGTGTACATGGTTTGTCCTAGGCCCCTCTTGGAACTTGGATGGATGCTGCCGTTGAATAAATACTTTCCTCTTTATAATATTAGTATAGATAAAAACAACAATATATTGAGAAAAGTTTCATTTTGTGTACATGGTTTGTCCTAGGCCCCTCTTGGAACTTGGATGGATGCTGCCGTTGAATAAATACTCAATTTTGATATTTCACTATTTATTTTAAAAGATTTGTAAGTTGGTAAGAAGAGCCATGTGAAGAAGAGAAATAAAAATGAAATGTTAGCTGTTTATATAAACTTCAAAGAGAAAATGTTTCCTACCTAACAAAAATAAAAACTTAAATGGGCCGACACCGACCAACGTTGTCAAATGGTACTGCATTATTTTGTTGTACACTAATTTCCTCCCAGTTACTATTATAGATACCCATTTGTATCAAAAGTCATATCAGCACTGGTGTAATCAAGTCGCCAGCACATCGTTACTATTTGATTTGGCGCATTATTTTGTTGTACACTAATTTCCTCCCAGTTATTATTATAGATACCCATTTGTATCAAAAGTCATATCAGCACTGGTGTAATCAAGTCGCCAGCACATCGTTACTATTTGATTTGGCGCATTATTTTGTTGTACACTAATTTCCTCCCAGTTATTATTATAGATGTTGAGTTCGTCGGTAGCCTGGAGGTAGAGTCTCAGCCTTCAGAACAAGAGGTCCGTGGTTCGATCCCAGGTGCCGGCAAACTCCCCTTTCACGGCACAAGCTTTTAGCTTAGTGTGAAAGGTGTATAAGGTTGTATTTGGGTTTATAACAAAACCCAGATATATCTTTTTAAAAAAAAAAAAAAAGATACCCATTTGTATCAAAAGTCATATCAGCACTGGTGTAATCAAGTCGCCAGCACATCGTTACTATTTGATTTGGCGCATTATTTGAAAACCACTCAACAGCCCCTGTATATTGTTTTGTGTGCATGTTGATTACATTGCGACCATATCATGTTTATAAACTTGTGGCAGTATGAATGGAGTAATATGTACGGAATTTTAGGAAATTAATTTTCGAAGTGGTTTTTTTTTGCCGGCAAATTAAAATAATTCTACATATGGCAACAATTTCCTCAAGTTTCAAAAATATTACCTTTTCTATGGAAAAAAAGTACTCGACAACGGGTGGGGCCGCTAAACTGCGAAAGTTACATTCATTTTTTTTACATAGACAATTCACACACATCGAGCTAGTCCCAAACTTAAATGAATCTTGATTATGGGTAGGTACTAACGCGACGATACACACATATACAATGCACTATATACAAATACATATATATGTAACACCCAGACCCAGGACAATTTGAAAAAGGTCATTCTTCCCTTTGCCCTGTCCGGGAATCGAACCCGGGACCTCGTGACTCAAAGGAAAGAGCTCCGCGCCACACCGGCCGACATGAACAATTTATGTTGAACAATTATACTTAACTCAGATTTGTTTATAAATTATCTACAGTACGTAATATAATTATGTATGTAGGTACTAATTTTTTTTTCAGGTAGATTTTACCTATTCATTTAAAATTTATAAAAATTCTTTCTATGATTTTTTAAAAATTGAAATATCAGAACTACAGATGTTAAATTGTATGGATAACGATTTTAATTTGAGAATGTATAGAAAAATTATCATTCATTGTTGATTTTGTATAATTCTCCATATTGCATTTTTTATTGAAATTAAAAATGTACGGCGTAAATAATTTTCTTCGTAATTTTTCTTCTCTGTCTGCAAATTTCACTACACAATCTTGCATCAGAACTACCTTCATGAACACATTCTTATTTTCATCTTTAATAGCACAATTTTTGGTTCAATAATAATTTTCCATCTGCAAAAATAAAATACAATTTCAAATATAATCTGTGCACGTCCACATTTATGTGACAGAATATCTATCGATACATAAATATTAGTCGAATAATTCGGTTGTTACATGGCAATAGGTTGTATCTCGCATTTTTTGCGTTTTCAAGTTTGTTCCATAAAATGCTCAAAATAGTGTAATATTTGATGTGGCAAAAGGATATGTCTCTTTATAGTCAGAATAAAGAGAGAAAAGACGTCACTTATTGACATGTTGAAAGATTGTTTTCTTCAACATGGCAAAAAAACTCAAATATTTTTAAACTGCAAGAAATTATTTAGTGAATGTTACATACATCTTCTAGAAGAAATTATTAAGAGAATGTTACATCTATCTTGTAGAAATAATAATTACCTTCATTTTGATATATAATGCTCGAAATTTGGCTGAAATATCTGTTTTGCAAACTTTGTTTTTGCTCTCCTGTAAAATTATGTTTTAGTGAGATACAACCTATTGCCATGTAACTACCGAATTATAGTAAACAAATATTAGTACACATTTCGTTCATATTAGTTATAGTAATTTGGTTCTTAATATAGCAGAACCTACGGATTATTTTAGCACAATGCAACAGGCGACGTGGGGGCGCTAATAGCGTATGGACTCTCCATATTGTTTTTATTTTTGAAATTAAAAATGTATGGCGTAAATAATTTTCTTCATATTGTTTCTTCCCGTGAATTTGTAAGATGTTTTAATAGCCTATAGTTTAATCCGGGCGGAGAAGAATCCAACAAATCAGAGATCATTCAAATCGGTACAGCCATTCTTGAATTATAAGTGTTGTAACACACACGTCTTCCTTTTATATATTAGATTATGATAATTTTTTTGTTATACTCCAATTGATAATTTTACGATCTGGACCAGGCCAGTTGCACAATTCTAGTTGAAAAGTGGTTTCAGAAGTATTCAGGATGTGATCTATAATAATTGTGTATGTTTCATCAGTTTATAAGTACATGTAATGATATTCTTGTCATTCAGTAAAACAATATTAACTTTGCAAAACACAATAATTGTGTATGTTTCATCAGTTTATAAGTACATGTAATGATATTCTTGTCATTCAGTAAAACAATATTAACTTTGCAAAACACAATAATTGTGTATGTTTCATCAGTTTATAAGTACATGTAATGATATTCTTGTCATTCAGTAAAACAATATTAACTTTGCAAAACACAATAATTGTGTATGTTTCATCAGTTTATAAGTACATGTAATGATATTCTTGTCATTCAGTAAAACAATATTAACTTTGCAAAACACAATAATTGTGTATGTTTCATCAGTTTATAAGTACATGTAATGATATTCTTGTCATTCAGTAAAACAATATTAACTTTGCAAAACACAATAATTGTGTATGTTTCATCAGTTTATAAGTACATGTAATGATATTCTTGTCATTCAGTAAAACAATATTAACTTTGCAAAACACAATAATTGTGTATGTTTCATCAGTTTATAAGTACATGTAATGATATTCTTGTCATTCAGTAAAACAATATTAACTTTGCAAAACACAATAATTGTGTATGTTTCATCAGTTTATAAGTACATGTAATGATATTCTTGTCATTCAGTAAAACAATATTAACTTTGCAAAACACAATAATTGTGTATGTTTCATCAGTTTATAAGTACATGTAATGATATTCTTGTCATACAGTAAAACAATATTAACTTTGCAAAACACAATAATTGTGTATGTTTCATCAGTTTATAAGTACATGTAATGATATTCTTGTCATTCAGTAAAACAATATTAACTTTGCAAAACACAATAATTGTGTATGTTTCATCAGTTTATAAGTACATGTAATGATATTCTTGTCATTCAGTAAAACAATATTAACTTTACAAAACACAATAATTGTGTATGTTTCATCAGTTAATAAGTACATGTAATGATATTCTTGTCATTCAGTAAAACAATATTAACTTTGCAAAACACAATAATTGTGTATGTTTCATCAGTTTATAAGTACATGTAATGATATTCTTGTCATTCAGTAAAACAATATTAACTTTGCAAAACACAATAATTGTGTATGTTTCATCAGTTTATAAGTACATGTAATGATATTCTTGTCATTCAGTAAAACAATATTAACTTTGCAAAACACAATAATTGTGTATGTTTCATCAGTTTATAAGTACATGTAATGATATTCTTGTCATTCAGTAAAACAATATTAACTTTGCAAAACACAATAATTGTGTATGTTTCATCAGTTTATAAGTACATGTAATGATATTCTTGTCATACAGTAAAACAATATTAACTTTGCAAAACACAATAATTGTGTATGTTTCATCAGTTTATAAGTACATGTAATGATATTCTTGTCATTCAGTAAAACAATATTAACTTTGCAAAACACAATAATTGTGTATGTTTCATCAGTTTATAAGTACATGTAATGATATTCTTGTCATACAGTAAAACAATATTAACTTTGCAAAACACAATAATTGTGTATGTTTCATCAGTTTATAAGTACATGTAATGATATTCTTGTCATTCAGTAAAACAATATTAACTTTGCAAAACACAATAATTGTGTATGTTTCATCAGTTTATAAGTACATGTAATGATATTCTTGTCATTCAGTAAAACAATATTAACTTTGCAAAACACAATAATTGTGTATGTTTCATCAGTTTATAAGTACATGTAATGATATTCTTGTCATTCAGTAAAACAATATTAACTTTGCAAAACACAATAATTGTGTATGTTTCATCAGTTTATAAGTACATGTAATGATATTCTTGTCATACAGTAAAACAATATTAACTTTGCAAAACACAATAATTGTGTATGTTTCATCAGTTTATAAGTACATGTAATGATATTCTTGTCATTCAGTAAAACAATATTAACTTTGCAAAACACAATAATTGTGTATGTTTCATCAGTTTATAAGTACATGTAATGATATTCTTGTCATACAGTAAAACAATATTAACTTTGCAAAACACAATAATTGTGTATGTTTCATAAGTTAATAAGTACATGTAATGATATTCTTGTCATTCAGTAAAACAATATTAACTTTGCAAAACACAATAATTGTGTATGGGTAAGGACCAAATTCTATGCAAAATTCCGTCATCATGAGTGACCACTATGGAAAAATAATACAACTAATAACTTTTTCATATTTTTTTTTCGCCCAATTCTCAATTTATACATTAAGTTAGTTAAAACAACATATATTTTTATCATATTAATTCATAGTTTGGAGAAAATCACGTTTTAAATGTAAAAGTCGGTACTCGCTCCATACAAATTGATTATGTCGCACCACAGCCTCTAAGGAAACAAATGATGATAAAATAATTTTTTTCCTTTACCGGCATTCTAAAAAATGTATAAAGGTATATTTATATATATAATGAGTTACAATCCACTGGATTGGTCTGCAACGAGTTTGGTTTTTCTTCTCCATTCGTCTCTATTCTCAGCCAGTCTTTTTAGCCCTACGTATGAGCCACAGTTCATGTCTCTCTTCAGTTGGTCCATATATGCGTCTCTTGGTCGGTATATTTAAATAGTTATTATTCAAGAATATAGGCTTATTTACCACATTGATTACTTTTATATAAAACAAAAAACATTATAAACACTTGTCCCAAAATTATGTCTACTGTGACACGTCTACCTGTGACACGCTCTATAGCAAATATCCGCCCACGTATGGCAAGAATAATTTTTATTTTTAAACTAGCAACATTATCGCTTCATGATAGAACCATAAACGACATCACTAGCCATCTTATTTCGCTGTTATTACTGATTTGAGAGTGTGAGTCAAAACGTGCCCTTACATTTAGAACATTTATTGAGGTGATTTTAAAGGGTAAGTAGTAAATTATTATACAAATTCTAATTAAAATTGTCGTATACGAATATTTGTAGCCATCAATAAATGCAAATAGTTATTATTTATCACATACTTTAAAAGTTAACAATGTTTATAAGTGAGGTCGCGTGTGATTTTCAGTCTACTGTGACACGTGTGACACGTTTTTGTGAGAAGTATAACAGGGAACAATTGTAAAGGTGAATTTTCATATCCATTCTAATTTGTTCAAGTATTTTAAGTCACTTAAAACAATATTTTATATTTTCAAGTATAAAACAATAGGTACAATAAAATACAATAACATAAATACAATAAACAATAATAAATACAATAAACAATACAATAAAATAAAACAATAAAACAACTTTAAGTCACTTATCTTATATATAAAACAATATTTTATATTTTCAAGTATAAAACAATATTTTATATTTTCAAGTATAAAACAATATTTTATATTTCCAAGATGTTCCTATCTAGTATTGATTTTATAAAAGGCAATGTTCATTCGATAAAATATCGTCCAAAATGTGTTCAATTGGTTTTTTATTATTAAAATATTATTTTTCCAATAAATATTTTTGATCTTGTTATTTTGGTTTCTTTGTAGTAATTACTAAAAATATTTCCTACATGTAAATTAAAAAAAAAATTACAACAAACATTTTTAAAGTTGTTCATTTGCTTGTTTTTAATAGTACTAAACCAAAATATGTTTTCAATTTATGCAATAGTAGACATATTTTAAACACCAATAAACAGTTTTTTCAAACTATGAGATCTTGTGTAAAACAACCTTTACAATGTCTCTTGTGATACAAACTTGTCCAATGTGACACGTGTTTGACATAGTCCCCTGTGATGTCCACTGTGACACGTGGAGTAAAATTTGGTTCTTACCCGTATGTTTCATCAGTTAATAAGTACATGTAATGATATTCTTGTCATTCAGTAAAACAATATTAACTTTGCAAAACACAATAATTTTTTGTAGCTCGGTATTTCATTAAAATGATCAATGAATTGTTCTTTTGGATTATATTTTAGTGATCATTAAAATGCTCATAGTTGGATGCCATGATTTTTAAAATTCTCCTTTCACATACTACTTGTTGGGTGTTATGTTAAATAATATTATTATTTAACATAACACCCAACTATTTAAATTTATATGTATAAAAATAAAAAATAAAACTTTTTAAACAGTTAAATATTGGCCTTTATTTTTAGTAAATTTTATTGATATTATCAAATGTAGATATACGACGAGAGTGGAATAAATGCTGTGGAGATGCGAACACTGAGAATGGTAGGTAAAACATTGCGTGATAGAGTAAGAAATGAGGATATTAGAAGAATGAGTGTTGTGGATAGAATGTGTGTAAATAAATTGAGATGGTTTGGTCATTCGGAGCGAATGGATGATGTAAAATTGACGAAGAGGGTGTATTTATCTGAAAGAGGGGTGTGAGAAAGTGCAGATGATAATAATGCGGATGTCCTATATCTTTATGTGTAGAGAGATCTGGATTATTTATGATTTTCTCGTGTTCTCTGTGTAGTGCTTCTTCACGTCTTAGATGTGCGGGCGGTATATTGGAGAGCGCTGGAAGCCAAGGTAGAGGAGTTGGTTTGAGAGTACCGATGATAACTCTCATAGCTTCATTTAGTTGGGTGTCTATGAGTTTTGTATGTGGCTAAAAAGCCACGCTGGTGAACAATACTCTGCGCCTGAGTAAACCAAACCGATTCCCGCAGTTCTCAATGTTTGGGCATCGCATCCCCTAGTAGTTCCGGCGAGTTTATATAGTACGTTAAGTCTACTCTTTACTTTTTGCTGGAAGTTTTCAAGATGAGCCTTGTATGTTAGTGCTCTGTCCAGTGTAACACCCAGATAACGAGGGTGTGCTTTATTATTTATTCTGTTTCCTCCAAAGTAGAAGTCGACTTCTTTTCTTGTCTGTGCATTGTGGAGATGAAAGGATGTGACGGTTGTTTTATTTGGGTGTGGCTTAAGTTTCCACTTTTTAAAATATTCTTTCAAAACTAGAAGGTCGCTGTTTAAGATTTCAGCAGCTTTTTCATCTGATTTTTCTTGTGGCGCGATAGCTATATCATCTGCATTCTGGACTGAATTTGCGGTGTATCTGATGTATAAATGTAAAATGTAAAGGAGCCAATACAGATCCCTGTGGGAGTCCATTCTTGGGATAGAAAGTACGGCTGATATCCTTATCGATATGTATGCGAAAATACCTATTTTTAAGCATGTTTTCCACCAATTATGTAGTGAATAGACATTGGTAGAGGATGTGAAGTTTATTAATAAGTCCTTTTTGCCACACAGTATCACATGCAGCTGATAGATCTAAAAGTGTCACTACTGTCTTTTTCCCGTTCTGGAAGCCTGCTTCAATGTGTGTAGTTAAAGCTAATACTTGGTCACTACAGCTATGTCCAGGTCTAAATCCTGCTTGTTCTTTTGATAGTTTGGGATCTACAATAGCTGATATTCTGCTTAGAAGTACTCGCTCAAGCAGTTTGTATGTCGTGCTGAGAAGTGAGATGGGTCGGTAGCTTTTTGGATCATCTGGGGATTTGTTTTAAGGATGGCTGTGATCTTAGCTTCTTTCCATGCTTTGGAGATATGTCCCTTAGCCATGCAATCCGTAAATAAATTTACAAGCTATTGCCTTACTTTTGGCCCCGTATTCTTTAGAAATTCCAGTAAAATTTCACCCTTACCTGCAGCTTTTCCAGATTTTGTATTTTTTAAAGCTGCATTTATCTCAGCTAATGATATCGGGCTAATTTTTCCAGGATGGTATTTGGTTTTTTTGCCCACCAGTTTACTGAAGCGGTTGAATTTGTTAAAGTCTTTGATAATAGCCATCTTTCAACAAAGACCAAGACATCTGTATATAGAGCGGTTATAACACCAACATTATTATATGGCTGTGAAACCTGGGTCCCATACAGAAGATACAGTAAGTCCTTGGAGAAACTACAACAATGTTGGGCCTGATAGTTGTTATTGTGACAGTAGTGTTGAGATCAGACATATCAGCTAAGCTGCCTGTCTGATAACAACACTATAATAATAATGTCAACAAAGACAGATTCTAAAAAACTGGTGGTTCCACAAGGTGTCGAATGCCGAAGTTCTGAGGAGAGCAAACTGTTGCAGTGTTAGAATATTGGTGTCACAAAATACCATACGTTGGTCTGGTAATATCCAGTAATATCCAGTACACCTGGGAACAGGACGCTACTGATCGTGCCAAGTGGAGAAAATTAATATATAATTACAGCCCAAATTACAGAAGACTCCAAGACCCACCAGCGGGAGAACATCCATGTCCCAAATGCAACAGAGTGTGCTTGTCTTGGATTGGCCTATTTAGTCATCTGAGATGGCATAGCAGAGTGAATGCAGCACAGTCAGATCCGCTCACTTGATATTTATGTAATCATGCTACTGCATATCATCTTAATATTTTGAAATTTGTATTGTTATATAATGATGATGTACAAAAAGAATAATTAAAAATGAAACGCAGAGGAGATTGTAGGTGATTACATTTGTTTGTAGATAATATATTATTTGTTTCATTGTATGTATGTAGATACCTACATTTTTCCAAGAGGAAATTAAAAAGAAAGGGAGACAAGAAAGAAATGAATTATGGAAAAATCTCCCTAGGCTTAGGCAAGCCAAGGAACTACTCGGAGGATATAACTTCGATAGAGCCAAGGTATGCACTAACCTAAGTAAAACAAGTCTTAAAGCAGTAACAGGTTTCCTAACGGGTCACTGCAGGCTCAAGGAACACTTACGCAAACTGGGACTTGAAGAAGACGGCACTTGTAGATTTTGTGAAGAAGAAGCCGAGACTCCTCGACATCTCCTAGCGGAATGCAATGCTGTGGTATTCGCAAGAATCAAAGCCCTAGGTAGACACTGGGTAGAAGTGGAATCTCTCCACACCTTGGACCCTCTCAAGATATTAGACTTCATAAGATGTCTGGGACTTGAGGGTGCGCTTTGACGGGCAACACCGGGAAAGCTGAGTAGGGGGAGTACAATAGATCTTATAGGTCGCGGTGCATATCTTACCCCAACAATAAAATAAAATAAATAAATACCTACATTTTTGTACAAAATATTTAAGTAAAAATAATAAGCAGTAATAGGGTTATGGGCGAGTTTATCACAGTGGCGTGATTGATTTTCCAACTTACCCAAATGATATACGATTAGTGATTAGTGATTTAACAAAACCCTTACCTTAACCACTACTATTCAAGAAAGACGCTACAGAGAGTAGCTCTGTGCTGATAATGTGGTTGTGATTATGAGTTGTTAATTTACAGGTGTGTAGTTTGGACTGGAGATGGCAGGGTGTTCTTCTATAACCCAACAGCCCATAGTTCTGTGTGGGAGAGACCAGAGCAGCTGGCGGGAAGAGCAGATGTGGATAGGGCTGTTAGTAACCCCCCAGAAGTTCTAGCTGACAACCAGGTATGTGTAACATACATCCATATGCTTATCCAACCAATACGCCCCTCATTAACCCTTTGGACACACTACCAAAGGAAAGCTGAATCCTTTGCTGAACCAGATCCCAATGTGGTGTAACTTTGCACAATTTTTTACACTGAACTGTATAGTAGCTGCAATTTTAACTTTAATATTTGGATGACGCATAGTTATTATGTTTCTTTCAAATGGTATATATGGCAAAATGAGGATCTACACATGATGCCACTATACAACATACAAACATTTAAAATGCTTCATTTTTCTACTTTTTTTTTCTTACAGTAAGTATGTGCACACCCACGGGATATTCTCTATATTTTTTTCTCAATGCCTTGAATAGATTTAGGTATATGCAATATGAATCACTTAATTAGAGCAACATAAACACAATGGATTTCCTATCTATTTTGTTTCATTTGTCCTAATCTGGGACTTTTGATGTTTTGTACAAAGTTGTTTCAATAAATTTCTATGAAAATAAACAACACACAATTTTCCATATTTTTTTATGAAGTATGTGAGCCCAACTAAAGCTTTGTATATTACCTTTAATCTCCATATCAAATGCGATATCAGAAATTTCTTCATTACTAAAACCATTAGAAATAAAATTAACAGGGAGAATACAAAAATATATAACACACAGGTGGACTAAGTTTTATGAATTTGAATCAATTATCAAGTGAAATATCCGTCAGTAATAAAATCATGGGAATATGTATTTCTCTTTGATACAATTACAAGTTATCATTTGGATTGAAGTTGTATTTTGTAAGATTAGATGTATTTAGTTAATTTGTTTGATGCGATATAACTGTTTTATGATATATTTCAGGCAGCTGTAGCGACTGCTGCTTCTCACAGTGCATCTGTAGCTGCTGCTACAACGGTATCAACACCAACACCCACAGCAGCAGGTGTGAAGAGGGCTGCATCTGGTAACACCACTGCACCCAATACTGCTGGACCTCCTCCCACTACGCTAACTGACAGTGAAGAAGACAGTGAGCCAGATGCCAAAAAAGGACGCACTGAAACAAATGGAACTGCAATTAATATTATAGGTGGATGATTTCTTTTGATTACTTAATTATAACTTGTTTGGAATATAGACATTTGCAATATTTGTAAAAATGTTTGCAAATATTTATTTATTTTATTCTTCTTGCACACCATCATACACATAACAAAGTAAAAAAAGCAGTGGCGAGATTATCACTTTATAGTGATTTCTTCCATCTAACCACATGAAATATTGTGAATGTTGACTAGATTAAAGTCCAGGGCAAAAGGAAGAATGCCCTTTTTCAAATTGTTCTGGATGTTACATGTATATGTGTTTAGTGCCTAGTATATTTTTAATTCAGTGATGAGGTTAATGTCTTTATTTATTGTTGACACGGAGAGGACAGTTTGCATGCTTATTGCATGCAGCTGTGATGGTGTAGTAGTGGTACTTAGCATTGAATATACATAGTCCATTATGAAAGTAATGCACATGATTTTATTGTGACGCAACATCCATCGCAGCGCACTCAGTCTAGTCGGAAAATGTGGCGTGACGTCTGCCCGTTCAAACGCGCATGGTTTAATTTTGCTCCGAGTAGTGAGAGTTGAAGGACATGTCTTTGCGTGAAGTGTGTTTTTTGTCTTTGTAACACGGCGTGATAGACGGTTTGCTTGATCAGCGGTATGCTATCAAACTTTGCGTGCGGCTTGGAAAGAATGCCACCGAAACATTCCAGATGCTTCAAGAGGCCCTTACAAGATCACAATCCGGGCGGTAGCGCAAGGCGTTCAAGGAGGTCCTGGTGAAGGTCCTTGACGAACACCATTCTGGACGCCCACAAAGGCCAGAACCGAAGAAAACGTGACACACATGCGCCAAGTTTTGCATCTAATCGTCGATTGAGCATCCAGCAAATCATTGACTCCTTAAACTTGTCCACATTTGTGGTACATAGGATTGTGACCGAGGATCTGCAAATCCGAGCACACAGGAACTCCACACAGCCTTCATCGTAGACAACTTCCTGGCCCGAAGTAGTCCCGATTTAGCTCCCTATGACTTTTTATGTTCCCCCGTTTGAAGAAAGAACTGAAAGGAAAGCATTTGGAGTCCGTGGAAAACATCCAAACACATGTTACAACGTTCTTGAAAGGCATTCCTGTGGAGGAGTTTCAGGGTGCCTTCCAGGCGTGGCAGACACGTCTCCGCAAGTACATTAATGCAGGAGAGGACTATTTTGAAGAATTTTAAGCATTTGTACCGATAGGGATACCAGAAAAAGTGCACTACTTTCATAATGGACCATGTATGTCGCATTGTTACCCATAATACAAGATTCATATCTTATTTTGGAACAAGCTCGATTTGTGTGAATTGTCTATGACGTATTCCATTTCAGAACAACCAAACCATGTTGCTCAATGTCTTAGACTTTTTTTTCTCTCAATTTTTTTTGTGCTTTGAGTGATTTTTAATGAAAATAGATCTTAAGAAAAATTATTGTATCTTTTTTATTTATTAACATCATCATCATCGCCCTCGACGTTCCTCTCGGGAGCACAGGGCAGAAACCAGCCTCCTCCATTCAGAGCGTCTCTGTGCCAATTGCGTCACCTCTTTCCACGACATTCCTTGCGCTCTGATATCGTTGTCATAGGAACGGTGTATTGTGAAAGAGGGACGCCCGGGCCGACGGAACCCCTGCGGACGGAAAAACAGTGCTCTTTTTGGCCAACTATCATTAGGCATTCTCAAAACATGTCCTAGCCAGAACCATCGTCTCTCCTGTATTACGGAGATTACAGGTCTCTGCTGGGTGCGCCGGCGCACAGCATCATTTGTAACATGTTCATACCATTTGACATCCAAAATCCTTCTAAGACACCTGTTTTCAAAGCTTAGTATCTTCCGCTCCTGAGCCTTGGTTAAGTGCCAAGACTCACAGCCATATAGAAGGATTGGGATGATGCACACATTGAACAAGTGACATTTTGTCCTGATGCTGAGTCCAGACGCCTTCCAAACTTTGTTCATGTTATTGAAAGCCCCACTAGCTGCCCCTATGCGGATTGGTAATTCCGACCGGAGCAACCATAACGACCTCTGGTGTTATGGTTGCTCCCAGGTACCTGAATTTGCTAACCTGAGATATTTGGGAATTACCAACCATTAGTGGGGTGTGAGTACTCGTGCATGTACTATTACATATATACTCCGTTTTACCAGCGTTGATACGAAGGCCAAGGCGCAAGGAATTTTCATAAAGAGCATTAGCGTTGCACTGTAATCCGTCCACAGATGTATCAAAAAGGGCTAGATCATCCGCATATTCAAGATCGTGCAGCACTCCCACAGACGTCTCACTGTTTTCACGCTGTGATAAAGGCACACCGCCAGGGCCCAGAATAGATTTTCTGAGCAGGTAGTCCATAATTATGGCAAAGATAAAAGGTGCCAATACACAGCCCTGCCGGACTCCAGTGGTGATCCTGAAGGTATCAGTTGGACCACTTGATGTTCTGACAGAACATTCAGAGTCCATATGCAGGGCTTTGATCATGGTTACCACCTTGGGTGGGATGCCATACGCGGCCAGTATTTTCCATATGGTTGGTCTGTGGGGGCTGTCAAAAGCCTTTTCATAGTCAATGAAGCAACATGCAAGCGGTGAGTTGAACTCTTGCGACTGTTGAAGTACGCATCTGGCACAGAAAATTGCGTCCGAACAGGACTTGCAAGGCACAAACCCGCATTGTTGCTTTCTCAGATATCGAGATAATTAATTTTTTAACATATCGAGATAATTAAAAAAAAAATATAGTGTAAATACAAAATTTTCTAATTTGAAAAATATTTATTTCATCAATATCTATCAAAAAATTAGTAAATTTTGTTCAAATTTACAATTCTAAAATTGAAAATTTCTCATTTTCGCATCATTATTTCAAAATGAAAACAACAAATATAACCATCGATATTTTTTATTTACAGAGATGCCACTATCCTCAGAAGCAATGCAGATGAATTTGAGATAGTCCTTCTTTTTCTATAACTAGTCGTACTTTGCACTTATGTGAATTTTTTTTAATTATCTCGATATGTTAATAAATAAAAAAGATACAATAATTTTTCTTAAGATCTATTTTCATTAAAAATCACCCATGGCACAAAAAAAATCGAGAGTAAAAAAAAATAATACTTGTTTGAAAGTCTCAACATATCGGGCAATTAACAGGCAAAGTATAAAAAAAAATCAAAAACATTGATCAACGATTTTTCCATTTTTTGGTTGTTTTCAAAAAATTGAAAAATCAAATTCAAACCTAGATACATGTTATGTTATGTTAAAACAATTTCACGTCCTCCCTCCTTCTAACTTACAAATTTTTCTATTAATTCTATTTCAAAAATGTCAAAAAAGAATTATCTTATGCCATTTTGAATGTTCAGAGACATGCAATCATTCACCTTGCCTCAAATAAGTATAAAATTAAAAAGGCGTTATAGGAATACATTATCTACATGACATTGTAAATGTATGTTCAGGTACAGAGAAGAAGGTGCCGGCTGGAGGTCCAGGAACCATAGACATAGGAAAAGAGGCAGCCATCGAAGCAGAGGTGAGAGCCGCCCGAGAGAGAGCAACCGTGCCCCTGGAACACAGAGTAAAGAGATTCCGAGAGATGCTTGTGGAGAAAGAGGTATGTAGTGTAGTGTAGTCATGTGGGTTAGATATATGCATAGGTACCTAGGTATATACATATTTATTTGTTGCGCTTCATTAACAGGTATCGGCATTTTCCACTTGGGAGAAGGAACTGCACAAGATTGTGTTTGATCACAGATATCTTCTTCTCACTTCTAAAGAAAGGAAACAGGTATGTACATATTGTGATGGATATTTATTTTGTATTGTTTGTTGATACAGAGATGATGATTGTCGCTGGTGTTTGGTTTTAAGGTGTTTGACAAGTATGTACGTGAGCGGGTAGAAGAGGAGAGAAGAGAGAAGAAAAATAGATTAAAACAACGTAAGGAAGACTTCAGAGCTCTCATGGAGGAAGCTAAGATCCATGGAAAGTGAGTTAAATTGATGCTTCATACCATCTGCAATGTTGTTATTGTATTACCTTATTTATTTGTTACATTTACCTCCACATGTTTTCTCATTCAGGTCTTCCTTCAATGACTTTGCCAGTAAATATGGCAAGGATGATCGCTTTAGGTACATTGAGAGACTTCGTGAACGAGAAGGACTCTTCAACGAGTATGTAGTTGAGATGCGCAAACGAGAAAAAGAGGAAAAGGCTTTTAAAACAGAACAGGTATTATTTTTGTTGTTTATCAATTTTTTTATTATAGGTTGATGATTACAAAGTACAAAATACTGCTATCATTGTCAAGTTTGCCTTTTATTAATCATTTGAGAAATGTCTACCTAGCCTTAGACCGTTACATACAATGATGAGGTGCAATGTCTATTCAAGTTTGCCTTTTATTAATCATTTGAGAAATGTCTACCTAGCCTTAGACCGTTACATACAATGATGAGGTGCAATGTCTATTCAAGTTTGCCTTTTATTAATCATTTGAGAAATGTCTACCTAGCCTTAGACCGTTACATACAATGATGAGGTGCAATGTCTATTCAAGTTTGCCTTTTATTAATCATTTGAGAAATGTCTACCTAGCCTTAGACCGTTACATACAATGATGAGGTGCAATGTCTATTCAAGTTTGCCTTTTATTAATCATTTGAGAAATGTCTACCTAGCCTTAGACCGTTACATACAATGATGAGGTGCAATGTCTATTCAAGTTTGCCTTTTATTAATCATTTGAGAAGTGGCTACCCAACCTTAGACTTTCATATAAATGATGAGGTACAATGCCAAATATAATTATATGATGAGAGCTTTTTAGTTTTCATATCATTTGTGACGTGGTGTCTCTTTAGTATATCAATCAATCATTTATAAAAATAATACATACTTAACATCTACAGTTGTAGGTCATTCGTTTACAGCTGGTATTCGGTAAATAGCTATAAGCTAAATATATTCAATTTTAATAGATGCACATAAGAAAACTGTATGTGTATATATATTACAATAGGTATGGTTCAATCGCAAGATATTTATCACTTGTAGGGTAGAGAAGAAAGCGTCAGGTGTTCTGACGCTTACGAGTCGGCTAAGGCTGGCTTAACCGCTTTATTTCTTCAATTTTTTTTCTATTTTCATATAGAATGTTCTTTACAACCCCTCCTATTATGTGCGTTAATTATTTTTGTCATTTTTAAATAAATGTAATGATGACATATTTTACTTTAAAGTATAGGTGTATATTGTAAGCTTTATCATTGATTGATGGTAGGTGTGTGAATTTATAATTATTTCTAAAGTGTTATATTTCGTAATTGTATTGTGTTATATTATATATACAGTAAACCTTCGCTATTTCCAACTCCGATATTTCGAAATTCGTCGTAATTCGAAATATTCCCCCCAAAAATGTCCCCATTATGAAATTTTCATACAAAAGCACATTTATAATTCGAAATCCTCGCTAATATTCAATTCGAAATAATATTTGGTCCTTTCAAAACAAAACAATAGAAATTTGTATGTTGTAATTTGAAAACACTTGGTTGTCGTAAAAAATACCCTTGTTTTTTCCCAAAGCTCTAGCAGCGACAATAAAACTTATTATGTGAAAATCATAGTTTCCGGTTGACAGCTGACAATCGAAAAGTAGTTAGAAAGTGTCTTCACATTTAAATTTAAATTTGTATAAAATAACGACTGTTTCGCCGCCAAAAGGAATTAATTTTACGTGCAGTACGATAAAGTATCAGATTAATAGTGCTTTATAACAAAAACATTCTGAAAACTTACGAAAAAAGTGCTAAATAATTCGCGAAAATATACTACCGCGAAAGAATAAGGTGGTAACTTCCGGTGTCGACTGACAGTGACAGCTGTCACTTTACCGCTGCACCATAGAGAAAAATCGCCGATATTGACACACACCATAGAGCACCAAGTGTTTAATTTATTCCCCACATAAATTCAAATAATAAAAGTATAATTACAAAAATTCTGTATAAACACTTAATACACCTAACCTACAAAAATGGCTATTAACATTGACCAAATACTAAAAAAGATAGAAGAAAAAATGGAACAACAATCTGAGAAACAAGTAGAAATGATAACAAAGAACCTAACAGAGAATTTTGCACAGATGATAGATGAGAAACTAAATCTTCTTGCTATAGAAAATCAAAACCTAAAGAAAGAAATAGACGGTTTGACAGTTAAAGTGAACATTCTTGAAAGAGAAACAAGAAAAAGTAACTTAATTATCCATGGGCTCCCTGAGCAGGAGAAAAATATAATGAACTCACGGAATCAATCATAGCTACACTCAACATTCTCAGTAACAATGCAGAACTGGATCCATGGGACAAGTGGGAGATCAGCAAGTGCCGTAGAATAGGAAAGAAATTAAATAAGAAAAAGAGGCCTGTCCTTATATCACTTACATTGGCCTGGCGCCGAATCCAAATTTTAAAAAACAATAGGAAATTCCCCGACGGGGTCCATTCGACAGAAGATATGCCAAGAGAGGTACTAAACAAAAGACGAGAACTCAGACCCGAACTTTTGGAGCGACTTAAAGAAGGCAAAGTAGCATTCATAAAATATGATCGTCTAATAGTAAAGGAAAAGGAAGACACAAATGAGAAGAGGAAACGATCCCCTTCCGATTCTCCTTCTACATCACAGGTTGAGGTGGGAGGAAGGAAGGGATCACATCCACACAAAATCAACAAAACCAATAAAATCAACAACTTTTTTCTAAACAGCCCAAAGACAACCTCCACCTTTCGAACAACAGAAACAGCTAAATAGAAAGAACAACATAACAACACAACAAAAAATTATAGTCAACCAGAAACTAGACAGTAAGAATAAAAAACTCATTAAAAATATAACACAAAAAGGCCCCAAGCCGGTTGGTCACCGTGGGGCGACAGACCACCCCCCCTCATCACTAATATATGTGGCGGCGCTGAATGTCCTAACGCTGAGAACCCAAGAAAAACTTTACGAACTAGAAGAAGCTCTGAAAAATATAAAGTGGGATGTACTAGGTTTGAGTGAAATAAGAAGAGTAGGAGATAAAATTAAAGAATACAGTGAATTTATCCTGTATTACAAAGGAGAAACTAAGGGCCAATATGGAGTTGGATTTATGGTTAAAAGTTACCTGAAAAAACACATAGTGGAATTCAAAGGAGTATCCGAAAGAATAGCAATCCTAAGCATAAAATTTCCTGGTTCTACAGAAGTCTGGTCTATCATACAAGTGTATGCTCCAACTGAAATCAGCAATGATGATACCGGGTAGAAATATGCCTCCTTCGTTCAGCGTGATTTTGTGCCAATTGAGTCACCTTTTTCATTCATTTATGATATTTATCTTGTTCAAATGTTGGTGTCATTAAAACGGTATATTGTAAAAGAGGGTCATCTAAACTATCTGGATTATTGTGGACACCCTAAATCACTCGCAAGCGAGTGAATGGTCTTGAGAAGAATAGAATAGAATAGTGTGGACAGAAAAATAGTGTGGGTTTTGGCCAACAATAATTGGTTATATAATAAATTGTACCTACTGTTGACAAACCGCATGGCCAATACCAAAAGTCTAGTGCCGCCACTGCTATATACTAACAGCTTGATGGATGTACATTATGTACCTTCGTGTTCATAGGCGTCTCCTATACCTACCCAAAATATTTATAAGTGAACTTGAAAGTAACGTGTGTGAAGTGAAGCATTAAAATTAATATTATGTATTTCTAAATATTCCACTGTGTTTTAGGTACATATTTAGAGTTCGTCGGTAGCCTGGAGGTAGAGTCTCGGTCTTGTGAACAAGGGGTCCGGGGTTCGATCCCAGGTGCCGGCAAACTCCCCTTTCACGACACAAGCTTTTAGCTTACTGTGAAAGGTGTATAAGGTTATATTTGGGTTTATAACAAAAACCCAGATATATCTTTTAAAAAAAAAAAATATATTTGTGTATTGTTTAGCTACATACATATTTAGATTTACATGTGTGGGTAGTTTAATTATGTCAAAAAGTGTTAGCTTCATCTATATTTTGTTACCTACATTGTGCAAAATGCAAGGATTGGACAAAAATGAGCTATGTGATAGAAGCTTTACATTTATGATAAACCACGATACGCCCATGTATTTATGACTACAAACTATTCCATTCTTGTACAAAGGGTCGCCTGTTTATTTGTAATGCGTATAAGAGTAGTAGAAATTGTTAGCGCTTTCTATGCGGCTCTTTCATCAGCGTTACAATTTGTTTTTTATTTTAAATTTGTCTGAAGGCGCGAAATTTAAAAAACCCGCCGACTATCCGAAAATGCCGATTGCAGTACATTATGTGATCCATCGAAAGAAAATATAAATCGTTAACACGCAAATTATTTTAATGTTTAATCCAAATCAGCTGTTTCTATGACGTATATATGTATACTACGAATATCAAAATTATTTTGAAAATTTCGATTTATCGGGGTTTTCGCTAATTCGAAATCAGTTTTTCGAGGTCCCTTGGATTTTGAAATAACGAGGTTTTACTGTATATATATATTTATATATATAGGTATATATCATATTATTTTAATGCAGCTCATGTACATGGTATGATAGTTACCGAAAGTGCTGTTTATATTTGTCATTTTAAGTGATCATTCAAAATGAAGAATGTAAGTTAATGTTTCATCTTCTGTGAATGTTAATTTTTAACAATTATTTTATTAGTACAAAAAATAAGGGAACCTGTCCATGGGTATTTTAGTTGATAGCACTAGCTGAAATTGTGTAAATAAGATCCATTCAAATGAACAGCTTAGGCTGTTACTTTGATACTTTGGTTAACAATCTGGTAATTTCAATGTGAATGGTGATGTGCAGAGAATAAATAAATAAATTCCACTCTGAACATAGGTTATACTGAATCATTATGTTAGGTAATAGAGATTACAGTGTATGCTACTTACTAAGTGTGTGTTTCACTTATGAGTTAGAGCAGGAGTAGCATTCCAATTTGATTGTGTTTTTACACAGATGCATACTGTGTTGTGTGTTGTGTGCGTGAAGCACCATACCAATGCTCCCTATAGTATAATCTCTAGTATAGTAATGTTATAATTATAGTAAAGCTCTCTTTGTATATAAATATAATATATATATATATATATATACTAGTATATAATAGCAAATACTGTATGACCGAATAGCGCCGACCAGCCTCAGCCTAGAGGTGATGACACAACCCATAGGAGCAACACTTGCCGCACCTGACTTGTGTATGAAGCTGCCTTACTTGTTGTCTCGTGCCTGTCTTTGGAAACACCATCGCCTTCCTTTCTCTAAATGTAAAGTATGAATATATATGGATACATGAGCATATATGCATATAATAGTATAAAAATGTTGTTCTTATCACTTGTACTTGTGTATACGGTTTCTTATATGGGTATATACTCACAGGAGAATCACTCAAATACCATATGATGATGATGATGATGATAGTAATGTACCGCACCCACCCACTCACCGCTCAGTGAAATCAGTGGGAAGAGAAGGCTGCGTACATCTCTCTACATTTATATTGGTATACATAATATGTCTTAGGTATTGGTATTCATTTTATTTTTAAGATAAATATGTTTGTTTATAAAATGATATTGTATGTTGGTATGCATTACATTGCATATTTATGTCTAGAATTGTATTAGATGTATATTATTATTACATGTGTACATAATTATTATGTTGTAGGTATTTAGTTAGTAATTAATTAATGTGTACTGTAACAAACAAACAGACAATTTGAAAGTATTATTATTTGCAATTGTTAGTACAATAACATGTGAACAGATGTGACTTAATGCACAATACATGTCTGCAAGTGTATGTATACTTGAGAGATGTATTAGTTGATTCATTTTCTTATATCTGTTTTCACTTCATCTCACTACATTAAATGAAATTACATTACATTATATTATATTTGATTACTAGTGGTTGATTGGATGGTTACTTGATGGAACCACCATTGACACCATTGACACCACTGATTGATTATCTTGATTGACATAATTATACTTAAGTTATAATTGAAAATATCTTTTCAGGTGCTAATGCTTTTACTAATATTTCAGGAATTTATTTTCCAGCTATTGCAGTAATGCAGTTTGTTTGAACTGTGATTGGTTACTTTTGTTAGATCAGATCAGTCTCCATATACTGTACAATGTATAATCACTCCCTTATTATATACAAAATTGATTATAAATTTACTCTCTTTATGTATGCATCCATGTAAATACACTCGAATAATTGGCTTGTTTTCTTTTTTCGGCTATGGTCATTGGATTGCTGCCATTGTTCTGCCTTCACTGATGGGGTGTGGTCATATTATTGTCATTGCATCATTCCGGATATTGGTAAAACAAATCAATTATTCCATATTTATGAATGTGTCATCCAAATATATATTAGATAAGGAAAGATTTCTTAACAATGTTGAGTGAGTCATCAGAAGTAGATAGACATTCTCATTGGTTGGATGTTAAGAAGAAGTTTGAGTCAGATTCCAGATACAAGGCAGTAGATGGATCTGCTGTTCGTGAAGATTATTTCAGAGATTACATCAAAATCCTTAAGGAGGAGAGAAAAAAAGAAAAAGATAGAGGTTAGTAAAGTAATATGGATGTTTGTCATCAGGTTAGAATGTATCTTTTAAGTAAATAAAATTAGGTAAATCTGTCCCTAGATCATTATATCCAACAAAATATTAATAGGAACCAAGTTATCTCATCATCATCTCCCTCAACGCTCCTCTCAGGAGCACAGGGCAGAAACCAGCTTCCTCCATTGAGAGCTTCTCTGTGCCAATCGCGTCACCTCTTCCCACGACATTCCCTGCGCTCTGATGTCGTTGTCATAGGAACGGTGTATTGTGAAAGAGGGACACTTGGGCCAATAGAACCCTTGTAGACGGAAGAACAGTGCTCTATTTGGCCAACTATCATTGGTCATTCTCAAAACATGACCCAGCCAGGACCATTGTCTCTCCTGTATCACGGAGATTACAATTCTCCGCCAGGTGTGTCGGCGCACGCCATCATTTGTGACATGTTCATACCATTTAACATCCAAAATCCTCCTAAGACTTGTGTTTTCAAAGCTTAGTATCTTCCGCTCCTGAGCCTTGGCTAAGTGCCAAGTGGCAACTCACAGCCATACAGAAGGATTGTGATGATGCACACATTGAACAAGCGACATTTTGTCCCGATGCTATTGAAAGTCCCACTGGCAAATAGAAACCAAGTTATCTACATAAATAAAATAATAAAACAAATTATATAGTCCTCAGAAAGATAATATAATAACAATACAACTAGGTATATATACGAGGCATGCCTTTTAAGTTCTGTCGTTTCCATATTTCCCGGCAATTTTGAATTTGGAACTGTTCTATATTCGAATGTGTTTAAATTTTGAATCTCAAAACAGTTGAAAGTATTAGGATAAATGCTATTGTTTAGTCACAGCGTCGACTAGAATCTGTCAGGTTACGTACGAAAATGAATCTTTCTAAGGAAAATGTTCGTGCAATAATTTTCTACAACTTTAGAAGAGGCCTGACACGGCTTCAGTGTTTTGCAGAGCTAACATCTGTGTTCAGTGATGAAGCCCCATGTCTGCGGACTGTCGAACGCTGGTATTTAGAATTCCAGCGTGGACATACTAGTGTTAGTGACAAATCTCGCGAAGGACGCCCAAAATCCGCCTTCACTGAAGATAACATCATTGCTGTGAGACAACTAATTCTCGAAGATCGTCATGTGACGTATCGAGAGATAGAGGCTCTATTAGGCATCTCAGGGACAACCATTCAGAAGATCTTGCATGAAGCGCTTGGTGTGAGAAAGCTAGTTTGCCGTTGGATACCGCATCTGCTTTCCGATGATCACAAGGCGGCCCGCGTCAGATGGTGTAAGAAAACTCTGGAAAGGTTCAACCGAGGAGAGTCAAATCACGTCTACGACATCATCAGTGGTGACGAATCTTGGATCTATGCCTACGATCCTGATTCCAAACAACAATCTACAATCTGGGTCTTTCAAGACGAGCCAAAGCCGACTAAAGTTGTTCGTTCTCGAAGCACTTCAAAGAAGATGGTGGCCACGTTCGTTGGAAAAACCGGCCATATTGCGACTATTGCACTTGAAGATCGTAGAACGGTTAACGCAGAGTGGTATACCACAGTTTGTTTACCACAAGTCATCGCCGAACTTCGAAAATCTAACTCAAAGCGACGCATCATCCTGCACCACGACAACGCAAGCTCACACAGCGCTCGGCAAACAATTGAGTATTTGAAGCAGGAAAAAGTAGAAATTCTTGACCATCCTCCATACAGTCCTGACCTAAGCCCTAACGATTTCTTTACATTTCCTAAAATTAAGAAAAGTCTTCGTGGTCAAAGGTTCCAGTCCGGTGAAGAAGCAGTCGACGCTTTCAAGTCAGCCATTTTGAACACCCCCACTTTAGAGTGGAATAAATGTTATAATAACTGGTTTGAGCGAATGGAAAAGTGTATTAAGCTACGTGGTGAATACTTTGAAAAACAATAAAAAGTACTATAAGGTTCTAGTTGTGTTTTTTTCTTCAAACGACAAAACTTAAAAGGCATGCCTCGTATATATCTAGTGACGAACCAATGGCTTAGCAGTTGCAAACAATATCGATAGGTGGCGATGGAGTCGCGGTAAATGTGAATTTGCAGCTAATAATAACAATAATCTCAGGTTACCCACACACCCCTGTGGCCTAATGGTTCGAGTACTTGACTCGTAATACAGAGGTGATGGGTTCGAATCCCAGTAGGTGCGGTTGGTTGGATGAAGTCGCTTTTCAGCGATGAATGCAGTCACCCGCTCTGAAAAGATTGATATGAGAGAAGCATAAGGGAGAAAAAGGTGGAATTGGTGAACGTTGCCATGGTATAAAGCGCTTAAGCCAGCCAAAGCCGATTCGTAAGCATCGGAACACCTAATACTCTCTTCTCTACCCTGCAAGTGATGCATAGATTGTGATTTGGTTCATACCTATCGAAAAAAATACATCATATCAACACTTTCGTAGGTGTAAAAATTCCATGTTATACGAATAAAAATCACTTCGCATATATATAATTACCTATACGGTTATTTGGTATGTACTATATGGGAATACGAGGGTTGCTACTTAAGTTTTGAGATACGTCAAAACCAGTGCGAATATGTCAAATCTGACATTGTCATCGTAAAATTTGAAACATTTTATGGTAAACATACTCAGAACGTTTTGTCATACGAGTGATATTTCTATTGTTTACACATACTTGGAACAATTATCTTTGCTGAACTAACTTTGAACTGATTTTGCAAAATCGTCAATTCGCATACCGTGAGATTGAGGTATACTTGGGCATTAGTTCCACTTGCATACATTGAATATTGCATGAACATTTGGCCGTCAAAAGATATCTTCGCGTTGGATACCGCATAGTTTGGCAATTGTTCAAAAAACGGCTCGTGTCGATTGTTGCAAAAAAATGATGAAAAAATTCAATCCTGGTGCTTCAAAAGACGTCTAAAAGATCGTGACAGACGACGAATTATAGATCTAAGCATATAATCCCGAAACTAAACATCAATTGCCTGTATGGGTCTTTGAAGATGAGTCAAATCCAACCAAAGTTGTTCGCCTACGAAGGACTTCGAAGCAAATGGTCGCCTGTTTTTTCGGAATAACTAGACATATCGCTCCCCTTCCATTAGAGTAAAGTAGAACGGTTAATTCTGAATGATACACCACCATTCGTTTTCCAGAAGTGTTTGGATAAATAAGGGAAACCAATTGCAGAAGACAAATCATTCTCCAGCACGATATTGTAAGTTCTCACATATCAGCTCAAACAAGTGCATTTTTGAGCATTCAAAACATCGAATTGATGGGTCATTCACTGCACAATCCTGACTTGGCACCCAATTATTTCTTCTTATTCCCGCAAATCAAAAATAAATTGTGAGGTCAACGTTTTTCGACACCTCGAGAGGCGGTTGATGCGTTCAAATCACGTGTTCTGGAGGTACCTCAATCGAACTGGAAAAAGGGCTTCGAAAATGGGTTCAAACTCATGCAATGCAATTGATCTTCATGGAGAATATTTTGATTATAAATATTTGTTATTATTTGTCTATCCAAAATCATGTCCCCGAAAAACAGCAGCATAACGATAAATGGGAAAATAATAGAAGCTGTGGATGATTATGTTTACCTGGGTCATAAAATAAAGCTGGGCAAGGAAAATAAAATGGCAGAAATTTCTAGACGAATAGGATTGGGATGGGCTGCATTCTCAAAACTTAAATATATATTTAAAAATAATGAAGTCCCCATAAGTCTCAAGAGAAAACTTTACGATTCGTGTGTCCTGCCAGTAATTACATATGGGCTAGAAACTATGACGCTAACACTTGCGAGCAAACGAAAACTGAGGTGTGTACAGCGTGCCATGGAGAGGCAAATGCTAGGTATCAGCTTAAGAGACAAAATAAGAAATGAAACTATCCGACAAAAGACAAAAGTCGTTGACGTTGTTGATAAAGTCTCCAAGCTGAAATGGCAATGGGCTGGTCATGTGGTAAGACGAGAGGATGGCAGATGGACTTCCAGAATTCTTGTATGGAGACCATGGGAGGACAAAAGAAGCGTAGGAAGACCCCAAAAAAGATGGGTTGATGATATTGTCCAGATGATGGGGAAACAGTGGTATCGTGTTGCTCGAGATAGGAAAATGTGGAAAAGTTTTGAAGAGGCCTATATCCAGCAGTGGAGAGAAGAAGGCTAGCAGTAAGTAAGTAAGTATTTGTCTATCTCAAAACTTAAATAGCAACCCTCGTAATCATTGAAACTGAAAATTTATTAAATCATACAGAATATTATTATTAGCCCAGGAAATATAGACCAAAAATCGGGGTGTCAGGGAAATAATTTATAACCAGCTGAAATTTTAAGGGATGGTTCCTTGATGCTTCTGAAAGGAATCCTGAAAAGTCTTTAAAAATCTTATGTGAGCTTCCATCCAAAATGGCGGATTAAAGATGGCCGCCAAGCGCATGGCACCTTGCTAAATGTTTTTCATTATATCTATGTAAATAAAAAACCACAAGTGGGGTAGCCAGCAGATCAGCTGCATGTAAGAAACATGCAAACTGTCCTCTTCGTGCCAATATAAAATCAAGACATTCAGGATGGGTGGCAAACCTCATCGCTGAATTTAAGATGTATAATGTCTTAATTTTTTCGAACACCTGCCTTTTACAGGACACTCGAAAACTTACGCAGAAGAGTGGGAGACCAATTCTTTACCGGGTGCTCCACGGGAAAAAAAAAAAAAAAAAAAAAAAATAAAAAACCTTTTTGTATTCTGAACAAAGAATTTATTTATCTAGGTTCTCTCATAAATAATAGAGGCACAAGCGACCAAGAAGTGAACCGCCGCACACAGATGGCAAAGAACGCAATGGGTCGTCTTGATAAAATTTGGAAAAGCCGTGAAATTATGAGAAACACAAAGATAAGACTAGTCAAGACCTTGGTATTCAGCATATTTTTATACGGAGCTGAAACGTGGACGCTGCGAGCTAAAGAACGCGCGAGGATCGATGCGTTTGAGATGTGGTGCTGGAGAAAATTGCTCCGAGTGCATTGGACCGAACACAGGACCAACGAGTCCATCCTCAGGGAGTTAAACATTTCGGCGCGACTCTCAACGATTTGCAGTCAGCGCGCTTTGCGATATTTCGGGCACATTGCAAGAAGAGAGCATGACAACCTAGAAAAAGTGATTATGACTGGGGTTGTAGAAGGGAGGAGAGGAAGGGGCAGAGTGCCAATAAGATGGAGCGACCAAATTAAGGAGGCCACACAGAGCTCACTTCACGGGGCCTTACACATGGCAGAGGATCGCTCAATATGGAGACAGATGGTCTACAGAACGAGGTATGATGGTCACGATCCTCAGGATTGAGGGACCGACAGAAATGATGATGATGATGATGTATTCTGAAAAAAGATATGTAATCCAGAAACAAGTTTGTTTTTGTAAAAATATATTAAAAAAGTCTAAACAAATTACAAATAATATTTTTTTGAGTATGAAATATTTTTTTCAGAATAAAAAAATAATGATTTTTAATATTTTACCCCATAACTTTTTATGTATTAACCGCCCTACCTGCAGGTAAATTTCCAAGAGGTGGGCAAAAAATAATCACTTTTTTTTCATTGGCAATCATAAAAATATTGGTAGTTGTACTAATACCAATGTGAAAATATATCTGAAAACCACAAATTTAGAACAAAAGAAGATACACTGGGATTAAAATCGAAGTTGCACAGCAAAATTTTACAAAAAGGTTTTTTATTTACATAGGTAGATACCTATAATGAAAAACATTTAGCAAGGTGCCATGCGCTTGGCGGCCATCTTTAATCCGCCATTTTGGATGGAAGCTCACATAAGATTTTTAGAGACTTTTCAGGATTCCTTCTAGAAGCATCGAGGAACCATTCCTGAAAGTTTCAGCTGGTTATAAATTATTTCTCTGAAAAATCCTATATTTCCTGGGCTATATGTCAAATAAGAACAAGTTAAATAATAAAAATTCTATATCAGGGTATGGTACCCACCAAACTTATGTTGTGCATATAAAATTGAGATAGAACTAATGGCCGGTTCGGTAAAAAGTCTAGTAGAAAAGTTTTATTCGGGGCTGAGTGGCCGTGGTCTCCAGGGCAATTTATATCCTAACATTTCACCCACAACTGTGGCGGATGGCTTCAAGGGTGAATATTCATGAGTTGTCTATTAATTTCACGACAACAGAAATATGGCTGATAACTGCATAGTAGTTAGAAGTTGTCGTTAATATTTTTATGTCATAAAAGAGAAAATATAATGTCCTTCATTGATAATTACATGTTGAGCAATTGCTGACTAATGGAATTGATTAAGTTGTGCGATTTCTTTTATTTGCAACAATTGTGGTATTAATTAAACATTTTCTAGTACCATCATAAATCATACTGAATCTATCACATTTCATCACACAAATTCTAATATACATTTCTATCCTCTGTAAAAGTGATGTTCTATTATTTCTTTCTTAAATATATATTCATTACTAGAATTGAATTTGGTAATTTTCCAACAGTGCAATAAAAAACAATTCAATGATCTTCTAACGTCCTTTTCTCAGACACCCACTCAATATAAGCAGTTCTGAATTGATCTGAAATACAAATAAGTATTGTAATTAGTTAAATATAAAGTGTAATTCACAACGTATCCGCAAAAACCTACAATCACACATTCCTTGTCGCGAAACTCTCTTTCAAAATATATATATATATGTTAAACGAAGTTTTCGTATTTAGCTGGATTTTCACGCCTGCGAGAGTGAAGATATTAAGAACATTACTCAACAGGCACCTCATCCGCACAACCATCAGACCGTGCAAACTCCCCTTTGTAAACCAGCCTAAACCGATTCCTTAGCATCGGGACACCTTTCCTGTTTCGTACAAAGGGGAGTTTGCACGGTCTGTTGGTTGTGCGGATGAGGTGTCTGTTGAGTAGTATTCTTAATATATATACAGTAGTGTGCGAATTAATGTGAACATGGGTATACAAAACACAAAAATAATCATTTTTCATATAAGATGTGATTTTAATTTAAAGAACAGTTTTTTCTTATTACTATTTTTTTATTTTAATAGGATGTATGTCCTCCTTTAGCTTTTATTACGTCCTGAAGTCTTTTTGGCATCGATTCAACTAATTTTTTACAATTTTCTTTAATTTTCTCGTCACGAAACCACACTTGAATTACCGCTTCTATCATCTTCCTTTTAGTTGTACAGTACATTTTTCGAACCCATTGTTTGCAAATTGCCCATAAATTTTCGATTGGATTTAAGTCAGGTGAATTTCCTGGCCAATCCAACACATTTATTTTATTTTATTCAAAATATTTAATCATCTTTTTGGATTTGTGGCAAGGTGCTGAATCTTGTTGAAACCATAATTTATCATTAGAATTAATTTTTCCCAATTCCCCATTTAATTTTTGTTCCAATAACTCTTTATATTTGTCAGAGTTCATCATCCCAACAACAGGCACTAACGATCCTGGACCATAAAAAGAAAAGCAGCCCCAAAACATAACTTTTTGTGGATGTTTTACCGTTTGTTCTATGTGAGCAGAAGTGATTTTTTCATTTGAACTCTTTCTTACATAACGTGAGCGCTCTCCTTGGACCAAAAAGTGAGTTTCATCAGAAAACAAAACATTTTTCACATTGGTCTTCCGTCCAATCAGCATACTTTTTAGCCCAAATATATCTTTTTTTCATCATATCTGCTGTCAACAACTGTTTCTTTTGTGGTCTTATAGCCTTTCTTCCAGATTCAATGAGTCGTTTCCTTACTGTGGAGTCATGAATTTTCACTCCGTTGGCCTCCAAATCTTGCTGCAGATCAAAACTCGTCATCCTAGGGTTCAGTTTACTTTTTCTGATTAAATATGCTTCATCCCTTGCTGAAGTTTTTCTTTTTCTCCCACATTTTCCAACTCTTTTCACATTAACAGACCCAGTTTCCCTTTTCTGCTTAATAATTTTATTGACAGCACCCAGACTAACCCCACACTGTTCGGCAATCTTCCTTTGACTCATTGAAGTATGCTCACATAAAGTGATAATCTTTTCCCGTTTTCGTGGAGTGATATCCATTGCACAAACTTCAAAAAATCACTAATAAAATCTTGACAAAACAGACCGTAGGTAGAAATTGCTTTAAAAAACCTTCAAAATCGCTTTAACTGCACCAAACTCACAACCAAACGACAGCTAATACTCTACACGACTGAAGTAGATACACAAAATTCAAAATGGCCGACATATCGTGATTGTGTAGTGTTGCAAACACGGAAAATGTTTTAATTAAGTCATGTTCACATTAATTCGCACACTACTGTATATCGATACCTAAAAGGCTATTTAGCGTAACCGACAAAAACCGAACTTTACAGGAGAAGTTTTTTTTTGTTTAAAAAAAATATACAAGTCTTAGATAATTGAAATTTTGCGTCATAGTTAATAAAAATGTGGCAAATCAAAGTGTGATTGACTGCTACATAAAAAAGCATGCTTTCTGGTACTTATGTCGCTTACGACAATTTCGCTGGATATGTTAGTTCACCAGTCCCCCACGTTTTGTGTCGGTTAAGATAATTTTATAGTAGATTTACATGCAGCAAATGACCATAAAAGGAAAGTAATGAAATTTTATATGTGAAATATAGTTGCTTTATTAAGATATTTGAGATATAATTAATAATCAATTTTAAAAAATTATATATATTTGCATAAAAAATGACAATTTTCGATAAAATTACAAATCAAACATACAAAACTGTAAAATAATGTAAGACTTAGGTGGTATTTAAAATGCGTACTTACTGGTAAAATTACTAATTTACTAGTAACGTATATACACATTCGAAAGGTATTTACCTTCTTACTTAGGTAAGAAAAAAAAACAATACAAACATAGAAATATTAATACTTAAATAATAACAAGACTTAGGTGGTATTTAAAATGCGTACTTACTGGTAAAATTACTAATTTACTAGTAACGTATATACACATTCAAAAGGTATTTACCTTCTTACTTAGGTAAGAAAAAAAAACAATACAAACATAGAAATATTAATACTTAAATAATAACAAGACTTAGGTGGTATTTAAAATGCGTACTTACTGGTAAAATTACTAATTTACTAGTAACGTATATACACATTCAAAAGGTATTTACCTTCTTACTTAGGTAAGAAAAAAAAACAATACAAACATAGAAATATTAATACTTAAATAATAACACACAAGAAAAAATAGAAAAAAAGTCTTGATAAAAGTGTTGAAAAAATAATAAACATAATCATTGATGGTCATTATACGTCATGTCCTCTTCGTCGGTTTCTGGTAACTCATCAGGGTGTGTGGATGAGCTCTTCATACTTAGGTACTCATCATGAAACCTCTCTGGAATAATCATTTTTTCGCACAATTTCTTTAAATCTTGAAATTTTGATTCGTTTACCTTCAAATTTCCGTTGTATGTTTTTTTCGGACCAGATTCCATTTGTTGTTCATTTTGTCGAGTCTTCTTTATGCATATTTGATCTTGATCAGAATTTTCGAAATAACCGTATTTTAGAAAAATATTTCCTTTTTCAAATACAACAATGCGGAGTTTATTTAATTTTATTTTGTGTTTATTAGGTATGTAAACTGTACAAAATGATTTCCAGTCGGTAAAATGGTCATGTTTCAAAATATGTACTTCATAGTTATCTGGTCTTGTCCTCGAATTTCTTATGAGTGTTGGCCACTCGGAAGGAGCCCAAACAGTTCTGTGCTTAAGAAATGATTCGATCGTCGCATGAATAGAATCAACGGGCATCATCGTGTGGCCAGGTAACAAAAATGTAAGTTTTATTTCTTTTATGTTGATGGAGCTTTCGAGAAAATATGAAATCATAGCGAGCATTTGTCTGTTCCTATTCTGTCCCGCACAGCTATCACAATAAAGAAGGACTTTTTTATATTTTCCACCCAGATCAACCTCTTTGAGGTACTCAAAAATAATGGAAGATATTTCATTACTTCCTCTTTTTCCGTCAATTTCCCCCCAAAGGTAGCAATGTCCTTTTCTTGTACCGCTTTCATAAATACTTTCATTGTAAAATGAATATTTTCGGCTGTAGTAAAGATTAACACTATCTCCGTGGGGTGTGTTTAAAACTTTTTGGAGGTCAAAACTCAGGCAAAGAGCTTCAGGATCTGTTTGTTGAATCTTTTGGTCATTTAAAAAAAGTTCATATGCCTTATTCTTATCTATCATGTGATTTTTAAACTCTTCAGAGTTGTGTACCTCTAATTGTTTTTCGATGGTAAGATTTTTAATTTTCTCACATAATTGACACTTGTCTTTTTTAGGAAGATGAAATCCTAAATTAAATTTTGTTTTGAAAATATTACGGAAGATTTTTGAATGAACTTTAAGGTGTTCTTTGTCATTCTCGGTTAAATATTTTTCATACATTCCGCATAGGTGTGAAATATTTCTGAATTCTACAGGTAAATATTTTCTTTCAGTTTTATTTCGGCAATAATGAGATTTCACTGCTGGTAGATTTTTAATAAACGTTATAATGGAGTCTATTTTCTGCGGGTCTGTTTTATTTGGTGGAGGTTGACGTCCACGTTGATCTATCCGTGCTATATTATGTACTTTATTTTGTAAGGTATAGCGAAGTAACATTTGTGAAATATTGAGAGTTTTTATGAGAAATTGTTGACACACTTTATGTTTCTTTTCGTGCCAAGAAATATTATACTCGTATGTTGTGTGTCGTTTACTGTGTCCAACAACTCTTTTCCTTTTAATAGGTTTTTCTTTCACACATGTCAGAAGCCAGTTTTTCTGTCTTTCGGTATTAGCCATTCCCCAATAAAAGTTGTGAATATGCATTCTATCTTCTTCAGTGAAATTATTGCTGCAATTGTTTCCACATTTTTTTCCCTGACATGGATTTGGTTGCACAGATTTCCCAACGCCTGTACACTTTTCTGCACGCTTAATTTTCTTTTTAGATTTTTTTTTCTCCTTTCGCATCCCCAATTCACCAACAATATCCGAATCTGAATTTCTTCTTTCCGAATTGCCTTCGCTATCCTCAGAAGATTCATCAGGAATGTTGTCAGGTCTCCAAGAATCTTCAGATAAGGAAAAATCTTCATCATCATCAAAGTTATGTTCTGAGATGGGATCATTTACCGCCACCTCAAAGATTTGGGACTCGCCATCTTCTTCAGACTCTGATGAATAGTCTACAATCCTAATGCGATTAACTGCACCAGGAACTTCTTCTGTTGATTTATTTGCACAAGACATTCCTCTTTTCTATAAAAAAACAACAAAAAAAAAATGCTAATTATAACAACCCCGTGACATGAAAATTTTATATAATTTTAAAACAAATATAATGTTCACTCGCAGACTTCAATGGTTACTTCCCTAAGGATATTGTATTACACTTATTTATTAAAACATGTTAATAATTAAATAATATATTCCAATAACATTTTTTCAAAAATAAAAAATCCTAAACAGCATAATTAATAGCATAATGCGTACACAATTTCCCTTAATTTGTAGGAAAAATGGATATCTTACCTTTGTTTTATTTAAATCCATTATAAATCGTATTTTATTGCATCAAAAATAATTAGTATGAGCACTCTCCACCACGTCACTTACACAAATGATATCGATATGTGATTGTAATACTGTATAAAGAAACAATCTAGTTGCTGCAGGAATAGAAATTCGACAGGAATATTCTTGCAAAAATTTAAAAGGAACGTCATAACAGTCATAATGCAAGTTAGAACAAATTAGATTTTGCAAATTATCGTAACCGACTTAGATGCCGCTTACGATAAATCAAACGAGTCGCATACGCTAAGTTGGTAGTCAATAAAAATGTAACAAAATCTTACGATAAAATAACATTTCAGTGTTACTTCGTATTATTTTCCTTACTGATTATGGTAGTCGGATACATCGGCGGCGAATATTTTTTAGAGTCGCTTGCGATAAAAATGTCAATTTCGGCAAAAATGTCGTTTACACTAATTGGCCTTTCAGGTGTCGATATATCGATGGTTTAAAGCACAAAAGACACATGTCCACATTTGACAGTTAAGAGAAAACAGGTTTTTAAAGTTTGAGATTCTCAATTAATTCACTAGCTTCAAATTAATGCAGAAGGTGTTGAAAATCATAACCTTTGTTCTTTTGTAATGTCATTGATTACTTATTTTTTTATTAAATTTTTAACCAGAATGTCAAGAATTACCATTTTTAGATGATGGTCATGGACATGTGTTTGGAAGTGTGATGGAAGCGCCGCTCACGGCGACTATTGGGATGCGTTTATGGGTGCACAGATGACACATGTCCGTCCTAGATGAACATTTGTTTTATAGAATCTTCATATCTTATGTGACATGTCACATCTGTGCACAAAACAAAGTGCATTTGTGGACATGTGACATTTGGTTTTTATTAGATATTTCAATAATCATATTAAGATTGTTGGTAATATTTAGTCAGGACATAGATGGCGTTGCAAACGATCTTGTACATGTATAAACTCATTTTACCTAAAAAGTGGACATGTGTCTTTTGTGCTTTATACCATCGATATATATATATTGCCTCCAGGCAATAAGCTCGCCAATTGCTCATGTTTTTTTTTTCTGATCAATAAAGTGTTGTTATTATTATATAATCCCGTGGAGCACCCGGTAAAGAATTGGTCTCCCACTCTTCTCCATAAGTTTTCGAGTGTCCTGTAAAAGGCAGGTGTTCGAAAAAATAAGACATTTTACATCTTAAATTTGGCGATGAGGTTTGCCACCCATCCTGAATGTCTTGATTTTATATTGGCACGGAGAAGACAGCTTGCATGTTTTATATGCAGCTGCTCTGCTGGCTACCCCATTTGTGGGATTAGCCGTGATGGTATAGTATAGTATTATTATATATATTTTTTTAAAGAGATTTTCGTGATGAGTAATATGTGATTGTAGGTTTATTGCGGATATGTTCTGTCAAAGTTTTTGTTCGCAAGCTTTTGGAATCATTGGAGATTCCATCATCAGGCAATGAGTCTACGTCTTCACCCGTCAAGGAGTTGGCATTTACTAATTAAATTTTGGCTACGTCCAGGGTGAGAGGGTGTGTTTGTATTGGTGGGGAGGGGTACGGGGTGAGTTGGTATGTTAGGAGGCGGTGCTATTGTGTTTGTTTGTATGTATGAATCTTCTGTGTGTTTGTGTGTTGAATGTTAGAAGGCGGTATTATTGTGTTTATTTGTATTACTATACTATACCCTCACGCCGTGTCCCAAGTGTGGTAGGCAGAGAGAACGGAATGTTAAACATCTATCTTTACACACTTCCTTCGCTTCCTCCACATTCATACAGTTTCTCATACACGCACGTCGGTTCCTCTTACTCAACACGCGGCCGTCCTTGAGAATTTGATCCACGTGATCAAGCCACGTGGTTCTCGGACGCCCGCGTTTCCTCACACCCTTTCTTTCAGACAAGTATATCCTCTTTGTCATTCTTTCCTCGTTCATTCGTTCAACATGCCCAAACCACTGCAGTTTATTCACGCGCATTCTGTCCACAACACTCTTCTTGCATCCGCTCATTCTTCACTCTATCACGCAGCGTTTTATTAACCATTCCTCTTAACGATCGCATCTCCAATGCATTTATTCCACTTTCATCCTTCTTCAGCCAAGTCCATATATATAAATATATATATGTTGTTGATAAGTTTTTCGCGACGAGGTATGTATGTATTGATTGTCTTTGCGGACACATCGCGTATTTTTGTTTGGTGGTGAGCTTTCGAATGCGCTCGGGCATCCATTATCAAACCGACTGACTACTTTTTCTTCCTGAGCCTTTCGCTTCGCCTTAGAACCTGTGAAGATGTAGGGGTGGGGGTAGCAGTAGGGGGGGTAAGATTGGACGGTGTCTCGTTGTTTTGTTTCGTCGTAAATTTGTCTGCGTTGTTGCCATTCATTAGCGTGGGTAAGTTTGTGATGTTGTCATTTTTTTGTGTAGAAGATAACGTGTTCGTCTTAATTTTGTCTATCAAGTGGTGGTAAGTTTTGTGTAATTTATTTGTTTCGTCTCATTGGTTCAGTGCAAAGTCTCTCTTGGCTATATGAATAGATTCGTACATGATTCTGTGAGATTCTGTGTTACTTTTTTGAATCGTAGCTTCGTTCTTAAACGGCGCTTTACAAATTGTCCATATAAATATATATATATATGGACAATTTGTAAAGCGCCCTTTACTCATAACATGACCTCAAGGACGCTGTATATCGTATCCATCACCCGAAACTCCCAGCAAAAAGGTGTGTCTTCAGCCCTCTTTTAAAACTCTCTCCATTAACCTCCTCTCGCAGACACAGAGGCAGCTTGTTCCAACATCTGGGACCCGCAACACTAAACGCTCTATCTCCAAAGCCTGTTTTGCGAGATCGAGATGGCTCAATCAGTCTGCATTTTGCCTCACCCTGTGCTGAGCGAAGCATGAGCCGTCTTTCACTGATGGTCTCGATCTCGCACATCTCCGACAAATAAGATGGTAATACACCCTTCAAGGCCATGTCTCGCTTGCATACGTATTATTTGTATTCCATGTATTAAATTTCATAACGTCTAGTTGTTTTGCGGAGTTGTCATTTTATGATTCCTAAAGCTTGCGAACAAAAACTTTGACGCGACATATCCGCAAAAAAACTACAATCTCATATAATATACAGTATATAATTTGATGGCATAGCGCACAGATGTGGTAAGTGCAGTTTTTACCAAAAATGAGTTATTATACGCATGAATCTATATCATCTGAAGTATGTTCCTTAGGAATATTATTGCGTAACTGTGTCATTAGTTACGAGATATTTAACAAAAACTATGTGTGGTTAGTACTAAATAGTATGGCATCTCAAACTTTCAACATTGATTATCTCAAAACTATGAAAACTGCACTTACCACATCTGTGCGCTATGCCATCGATTATGATGAGGATGAGATATTAAACATTGTTTATGAACCAAAATATAATATATAAAAAATTAACAAATAGTATGATTTTTCGAATGTTTCGTGATTAACACTGTGGAATTCCATATTTATTATTAACTTAAAAATAAAAGAAACTTTGTATTTTCCACTAAAATAATAACATACAAAGCTTTTTTTTTAATTTTAAATTAATAATAAATAATATGAATGTTCTCTATTGTATAGTATTTCCAATGAAACTTTACCGCAGCCATCTTGCCGGCTACATGGTGTACACCTAATATTGTATACAATTAATAATATTGTTTTTTTTTAATTTCAAGACCAAGGTATCAAGTTTAAAATTTTTTTTTATTATACATATATCTAATGTTTGAATCCATATACATTTTATAATAATGTATAACGAAAAATGAGTTATAACCACTTGGTTATTATCTTAATATGATGAAATGCATTTCCTATACACTCAACATCACATCAGAAACCCAAAAATTCAAGTTGTATTATTTTCTAATGACGTTTGGGGACAAAAATAACACCTTTGTTTTACGTAAATTATGTAAAAATAAGAATAATTTGTTTATTTACATATTTATTATTTATTTATTTACATATATTTACGGTGTTAGCCTTTGACATGTTAACAATCAAATTAAAAATAGTCATACATTTAAATATTCATGAACATTAAAATTATTATTAAATTTAAAGTAGGTGCGTTAACTTTGTCAAAATTCATTTTAATATGAGTTTTAAAAATGTGAAACTAAACACTGTTTAATTTTCTATTCTTTAGTTTTAAGTAACTCTTTCTTGCCCTGAAGATGCCGCAAGGCGAAAGCGCTCGGCAATTAGGATTTAGTCTATATTAATTGACTAAAAAATCATACGTGAAAATCAAACAGTGTTTAGTGTGACATTTTTAAAACTCATTAAAATTATTTCTTTCGCCTGCCCACTAAGCAATTTTCCTTGGCCCAATTTACTTTGAGACATCTTTTTAGTAAGTAAGATTATGAACACCCAGTAATTCAAAAATCAAATCAAATTTCCGAACACAAGTAATGATAATGCAGTACTTACCGTCATATTCAACCAATGGATGTACCGGGATGTGTGGATGTATTTGTGTTTACACGTAGTACGAAAGGATTAACTAATACATTGACATGTGGCAAAGTGCAAAATTATACTCACTTAATAATGTGAAGTGATGATTTATTATGTATATGAAATATTAATAAAGTGTGAAGGTATTCTATTAAATTTAAATTGGTTCTACTTTTACACTGTTCTGGTGGTCATGTTGGCCAAATTGATTTTAATATTGTTCAAAACGGTATGCCTATACTTGGAAATAGTAAATTTATTGTCAATTTTATATGCACAAAATAAATATGATGGGTACAGTGCCCTGATCAATTTAAAGAGAAAGTCATCTGGGCAAAAACACTAAAATAAAATGATTAAGGTAGATAATTAAGCTGTATTTAATTTATTAAGATTCCTCTGTGCCCTCCAGACTAATAAAAACACATTTGAAGGGTACAGATACTTTTTTGGCTTCTATTAATACACTAGGATAATATTAACTGATATTACCTACAAATTAGCTCATAGCTACAACTAATTTTTAGAGAAATACTTACTAAAACTTTTATAAATAATATTCCAAACACACAGGTAAATACATATTTTATAAAAATATTAATTGTGCCTCACAGATCGTGAATCTCGAGGTAGCAAAAAAGACAAAAAGGATAAAGAGCGTGACCGGGAAGACAGAAGTGGTCGCAAATCTAAAGGAAAAGACAAGAAAGAGGAACGTGGTGATAGTGAGGTGAATAAACTCCAATTATAATGCAAATATTGTAGTTAAAAACAAAATGACATATGTGTTTGTGTGTGACTTACCCTTTTCAGGATCAAGCAGATGGGTCTGAAGAGGACGAGGCAGCCAAAGAAAAGTTGGCCAAGGAGAAAGCTGCCCGTGCTGAAGCATCCATTAAAGAACGCGAGAGGGAGGTGCAGCGGGCGTTGGCTTCTTCTCTGAGGGATAGGGACAAGGAGAGGGAGTTCCACAAGAGGGATGAAGCTGTGCAGGTGAGATAGATCACTCACACGCACCTTATCCATATATATATATATACAAAAGGGAGTTTGCACAGTCTGGATGAGGTGTCTGTTGAGTAGTATTCTTAGCAGGTGTGAAAGTCCAGCTAAATGCGAAAACTTTGTTTAAATATATATATGTTAAAAGAAGTTTTCACATTTAGCTGGACTTTCACACCTGGGAGAGTGAAGATATTAAGAATATTACTCAACAGACACCTCATATATATATATATGTTATTGAATAGTTTTTCGCGACGAGGTATATATGTTTTAGAGTTATGTTTTGCGGTTACATCGCGTAATTTGTTTTTTGAACAAGCTTTCGGAGTTGCTTGGAACTCCATCATCAGGTTCTGCAGTAGACACGTACGTCACGGATAACGGGTCAGTGTTTACTGTTTTGTTTTCAGTGAGCAAGCCTTTGGCTACGGCGTAAAGTGGGGGAAGGAGGTGGAGTGGTGTGGGGAATAGGGGGCGTGTATGTATGTGAGTGTGACGATGTAGAAAGTGATAGTGCATTTAGTGTTGGTGAGTGTGAAGTTGTAGAAAAGGGGAGAGTGTTTTGTGTTGATGAATGTGAATTTATAGGAAGATGTGTTGTGTTATGTGTTAGAGGACTAATGGAAGTAGAAAGGGTTGAAGTATTAGTAGAAATGTGTTTTTCATCAGTGGTAGGCCTATTATGTAAATTACTTTCTATTTTTTCTATCAAATGATGGTAGGAATGAGGCAACTTATTAATTTCATTTCTTGAGTTTAGAGCAAAGTCTCTTTTAGCAATATTAATAGATTCATATATAATTCTATGGGATTCGTTATTTGATTTAACTATGGTGTGTGCTCCTTTGAAATCTATTGTATGTCCCTCCGTCATGGTATGCAGCGCCAAGGCTGAACTAGGTTTTTTATTTCTAACATCGACTTGATGTTCGACTATTCTATGTAAAGGGTTTTTCAACAAGGACTTTGTTTTTTAAAACAAAATAAAACAAAAAAATTTGATGAAGATGATTAAAATTTTTATTGAATTACAAAGAGAAAAGTTTGGCAATTATGCATGAAAAATGATATCTGACAAATGTCCACCACGAGCACGCTGACAGATGTCGATTCTTTCATCAAAGTTTTTAATCACTTTTTGGCAAAATGGCGGGACTATTTCGCTAATCACATCACGGATTTTGAGTTTTAAGGCTGCAATCGATTCGATTGGCTCCGTATAGACTCTGTCCTTAACATAGCCCCACAAAAAATAATCCAGTGGCGTTAAATCACACGATCTGGCTGGCCACTTAACAGCTGAGTTTCGTGAAATCATGCGATCGGGAAATTTGATTTGCAATAAATTGATCGTTTCATTGGCTGTGTGACATGTGGCACCGTCCTGTTGAAACCACATGTCAGTGATATCCACGTCATCAATAATAGGCCAAAATTGAGTTGTCAACATCTTGCGATAGCGTGATCCATTGACCGTTACCGCATTTCCAGTCTCATCTTCAAAATAAAACGGCCCAATCACGCCTCCAGAGCATGCAACGGCTTCTCAATAATTGCTCTAGGATTTTCAGAAGCCCAAATGCGGCAATTTTGCTTGTTGACGTACCCTGACAAGTGAAAATGGGCTTCGTCTGAAAAAATGATTTTTTCAGAAAAACCAGCGGGTTGTTCCTGAATGAATTGAGCGAATCTACGGCGATTTGAATGGTCGTTCGGCTTCAATTCCTGCACCAGTTGAACCTTGTAAGGCTTCAAAGCCAAATCCTTACGCAAAATTCGCCATGTGGTGGTTTTGGATAACCCCAATTGTCGAGAACGTCGAGGAATTGACAAATTTGGATCTGCTTCAACACTGTGGCTCACGGCTGCGATGTTTTCAGTTGAACGACCCGGTCGTACACGCGTTGGTGTTAACTCATTTTGTATCGAGCCTGTCGACTCAAATTTAGCGACCAAATTCTTAATAGCGGTCTCAGAAGGACGATTATGTTGTCCAAAAATATCACGAATTTGACGAAATGTCACTTTAGCAGAACCACCATTTTCATAATGGATTTTAATTATTTTAATGCGATTTTCAAGCGAAATTGAATTCATTGCAACAATTGCCAATGCATCCACTACGAATACGTCAAAAAATTAAATGTCAAAACTATCATGTTGCTGGTGTTGCCACAATTAAAAAACAAAGTTCTTGTTGAACAACCCTTTATAACTTGGCGATTGGTACGGCCTATGTTTACCTTTTCACAGTCCAGGCAGTTGATTTCATATACTCCTTGGTGTTCATTAGGTATTTTGTCAGTGGGTAAAGTTAAAGTTGAACCAACTTTCCTGTCCGTGTTAAAGACTGTACGGATGTTATTTTTACGTAATAAGCGGCCTAACCTATCTGTCACACCTCTTACGTAAGGTAACGTACATGTAGATATATAATTTGGATTACTGTTATCTGTGTTGGATATGTTTCGTTGTGGATCAGATATTCGTCGATGTGCCTTATTGATTTGTTGTTTTGTATAGCCATTATCAGACAGAATATAATTTATGGTGTTGATTTCGCTTTTGCGGTTATCATTGTCTGTTAGTTTGTAGGAGCGATCAATGAGTGTTTTGGCTACTGATTGTATTTGTGAAGGATGATGGTGTGAAGACGCGTGGAGATATCTATTTGTATGTGTTTTTTTACGATATGTGGTATAAGACAAGGAGCCGTCGTCTTTTCTCGTGATGAGCACATCGAGAAAGGGTAGCTGTTTATTAGCTTCTACTTCCATAGTAAATTTGATTGTGTGATGTAGTGAGTTGAGGTGATTAAGAAATTCGTCCAGTTTTTCTCTTCCATGCGGCCAAATTGCGAAGGTGTCATCTACATATCTTTTAAAAAGGGAGGGTTTATGAGGCGAATTTTGAAAGGCTTTCTTTTCCAGTTCCATGAGGAATATGTCACAGAAAACCGGACTCAAGCTGGAACCCATACTTGCACCAGAAATTTTTTTATAGTAGGTATCTTTGTAGTAGAAAAGGTGTTATTCATACAGTGTATGATCAAATCGATTGCATCGGGAGGGATGTTAGGTAGGTTTTTTATTATTTCTATTGTTTCGTCTACTGGGACATTTGTGAACAAGGAAACAATGTCGAAGCTGACTAGAAGATCATTAGGCTGCACCTTAGTGTCTTTGATGATATTTATGAAGTCATAAGAGTTTTTGACATACGAATCACGTTGTATCGAAGCAGGGTATAGTATGGTAGATAGGTATTTGGCAAGCTGGTGGGTAGGAGAACCTATTTGTGATACTATAGGTCGAAGACAGACTGGGTTTTTATGAATTTTGGGAAGACCGTAGAATTTGGGGCAAGTGGAAGACTTTTCTCTGGGGATGAGTTTCTTTTGTATATCTGTAGGTATAGATGATTTCTGTATTTTTAATTTTGTGGTTTTTTCCAAATAAGTGATTGGGTTATTGGGGTGTATTGTGTAGGCAACGTCTTGTAGAAGGGTCTCTATCTTGTTAATATATTCTATTGTATTCATTACTACTGTGGCGTTGCCTTTATCAGCAGGTAGAATGATTATATCTGGGTTTTTCCTAAGGGAAGATAATGCCTTGCGTTCTAAGAAGGTGGTGTTTGGCCTCGGAGGTAGGGATTTTCTAAGTATGTTACACGTTTCTTGTCTAATTATCTCGGCCTGGCCATCTGGGATTGAATGTAGGGCACTTTCTACACTGACAATTATCTTCTCATTGGGAGTGGATGGTGGAGATATTGCAAAATTGAAACCCTTTGAAAGAATGGATACCGCTGCGTCATCAAGCTGTACGTTGGAGAGATTGTGAACAGTGTGAGTTGGGGTTTGTGAAGGTGTATTTGTGTGGATTGATGATGAAAGACGTGAGACTAGATTGTTGTATTTTTTTGTTTGTGTTTCGAAAGCTTGTTCAAAAAACAAATTACGCGATGTAACCGCAAAACATAACTCTAAAACATATATATATATATATATATATATATATATGATTTTATTTTTAATTTTCGCATTTTACCTGGACTTGATACCTGCGTTCGTTATGATAAATGATATCTTTCAACAGACATCTGCGATCACTTTAGATCTTAATACACATCCCTTAACGGGTAGAGAGAGAGTATGGGTGTTTCCAATGCTTACGAATTGGCTTTAGGCTGGTTTAAGCATGCTTTACTCTAGAAACGTTCACCTATTTCCACCTCACTCTTTTTATATCTCTCATATTGAAATAGGTGAACGTTTCTAGAGTAAAGCATGCTTAAACCAGCCAAAAGCCAATTCGTAAGCATTGGAAACACCCATACTCTCTCTCTACTCGTTAAGAGATGTGTATTAAGATCTAAAGTGATCGCAGATGTCTGTTGAAAGATATCATTTATCATAACGAACGTAGGTACCAAGTCCAGGTAAAATGCGAAAATTAAAAAATAAAATCATATATATATATATCTATGTGTGTTTTGAAAGAGATTTTCACGACGGGGAATATATGATTGTAGATTTTTTAGGGATACGTCGCGTCAAAGTTTTTGTTCGCAAGCTTTCGGAATCATTGGAGATTCCATCATCAGGCAATGATTCCGAAAGCTTGCGAACAAAAACTTCGACGCGACGTATCCCTAAAAAATCTACAATCATATATATATATGTTATATGCCATTACACTCGGTATTGAGCTAATTGTGCTTTCAGCATTTCAATGCCCTGCTGGCTGACTTAGTTCGGAATCCAGACCTTGGTTGGAGAGAGACCAAGAAACAACTTAAGAAAGATCATCGTTGGCCCTTGGCTGATTTAATATCCAAAGAGGAGAAGGTAATTATATATTAGTTTATAAAATTTCTTATGTATTTATATTTTTTTTTCTTCCATCCAAAGACCTTGCCCACCTCGACTTTTAGATGTAGTCCATTGTGGAATTAAAATATATATATTTACAATTAACCATTGTATGAGGTCACATATTATGTAAATTTAACAAATGAAACTACCATATAAGGCTTAGAAAAGACAATGTCACCTCATTTGGTAATTCCCCGGACGGGACATGAACCCGCAACCCATCTTGTTGCGAGATGTGCTTTGTCCAATTAAGCTACCAGGTGACTTACCAGAGGCTCCGATTTTCTCTCTTACAAACCCCAATGACAGCTTCATGTGTAGGTATTGTTCTAGGATACCTAGTATTATTAGGTCTCTGCCCGACTGTACGCAGTGAAATGGAGTAAAACATTCACCTCATATTTTCTCTCTTACAAACCCCAATGACAGCTTCATGTGTAGGTATTGTTCTGGGATACCTAGTATTATTAGGTCTCTGCCCGACTGTACGCAGTGAAATGGAGTAAAACTTTCACCTCATATTTTCTCTCTTACAAACCCCAATGACAGCTTCATGTGTAGGTATTGTTCTGGGATACCTAGTATTATTAGGTCTCTGCCCGACTGTACGCAGTAAAATGGAGTAAAACTTTCACCTCATATTTTCTCTCTTACAAACCCCAATGACAGCTTCATGTGTAGGTATTGTTCTGGGATACCTAGTATTATTAGGTCTCTGCCCGACTGTACGCAGTGAAATGGAGTAAAACTTTCACCTCATATTTTCTCTCTTACAAACCCCAATGACAGCTTCATGTGTAGGTATTGTTCTGGGATACCTAGTATTATTAGGTCTCTGCCCGACTGTACGCAGTAAAATGGAGTAAAACTTTCACCTCATATTTTCTCTCTTACAAACCCCAATGACAGCTTCATGTGTAGGTATTGTTCTGGGATACCTAGTATTATTAGGTCTCTGCCCGACTGTACGCAGTGAAATGGAGTAAAACTTTCACCTCATATTTTCTCTCTTACAAACCCCAATGACAGCTTCATGTGTAGGTATTGTTCTGGGATACCTAGTATTATTAGGTCTCTGCCCGACTGTACGCAGTGAAATGGAGTAAAACTTTCACCTCATATTTTTGCGACGAGGTATATATGTTTTAGAGTTTTTTTGGGGTATATATATACATTAAGTATACAAGTATGTGGTGTAAATAAACATTTCAGGAGCGACTGTTCACAGTGCACACGGGTAACTTGAGTATGAAGCGTCGTGACAAGTTCCGTGAGATGTTAGATGAACTGGGACCGGGGCGACTCACTCTCACTGCAAGCTGGAAGGATATTAAAAAGTTGATTAAGGATGATCCACGCTATATTAAATATTCTAACTCTGATAAGGTATGACTCTAGTATTTCATTTAGTCCCTCTTAACAAAATATCATACACTCACTCACCAGGGCAGTGGTGTGGGATGGGCAGGTGTAACAATATGTTTTCATACAAATAAATTCCAACAAGCTGTATGTATATTTCAGTGTGAAAGAGAGTTTCGTGACTACATAAAGGACAAGACGAGTGCAGCTAAGCAGCAGTTACGTGCTTTGTTCCAAGAGACCAGGTCCCTGAGTCACAAGTCACTTGTTGCCACAAGAGACAACCCAGCTCACCTTAATGAGCTGGAGCAACTGTTATCGCAGGATGCGAGGTATGTACCTTTGTAGAAATGGCCTATTTATTTATATTATGGGGTATGGTATGCACCGCGACCTATAAGATCTATTGTACTCCCCCTACTTAGCTTTCCCGGTGTTACCAGTCAAAGCACACCCTCAAGTCCTAGACATCTTATGAAGTCCAGGATCTTGAGGGAGTCCAAGGTGTGGAGAGACTCCACTTCTACCCAGTGCCTGCCTAGGGTTTTGATTCTTGCGAATCCCACAGCATTGCAGTCCGCCAAGAGATGTCGAGGAGTCTCGGCCTCTTCTTCGCAAAATCTACAGGTGCCATCTTCTTCAAGTCCCAGTTTGCGTAGGTGTTCCCTGAGTCTGCAGTGACCCGTTAGGAAGCCCGTTACTGCTTTGAGACTTGTTTTACTTAGGTTAGTGCAAGTCTTGGCCCTTTTGGAGTTATATCCTCCGAGTAGTTCCTTGGCTTGCCTAAGCCTAGGGAGATTTTTCCACATTTCGTTTCTTTCTTGTCTCCCTTTCTTTTTGATTTCCTCTTGGAAAAACGTAAGTCCTAAACCACAGAATGGTTCTGGTCCATAGAGTTGCGTTGCCGCACCCTTTCTTGCCCTGCGCGGCCCCTAGACTCCTGCTCCAGTTCCCTCTTCTGTTTTAGATCCATCAGTATACTATACGATGGTTCCATTCTTGAGAGAATGTATAATATCCTCGTCCCATTCTTTCTTTGTGCTCAGTTTGATAGCAAAGTTCTTCTCAAAACTGAACTTCTTGATCATTAGATCGGTTGGCAGATCAATGAGATATGCGCATTCATTTCGAATTTCTTCTCCTTTGATGCGGTTTATCCTCGTTGATTTTGTCTTCTTAAGTCTGAGATATGTCTTTTTTGCAGCTTCCTCCACGACCATGTGGAGCCGTGAGAGATCAAGGATCACCTCCATGGCTGCCGTTGGACATGTTCTCATTGCTCCTGCTATGCATAAGCATGCTAACCTTTGTACCTTATCGAGTAATTTCCTCGTGGTAACAAGTTTGGTTCTACTTGACCATGCAATGGCTCCATATGTGATGATTGGTTTTATCATCGCTGTATACATCCACAGCAGGATGTTTGGGTTGCAGCCCCAATTTTTACCTGCTATCCTTCTGCAAATCATAAGTGCAGAGGTTGCTTTTTCGACTATTTTGTCGACGTGTCTATTCCACAGCAGTGTTCAGAGCTATGTCTGATTGGACCAACTATTGGAACGAGATCGGTAGGATAAAGGGATCAGTGTACTGGGGCATCAAGGAGTCTATCTCCAGAAAGCCATGGTTCCATAATTCCAAGTTTTCCAGATCGAAGATTGTCTCATTGACTCGCATGCGCTTTAATCACCACAGATTAGACAGTCATCTATTTAGATTAGGTTTGGTCTCGTCCCCTTTTTGCGAGTGCGAGCTCGATGTGGAATCTCTGGACCACGTCTTCCTCGGTTGCCCAATAAGAGACTCTTATAACTTGTATTATGAGATAACTGAAGTCCAGTATCCAATCAATATGTCTTGCCTCTTACACACTGATGCCCTCTCTGTATATCTCAAGATTCTAAAATCCGCCAAAAGAAATTTTATTATCTTATAAATTAATGCCTTAACCTCTTACCGCATACTGGCTCATATATGATCCAAAATAATCTTTCGTCATAAAAAACAACAAAATGATAAAATATTTCTTGCTTCTGGCAATAATACTAAAGCGTTATGTATGATCCACGTAACTAGTAGTCAAACTTCTTGCTAGATGTCTCTGATTGTACTAGATGTGCGTTCAACTGTTTTCAACCGTCAGTTTATGATTTTCTGTACAAGCGCGGAATTCAAAGGTGTTTTTTTCAAAGTTATTTGTTAGTAAAACGTTATAAAAAATTATATTACACTGGTTAACTATTATTTTCATTAAATAAGTAATAAAATTATTACTTTTTTATAAAATTATGTATAATATTGTGTAAAATGTTTTTGGTCCATATATGATCCACCATGCAGTTAGTCAATAATTTTTGCACATATTATCTAGTAAGTTGTAAAATGCCAATAGACACGTAAAATGGATTTTTTCTATTTTTATCGATTTTTTTAAGAAGTTTTTAGATATGGAACTTCGTAAATTCTATAACACTAAAAAACATGTAAGAAAAATACCAAGATTTTTCAGATAGGTAATGAGGATTACCCCCAAATGAGTACCTACTCCCAAAAATGTAATTATCCCAGAAAGTGGTGAGAGCAGTTCTGATGAAGAAAACGATGTCCAAGTAGCTCCTTCGACTTCTGCTACCAGAAGTATGTGTGGAAAAGTCGAAATATGTGTAAATCACCAAGTGACTGCATTTTTGGGAGATGAGAATTTCCAAAAGACTTTGATGATGTAGATACTCCTGTTCAATTTTTAAAATATTTTTTGTAGACGACATCTTAGAACAGATAGTTTTGGAATCACAATTATACTCGACAAACCAATGACCAGATAAACCAATATTAAATATAAATAAATATAAATACAGATAAACGATAGATTTGGTGACAGTAGACAGCTGGATACTGTTTATTTTAGAAATGGTTTTATATACCCTTAGTTGACTTCAAGTTAGCCGTAGCTGATGCCTAAATAAAGTGCAGAAAACCTAATTTAGGGATAAAAGGGGGAAGACCTAGCCAATTGGATTTGGAAAGTCGAATTGCAGAAAAAAAATTAAAGCAAGGTCCCAAAGCAGAAATGCCGTAAACGGTTGTGCGGTTGGATAGAACTGATCATTTGCCAGTTTGGGACACAGACCGTCAGAGGTGTAAGTACCCAGATTGTACAGGGATCTTTTGTCATCTGCAAAAAATGCAAAATAAACTTATGTCTGAATAAAGACAGTTTTTTTTTCAAATTTTCATGAAGATTAGTGGTTTTCGTTTCCAAGTAATATCATATAATCCGGTATTTTTTTTACTACAACTGCATAGCGTGCCATATTTGGACCAAAATATTTTTTTTATTTTTATATAGGAAAATTTTTTTTTTTTTGAAAAATAAAAAAATACGTGTCTTTTATTTTCATTATTTACATATCATATATTTTTTTCACAACTTTTTAAAAAATCATGCAGTAAGGGGTTAATATTACGTGACATCTTCCTAAAATATTGTACTTGGCACAAATCGTCCCACAAGGGACGGGTTGCCGTAATCTTATAAATAATAAATAATATTCCACAGCAGCTTTTTGTCTAGTGTTACACCTAGATATTTTGCTGTATCACTCCATTCTACAACAGCTCCATCTAGAAAGATTTCCTTGGTGTTTTGGAGTTTCTTTTTGTTTGTGAATGGTACTATTGTGGTTTTTCCTGAGTTCAATTTCAGCCCCACAGATAAACACCATCTTCTTGTAAGTTCTAGTGCACTCTGCATTAAATCACATAGCACATCTTCAAACTTGCCTCTGATTGTGATGACTATGTCATCTGCATATCCATTTACATGGTATCTGTGCTCGGTGAGTTTCCCGAGTATTTCGTCTACAACTAGACTCCAAATGAGGGGTGATAAGACTCCTCCTTGCGGACATCCTCTTGTAGTTGTAACTTTAATGTTGCTATCTCCTACTTTGGATTCCGCAGTTCTTGTGGCCAGCATATGTTTTATCCATCTGGATATTGTGCTGCCTACTCCTCTTTTCTTTAACGCTTCTTCGACTGCCTCATGGGAGGTGTTGTCAAAAGCTCCTTCTATGTCCAGAAATGGCCTAACATGGCATAATTAATAAGTGTTTGTCTTTGTTGTAAACAAACAGGTATATCGTGTTAGAGCACTTACCTGAAGAGAGGACACAAGCGCTTCTCTCCTACCTGGAAGAATTAGACAAGAGAGGACCTCCGCCACCTCCCACTGCCTCCGAGCCCACCAGGAGAGGAAACAAGTAAACACAACATTAGCACCAGGTGTAGAAACCCAATATTCAACTAGTTTTTGTCTCTATGAAGTACTAATGTATGTGTCCAGTTTCATTAATTTTATCGGCATTAACTTTGTAACACTTTATTTTAAATTATCAAATAAAATAAAATAAATATTTACTATTTTGTTTTGTGTTACTTTTGAGTAAGGCTAACGCACGACCGGTTTCGCGGACTCCGAGTTCGCATCATCAGGTGCTGATCTATACAGTATAGAGCAGCACCTGATGATGCGAACTCGGAGTCCGCGAAACCGGTTGTGCGTTAGTCTTACTCAATAGTAACACAAAACAAAATAGTAAATATTTATTTTATTTTATAATTTATGTGTCCAGTATTTATCTGATATAATATGTATTGTATTAATGCTCTTTTTACTATTAATACCTGTTTATTGTATTGAATATTACAAAATATGTGGCGCCTTGGTTTTATACAACTATACATTAGTTTAATCTCTGTATTGTCTTACTTAAGCCAGTATAATACATACACTTTGTTTTAGTGCAAATGAAAATGTGAGAAAGGGTGAATTTGAATTTTTTTTTAATGTGTGTATTTTTTGTTGCTGCTTCCATTGATGGTTCCACTTCAATTTGTTATGACAGTGATAGTGAGAACGGCTCTGAGAAATTAAACTTATTATTTTTATGTAATGGTATGAAATGATTTTAATGTAAATAAATTGTGTGTTATTCTATTAACGTTTCTTACTCCCATATCAACAATATTGTATTATTTTGTGTTACTTATTTGTACAATAAAACTTTTATTATTATTTAGACTATCTCTTTAAGAATGTGGTCTGTAGTATTATTAAACATAGTTATTTCAAAAGCTAGAATTTTTAAATATTATATTCGTATCTGGGTTATATAATGGAGGAACGCCAGGGGGCTTACAGAAGGCAGACATGGTGGCTGCGCAATATATGAGATTGGACTGGAGTGAGAGGTGTTGAGTTGTTCCAGGTGAGAACCTGACAGAGCACTTACACAAGAAGAATATTCCACATATGTAGCTAAAAAATATATCAAATAGAAATTTCATTGAAAAATAACTAAAAGCAAAAGTTATGAAATAAGACAAAAGCAAGGAAAGTAAAAGGCAGTGAAACATTCTGTGGAAAATGTTTTGACTTCATTTTTACTGATAATTTTGTTGTCTCCAAGGTATGTGTGTGAAGACTTACGTTTATAGCATACTGTTCTCAAGGATCCAATATTAGAATGTAAGTAATTTTATACACAAACTGCTAATAGATTTTTGTCTCCAAGGTATGTGTGGGAAGACTTACGTTTATAGCATACTGTTCTCAAGGATCCAATATTAGAATGTAAGTAATTTTATACACAAACTGCTAATAGATTTTTGTCTCCAAGGTATGTGTGTGAAGACTTACGTTTATAGCATACTGTTCTCAAGGATCCAATATTAGAATGTAAGTAATTTTATACACAAACTGCTAATAGATTTTTGTCTCCAAGGTATGTGTGGGAAGACTTACCTTTATAGCATACTGTTCTCAAGGATCCAATATTAGAATGTAAGTAATTTTATACACAAACTGCTAATAGATTTTTGTCTCCAAGGTATGTGTGGGAAGACTTACCTTTATAGCATACTGTTCTCAAGGATCCAATATTAGAATGTAAGTAATTTTATACACAAACTGCTAATAGATTTTTGTCTCCAAGGTATGTGTGGGAAGACTTACCTTTATAGCATACTGTTCTCAAGGATCCAATATTAGAATGTAAGTAATTTTATACACAAACTGCTAATAGATTTTTTCTTAGAAAAATTGATCCCTCATGTTGATTATTTTAATTATAGCATGGCAACATTAGGTACAGGACACGTACTACCTACCAACCACACTACCTACATCCGACATTACATCTCCTCCGTGACTGTCTCGTATTCGTATTTGCAATTCTAATAATTAAGTTAATTATAAATAAAATACTTGTTTAGTACATCCACTGTGACTTTATTGGTGGCAAGCAGGCTTTCAAGTGCTTCCACTCTCATCATCAGGCTAGCGTAAAGGAGAGAAATGATTTAATGTTGTATTGCTATCCGTCACCAACTTGTAATTTCTTTACTTTACACTGTGAGAGCGGGAGCTGTTGAAAGCTTAGCTCGCGACCAATAAAGTCACAGTGGATGTACTAAACAAGTATTTTATTTAACATGAACTTCCACCAAGAACCGTTCGAAAATATAGTTGTTATTATCCTTGTTATTATATTTATTATTGTTATCAATCATTGTTTTGTTATTTAAATAACTTCAATAAAATACTTGAAATCAAATCTCTACCTCCAGGCCACCAATGAACTCTTCCAACTTTCTTATATAGTCAACACATTTATTATATCTCACTCTGCTAATCATTACTAAAGTTATTGATATTTCACTCTTAGCTATTTGGTGTGATTCAAAACTGAAAAATAGCTATTTTGATAACTAAATAATGTAGAGTTTGGCTAAATTTTCAGTGAAATTTTAGCTGAAGCTGACAATGAGCTTTTGTCCAAAGGTTGGACACCTCAAGCTTTGGACAAATAAAACCAATCAGTTAATCAGAGATACAAATTTGTCTATATCTCAATTAGGAAATTAGTGTATTTATAATAAAAGTAATACCTATATTAAAATTAAAGACAGAATTCTCAAATTGACATATATTTTTATTGCTATGGTTCATAATAACTATATACTAAGTTCAATATGTTACCTAAACTATCTTCTAAGAGATCTGTATCAACAAAAAGCTTGTGTGGATGGTGGTCCATGTGCCACAGAAAGTTTACTTAATAAATGAGTGGGTTAGGATAGGAAAGTAGACAATTACAAGAATTTTTAACTAGGCATGTAAACGTTCTCTGTTTTGAGTTATAAAAAAGCTGTATTTTGGAGAATGGTCTAATCAAACTTCATTTATGTAAAAAATAACATTAAAAATAAAGGTTAGTTTTGAAAGTGGACAAATTGCATGGGACAAATCCAAACTGAAATTCCTGATAGAAGACTAGAATATTTATTTATTGAAACATAGTCTAAAACTTAATAATACTAATTTATTTCATATTTTGACGAGGTTATGTCTAATTAGTTGTTTATGTGTCTTCACTTTGGATCCCAAACCACTCAATTATTTACCATGCGATGAGATGCAATGCCAAAACTGATAAAATCTATATTCTCACACAGAGAGAATATAGAGAGACCATATTGGTGCAATCTCTCATACATGTATGCAGAATTCTCTAACTCAACATGCACCAATCCTAGAGACTTTGCTGATAAAATCCATTATTTATTTCATTTATAAAACTGATAAAATCTATATTCTCACACAGAGAGAATATAGAGAGACCATATTAGCCTATTGGTGCAATCTCTCATACATGTATGCAGATTTCTCTAACTCAACATGCACCAATCCTAGAGACTTTGCTGATAAAATCCATTATTTATTTCATTTATAAAACTGATAAAATCTATATTCTCACACAGAGAGAATATAGAGAGACCATATTAGCCTATTGGTGCAATCTCTCATACATGTATGCAGATTTCTCTAACTCAACATGCACCAATCCTAGAGACTTTGCTGATAAAATCCATTATTTATTTCATTTATAAAACTGATAAAATCTATATTCTCACACAGAGAGAATATAGAGAGACCATATTAGCCCATTGGTGCAATCTCTCATACATGTATGCAGATTTCTCTAACTCAACATGCACCAATCCTAGAGACTTTGCTGATAAAATCCATTATTTATTTCATTTATAAAACTGATAAAATCTATATTCTCACACAGAGAGAATATAGAGAGACCATATTAGCCTATTTGTGCAATCTCTCATACATGTATGCAGATTTCTCTAACTCAACATGCACCAATCCTAGAGACTTTGCTGATAAAATCCATTATTTATTTCATTTATAAAACAATATTTAAGAGATAAGTCCCAAAAAAAATCCGTACCAAGGTAGACTGAGCCAGTTTTCACCTTACATTGTCTCAGCGCTCAATTTTCTTTACTTGAGTTACTATTATTTTCCTTACTTTATTTAATCATAACATAACACATACGCACACACACATATATAGATAACGCCACATATATTCATGCACATACACACACACACACACACTCAGTCACACTGATATATATGTAAGAAAGTGCCTAGGTACTTACCTTAGTAATTCCTTGTTAGATCATTTTTATTTTAAAATAAGTACCTAGGCACTTCCCTTAGTAGTAAGAATATTTTGAATTTGTTCCATTTTGATTGTTTTATTTGAAATTGATATTTGTTATGAAAAGAGGAATTTTGACAAGATGTAAGAAAAGACAGAAATAATGAACATTATTTGTCGTTTCTTTAGTTTTTTAATGAAAACAAATTATGTTTAATAATAATAATTCAATTAATACCAAGTGATTGTGTTAGTGATTTTCCAAACACCCATTATATATATACATTAAAATTGATATATAGGTCAGGCCGTAGATTTTGCCACAAAGTGACATAAAATGTTTCATAGAATCTATGTAACGATAACATAAACGTTACACAAAAAAGTTACATAAAATTGTAAAGCTAAGTTTTCATAAGTTAAATTCACAGGCAGAAAAATAGAACAATGCGTGATTAAAATCAGTAATGCATGTTTATTATTTTTTATGTTATTATTGTAGTTACGGATACATAGTAAGCTACAGCTACTATGTAAATATTGTAATATTTAGTCTGATCACGGATAAAGAGATTAGTGATATTATTAGGTTGTTACATTTTTTTTTATCTTTTTTTATTCAATTTACTTTCAACATTTATTTTCGATATGTCGAACGCCTTGATGCATCTTCTTTTAGATAATGGGCCTGGTAAATTTTTTTTCAAAATTGCTATCATATTATAGGTACTATTGAAGAATCGTCAGTATTACGCCAAGAAAATCTTCCTTTGCCTTTATTGCGTAAAAAAATACCTTGTAACTATTATGCTCATTAATTTCTGTAGCCTGTCCAATATAGTTCATAGCTCTCTTTTCCGAATTAAATTTTACTACTATGTAGCTATTTTCTACAACTTTTTGTTGACCCGTTATGTCTGTATTCGCATAGCTATGTGTTAATGAAAGTGTTTGATGTAAACTGAACTTTAGTGATGATTTTATGTAACGTTACATTAATTTTTGTGTAACGTGTTACATAAGCGTTACATAGCCGTTACATAAACTCAATATTTTGGTATTTTATCAATGAAAACACATGTATTTCTAGCTAAAATCACCATCACATGATTACTTTAATCTTCACCTATAGTTTGCAATATAATTTTGATAAGAATGTGTCTTATTTACGATGATATCTCCAAAAACAATCTCCGTAACGACGTGACGATGCCCGACCGCACCGACAAACAATTAGATTACTGTAACAAAATAGCAGCTGATGCATGGACCACCGCATGACAGTTTTCTTTGGTGTTATCACTAGATATAAATCATTCTACCACATGATTTTATGCAAATAAAAGTTCTCAAATTCCGTTACATAAAAAAAAGTTACATAAAGTCAAAAACCGGTACATCAACATAAAACTTTATATTATATAATGAAATAAGCAATTATTTACATATAATAATATATAAAAAATAAGCCAATTTAATGATGGTTTTGGAAAAGTTCTTATTATGATTGTAGGCATAACTTCAAAATATTAAGTAAATCTGTCTTACGCAGTAGAGGAGACACGCGATTATTTGGGAAAAAATGTGTTATTTTGGTACAAATCATTATTTTTCCACTTTAATATTAATAAAATCGATGCGAAATTATATTGTGTAGTTTGTTTATACAATATGTTTCAATATTCAATAATTAGAATATCTCTATATACCATAATAAATAAAATATCTTAAGGAGACACGAGATATGAAAAAAAAGTGGCAAAATCTACGGCCTGACCCATATATGAGTTGTGTTGTGACTTGTAGGTGCAACATAAACTAGTTATTATGTGGTGTAATGAAAGTTGAACTTTTTGATAGTTTATAAAAACGTGCAAAGAACTTTATGAAACATATAATAATTTCCACTGTGGACATGAAGCTGACTCCCAAGAAAAGTGCCGTCACTCCTCCAAATGATCCTGAAATATGGGTAAATTATCAGTTGTTTCTTATTATCACATTACCATGTTACTAATCCATTTGCAAACAAACACAAAATGGAAACATTATCACACTTACCCAATATGTTGAGACTTTCAGACATATATTTTAGGTGCCCATGGGTAAAACTCTATATTCCAAAAGCCGCTCCGATATTACTGCCATAATTCTTGCCGCTTATCAATTACTATACAATTAATATTTTTAAGGATTTCAAAAAAAATGAACTCGCTTTTCAGATATTTCGTTTTAAAACATATGTTATAGAAATAAAGACTATCTCCAATGCTTCTGCATTGCTTCTGAAGATAGTGTCAATAAATATCTCCGTCAATAAAAAATATCAATGGTGATATTCATTGTCTTGATTCGGAAATACTGTTGTAACAATAAGAAATTTTCATAATAGAATTGTAACTTTGAAGTAGTATTAAGTAAGATAGATAGATTTGAAGCAGTATCAAAATGTTTTTTAAACCAGGAATTGTTATGTTTAAAACATATTTTTTAAAATTATTTTGACATAATAATAAATAAAAAGGATTCAATCATTTTTCTTAAGATCTATTTTCATTAATATAATTACCCATAGCGCAAATGAAAAATGGCCACCAAAAAGAAATCCAAGAGTAAAAAAATAATGCTTGTTTGAAAGTCTCAGCATTTAAGGAAATTAGCAAAGTATGTCCTTATCTGAGTATGTAGGAGTTAAAGAATTATATGCACCTATAAGGTCTTCAAATGTAAAGATGACATTCTTAAACATGATAACTTTTGGCATTTGCAGGTCCAAACGTAATGATGATTGTTTATTAAACAGCTGATATTCCTGTGAGGAGTTCCTATAACAAGCGATTGCATTGTATGAATGTAATGTCGGTGCTCTAGTCACTTCATCTGGTGAAATTACTCTAACTATGTGTACCAAGTACGCGGGCGTTGATCATGCGGTATGTAATTCACCTCGGTGCACTGTGGAACACATTGACATTTAGCAAGATTAATTGGTAGATTTACAAGGACCTCCATAGTTCTACCAAGGCACGCCATACCACTCATGTTGCAAGGTTTTACACCTGAAAATTAGCAATGATACAATCTACAACACTGAAATTTAAATATATTTCATGAAGCGACACTTCCACTGCATATACTAAGGTGTTATTGAGAGCTGTACAAACTTCCAATTAGGAAGAAGTATGGCCTACAACCGCACATCACAACAGCCATCCGAGTCCTACAGTCTGTCTGACATAGTCCGTTGCTATAGGCCTGAAACATATTCATTGTCTGTAGGTACTTTTATGTTATGATACATGAAAGAGAGAATATTATAATTATGTTCTTACAGTAATAACTGTTGATATTTTCTCTTGAGGATACTTGCATCTTCTCTGTGAGTGTCTTAGCTTTATGACATCGGGCCCTGTTCTAATTTGCAACACTCTATACTCTGCCTCTACCTCCTGTCCCACCTCTATGGGCCCTGTGTTTGTACTAATGGAGTCCACAATTTCCCAAGGTGAATGTATATAGTACTGCAATACCCAAAAACATCCATATATTCCTATCTACATAAATATACCTCATTTAGGTATATTTGAAATATCTTCCTACGTACATGTGTGTGTTTGTCTCAAGATGTAGGTGTAGAGTATCACAATATATATATATGTATTGATTGTCTTTGCGGACACATGGCGTATTTTTGTTTGGTGGTGAGCTTTCGAATGCGCTCGGGCATCCATTGTCAAACCGACTGACTACTTTTTCTTCCTGAGCCTTTCGCTTCGCCTTAGAACCTGTGAAGATGTAGGGGTGGGGGTAGCAGTAGGGGGGGTAAGATTGGACGGTGTCTCGTTGGTTTGTTTTGTCGTAAATTTGTCTGCGTTGTTGCCATTCATTAGTGTGGGTAAGTTTGCGATGTTGTCATTTTTTTGTGTAGAAGATAACGTGTTCGTTTTAATTTTGTCTATCAAGTGGTGGTAAGTTTTGTGTAATTTATTTGTTTCGTCTCGTTGGTTCAGTGCAAAGTCTCTCTTGGCTATATGAATAGATTCGTACAGGATTCTGTGAGATTCTGTGTTACTTTTTTGAATCGTAGCTGCGTTCTTAAAATCGATTCTGTGTCCTTCCATGAGGGTATGCATCGCTAGCGTAGACGTATGTTTTTTGTTTCTCACGTCGACTTGGTGTTCCGCTATGCGATGTAGGACTTGGCGGTTTGTTCTGCCTATGTACACTTTCTCACAGTCCTGACAGCCTATTTCATATACACCTTGATTTTCGTTAGTAATTTTGTCCGTCGGTCTAGTCAATGTTGTACTTATTTTTCTGTCTGTATTAAAGATCGTTCGTATGTTGTTTCTGCGAAGAATTCGTCCTAGTCTGTCTGTCACTCCTTTGATGTATGGGAGAGTACATGTACTTATATGTCTTTGGTCGGTATTGTCAGGAGTATTAGATGTTTGTGTGCTGAGTCTGTGTGCTTTGTCGATCTGTCGTTTATTATAACCGTTGCTTGTCAGTATGTCATTAATGGTGTTAATCTCGTGGTTTTGGTTTTGGCTGTCTGTCAGTTTGTACGATCTATCTACGAGTGTTCTGGCTACTGCTTGAATCTGTGATGGGTGATGGTGTGAGTTAGTCCAATCTTACCCCCCCTACTGCTACCCCCACCCCTACATCTTCACAGGTTCTAAGGCGAAGCGAAAGGCTCAGGAAGAAAAAAGTAGTCAGTCGGTTTGACAATGGATGCCCGAGCGCATTCGAAAGCTCACCACCAAACAAAAATACGCGATGTGTCCGCAAAGACAATCAATACATACATACCTCGTCGCGAAAAACTTATCAACAATATATATATATATATATATTGTCAAATAAAGATAAAACATAAAACACTCAGGGTGTGGTTATCCGAAAATCCCCGTTGTGCTGCGTGTTGTGTACACTGTAAATAGTTCGGGAGAGGACAAATAAAGAACAGAATTTATCAGTTATAATCAGGTCTATTGTTAAACGGGTATTTCTACATAAATCACAAACAGATACAATTGAAAGTTACAATATTCTATAGTACAAATATGAGTATTCTGAACAAGGCGTTTGAGAGATAGCACCCCTGTGTATGTCTACAATAAAAATGAGAGAAGTTAGGTTCCAAAAGGTAATATAACTATGAAGTTCCTGGACTCCAGGCGAAGGCCTGGTAAAGGGTTCTCCTAAATGGCTGCATTCCATTGATGAAAGATCATATAATTTTACGCAGGAGATAATATAAGATGAATGTTTTACTCCATTTCACTGCGTACAGTCGAATGTCCTCGACGATCTTTCATCAATGGAATGCATGTTGCACATGTATTTCAGATGAAAATTTGATCATACAGTCTTTCATAATATGCGATACTCCTCGCATACTGGATTTAACGTTGTGTCGGCCATTCTGCGAGATGGTCCCGATGATACACATGATCACAATGTTGAAACACAACACCTTTTCGACGAATCCAATCTGCATATTCTGGTGACGGGCCGTGTCTCGTCCCATATGCAAAGGCAAGAGCCAAGTCTCTGCCCGACTGTACGCAGTGAAATGGAGTAAAACATTCATCTTATATATATATATATATATATATCAGTTCGCTTCGCGCTGTCAGTTTGCGCGGACGTATTGTATGGAGCATCTGAATATTCTATTCATTGGCTTACATACTTATTATATTTGTTTTTTTTTTTATATTTGTATTACATTCATGTTTTATTAATGTTTCTTTGGGATAATCAACTAATAATAATATATTTGTGTTGACTATGTTAAATAATACTGTATGTGAGTCTGCTTAAATCCGTGAACTGTATACCTACTGTTTTTGTGTTGTGTTGTCGTTGGGGTGCCCCACTGGGTACCCCCGTGCTATTGCGGACGTACTCCTCGGGTTGCGCTGTTGTTGTGCTATACTCTTATTCCTGATATGTACACAAGAGTTTAAAAAATAGAAGTGAATCTAATGTGACATACGTTGTTAGTGTTATATTTGTATGAAGAAATTTCTTTTCTTTTGAATTGTAAGTCTTATTTTCGGTCTGAAACAATCAAACTTTGTATATCTAAACGTGAAATCTTTTAAATATATGTATATAGTCATTCTTCGTCCTTTTATGAAACTATTAAGCCTGTTTTCTCATATATTTTGACCTAAAAACACTCCAAGTGTGATATTTGTATGAAAAAATTGTGAAATTAAGGAAGTGAAATTGACATATCAGTGTCTGTGTTGGGATCTAGTGTGGTATCTCCAAGCAGGTGGACTGCCTGCGAGTGCGTAAAACATGGATACGGAGATGTCTTCTGGTGACGAGGCGTCTGATGCGGGCGTGGTATTCACGCCCCATCGGTCCCTCCCCAGAACGCCTCCCTTGGTGGGAACAATGAAGCATGTTGGTGTGGGTGCTAGCACGGGAGCTGACTCAGATAGTTCGGTGGTGACCCGCAGCAAGGGTAAAAAAGGCAGCAAGGCAGCACCTGCTGCCGCAGTTAACAAAGGTTTGGCAGCTGCAGAATTATCAACGAGGGAGCGGCCATCGGGGGATCCGCCGGTGGAGGTGCTCCCCAGCACGAGTGGTGAACCTGGACCCCGCACAAAAAAGAGGAGGAGGCAGCCTAACAGCCCATCTGCGGCTGAGACGGTTGCTGTGGCGATTGAGGAGGCAACAGATGGTCCCAATAATGACAGAGCTGCATTTTTACAAATAGCAGAAGCTATAGAGCGTTTGCTATCATCGCATAAGGGTCGATTAAATGTCGAACAGAAGGCCGAGGTGAGGAGCCTCGTTTCCGCAGCTGGTGAGTTGCTCATCGGGAGCAACCTGAGAGAGGCGGCTGCCACTGCGAGGGCGAGCGCCGCCGAAGAAGCAATGAGGGCCCTGAAGGGAGACTTCATGTTTCTCAGAGGGGAAGTAAAATCTGCTACGGAGACGGTGTCGCGGGCGCAGGCGGTATTAACGACCACGCCTAAAGAGACATATGCTGAGAGGGTAGCCCGAGTTGTTACTCGGGCTACTACATCAAAGGCTCCGGCGGTGGTTATCCGTCCGGAACAAGTTGAGGGGGCTACCTCGGAGCAAACCCGAGCTGCCCTTAAAGAAATCCTGGACCCAGTTCAGGATGGGTTTAGAGCTGTGCGAGTGCGCAGGGCGCGTGGTGCTGGTGTAGTTGCGGAAACGTCCACCAAGGAGGGCGCGATGAGGATTTTGGCTTCTGAGAAGCTTAAATCCAAGGGGTTTACAGCTGCCGAACCCAAGGGAAGGCTCCCACGTATTGTGGTCCACGATACGCCGAGGGAGCTCACTGACGCGGATCTCCTGAAGGAGATATATAGAGCGAATATAAAGGGAACCGACATTTCGGAGGAGACTTTTATGTCTTCGACTAGAAGAGTCGCCAGGTTTGGCCCGAAAACTGGTGGCTTTGTTGGCAGCATCCTGGCCTGCACCGGGCAGGTCAGGTCTGCGCTCGTGTCCCAGGGCTTCGTTTACGTGGGATGGAGCGCTTGTCGAGTACGGGACTTTGTTGGTGCCACAAGGTGCTATAAGTGCCAAATGTACGGGCATATCCAGAAGCACTGCATGCATAAGAGCCCTGTGTGTGCGCGTTGTGCCAGGGAGGGACATGGAGAGGAACAGTGCACGGTCCCCACTGAAAGGAGCGTGTGTGCCACGTGCACGCGCTTCAAAAAGACTGCGGCCCACCCCACGGGAGACAGGGATTGTCCTGCTCTGCGGGCCGCCATAGACAGGGTAGCGATGTCAACGAATTACGATGGCTAGGCGCGTTTCCGTTGCATTGGGTCAGATTAACTTGGGACGATCTCGTGCGTCTGCCATTGACTTGGTCAGGCACGTTTCAGTCAGTTCTCTTCCGATTGTTTTCGTACAAGAGCATCTGTTTAGTAGAGTGATCCTCGATGGTGCTGAATTGCCCCTTGCCATAGTTGACAAGGGTAGCAAGCCCATGGCGGTTTTCCTTATTGATACCAGCAAGGTACAGCCGTTGCTTTTGGACGGACTCTCTGATGAGTTTCGTTGCTGTGTGTGTGTCCGGATTGGAGGACGTGAAATATTCCTTATATCTGTTTACTTCAAATTCTCGGATAATGTAGGCCGCCACCTTCAGGGTCTGAGACGAGCGCTGGAAGCCCTGAGAGGTAGGCCGGTCATTGTGGCCGGTGACTTTAATGCACGCTCTCCCTTATGGTACGACAGACCTGGCACCGCCCGCTCTGGGAGTGGTGGCCCCGTTGCGGATTTTATATCTTCGATGGGACTATGCATTCTCAATGTTGCGGGACAACCTGCCACGTTTACCGGGCCTATGGGTGAGAGCTGGATTGATCTTACGCTCTGCACCAATGATCTGTATACGGAGCTCTCTAATTGGAGGGTTCACGTTGGTGACGTTTCGAGCGACCATCGGCTTATCACTTGGTCGGTCGGTGGCTCGCTCGAGATTGATCCATACGGTCTCTGGAGCTTTCGTTGCTCGAATGCTGATTGGGAACTCTTTGGTTTTGCTTTGAAAGTTGAAATGAGAGATTTTGCTTTGTGGAAGTGTGAAGGTGCCGAATCACTTGGGGAAAAGTTTAACTCAGCGGTTGTTCAAGTTGCGACCGAAGTGCTGGGTAGATGTAGACCTGGGGGAAAGAAGTCTACCAATTGGTGGACACCAGAACTCACGGTTCTGCGACGTCAATTTAAGTCAGCCGAAAGGGCCTATGGTCCTGTGAGAAAGGGTAACGTCATGCGGGACTCTCCCGCTGGCAAGCGTCTCCTCGAGTCGCTTCAGCGTGCGAGGGGCTCCTACCATCTGGCCATAAGGCATGCAAAGACCTCGGCCTGGAAGGAGTGGATCACAGAAACTGGAAACGTCGACCCTTGGCCGTGACGCGCACTGCTGTTAAGACCAAAAGGTCCGCCGATCATTATCTTACTAGCATTGTAGCTCGCGGTAGTGAAACTGTGTGCATTGATGACACACTACGGGCCCTCTTGGATGGGTTAGTGCCGCTGGACTCGACGTCCACGGACAGCCCATTCCATGCAGGGTTGCGTATTCTAGTGCGCTGCCCTGGTGCTCGTGAGACTATAGATGCTGCAAGCGTCGTGACTCACAGCGAACTGAATGAAATCATCAAAACATTAGGTCCAAAAAAGGCCCCAGGGATTGACAGACTGAATGGTATAATTGTCAAAAACGTCTGGAAGAGTTGTCCAGCGGAGATGTTGCAGCTTTTCCAGCGTTGTATGAAAGAGGGTGTTTTTCCAAAAGTATGGAAGAAAGGTTTGCTCAGAGTGATACCCAAAGGCAATGATAAGCCGCTGTCGGACCTCAAGGCGTACAGACCGATTACCCTGCTGCCTTCCTTCGGCAAGGTTCTTGAGATCTTGGTGAGGAACCGGCTTGGGTCGGCTCTGGCACAGGGTAGTCCTAAACAGTTTGGCTTCAGCCGGGGTCTCTCTACTGAGCATGCCATTGATGCATGTCTGAAATGGAAGGATGAACGGAGAGAAAAGAATGTGCTGGGTGTCTTCTTGGACATAGCTGGGGCATTTGACAATGCGTGGTGGCCGCTTATCCTGGCCAAGCTTAAGATACGGGGTTGTCCTCGCTGGCTGTATGACATTGTCTGCAGTTACTTCAGCCAAAGGTCAGTGGTAATCCATCACGCTGGGCATTTAGTTGAGAGGGAAGTCAGCATGGGCTGCCCGCAGGGATCTGTCCTTGGACCATTCCTTTGGAATGTCCTGTTTGATGACCTCTTGAGGATGGAGTTGCCGCCTGGTTGCACCATATTTGCGTACGCCGATGATGCACTTCTCTTACTCTCCGGAGATACGAGGAGTGCGATCGAAGGTAGGTTTAGTATAGATAGATCGCATCTTGACGTGGGGCAGGGTGAATAGGCTTGTTTTCTCACCGAGCAAGACCTCCGCGCTGTGGTTGAAGGGTGTGCTGGGAAGGGGCAGGAACCCGGTGCTTCGGATGGATGGACATCCCGTGAGGGTTGTTGATGAAGTCCGATACCTGGGGATTGTCCTTGACAGGGGCTTCACCTTTCTTCCGCACGTGAGAGCGACTGCCGAAAAAGCGGGAGTGTTATTTCACACTCTACGCAGACTCAGTCGTGGTACATGGGGCCTCATGGCGCGGACTGTGCGTATAATTTATCGGGCGACGTATGTGGCCCAGGTCACCTATGGCGCCCGTGTTTGGTCGCACCGTCTTGCAGTTGGTTCTGTGTCCGCGGCGGTTTTGAGGGGACAGAGACTCCCCCTGCTCGCCGTCACTGGTGCGTATCGAACGTCCGCTAGCGATGGTCTTCCTGTCATCGCTGGTGTGTTGCCCGCTGATTTAGAAATCTTAGATGGTGTAGCCAGGCGTAAGCTCAAGGCTGACGGCAATGTTGAGCATCTTGGAATGTCCGTTCATGCGGAGCCCGGGACTAGAGGACTCAGTAGGGCAATCGGCTTGATCCGTAAGAGAACTTTTGAGGTCTGGCAAGATAGATGGGATCGGGGGAGAACTGCTAGATTGGTCTACAGTTTTCTTCCCGACGTATGTGAGAGAATGAAGAGGCGTTTCCTTTCCCTAAATCACTACGCCGCACACAAGCCCAAAGAGCTATATTAGGACGACAAAAATAAAAAAAACATATCCTTGAAACCAATCAAAAATCTTTTAAAACAATTCTTGATTAAACATTCCATCCTTCTTCATAAGAATTTTTGTTGCCGATCTAACAGGATTGTCTGCGCATGCGTTCAAAGTCGAGGTAATGTCTACACGGCCGATATTGGTTAGTTGAGTTCCAATAGTTGACGGAGTAGTTGTGTTCGTGCTGTTTCCCCACATTTGTTTTTTATTAGATTTTAACATAGATATTGAAGCGACAGGTATGTACTTTAATATGTAATTTTTATTTTGGCATAAAGGTTGAATGTAGTGTAGATAAAATATGTTTTCTAAGATGCTATTTTTGTCCTTTAAAATATTGAAAAATTATTTTTAGCTAGACTTATACAAAAAGTTCCAAAGAGTACCGCAATAATTTTTTTATAGTTTGTTAAAATACTTTATAATTTATGTAAAAAAGTAAAATACAGGTCCCCCCGTTTCCCCCCTCTTGTTAAATCGTATGTTATCTTTACAGGTAGTGAGGGTGACGCTCCACTACAGGAAGTTAAGGTGAAGAGAAGAGAATTATTTGAAGTGTTAAACAATAAACTTTTTTATAAATTTTCGTCATTAAAATGCAATGAACGATTGTTTGAATATATATTGGACAAGTTTGGTATTAGTGAACTTTCTAAAGATTGTGCAAAACGATTAAAAATTGTTATCAAAGTGTTAGTTACGAAGTGTTTCGAGAAATGGCGTAATTGTAATCACATGTTTAAACGATTTAACAACAAGCATATGAAATGGCTTGATACTGATCTAAATCTTCCAGAAATACAGCCATCACAGCTTTCATCATCAGCACGTCCAGCAAAACATCCAGAACAGCAGAGTCGAGGGAGGCCACGAAAATTATTCAACGAGAGTTCAATACGCAGTAAGCAAAGAGTGGTTAATCCAATAGTAACGAGTATTAGTCCAGAAAAACTATGCTTGGCTGCAAAATCAAGTTTGGTGAAATCAGGCAAGAGAACTGCAGCTCAAGTTTTGAAACTAGCCATTCAATCTACACCAAATACTTTAAAAAAAATTAAAGTGATGCATGATGCATCATCGTCTGTCATACCGTATAGTCCTGAAGAAGCTTTAGGTCTCGTGGTGGATCTTAATTTGACGAAAGAAGGTTATATGACTATGAGACATAGAGCAAAAGAAAGAGGAGCAAATATCTATCCCTCATATCATGTTATAGCAGAGGCTAAGAGGAGGTGTTATCCCAATAATATTATGGTTACTGAAAACGAGGCTGTAGTGCCACTGTTGGACCTTCTTATACATACCACACAACGTTTGGTACAAGTGCAGGCTGATGTAATACTACAGAACATTTCGGAGAACTGTGATACTATCGAAGTATACTATAAATAGGGTCTAGATGGTAGCGGTGGTCACAGCATATGTAAGCAAAACTGGATGCTAGTTTCTTCAGATCCAATTATATCTGACAGGCGAAAAAAAATAAAACACAACTCAACTGAACATGCTTAGGCTTCCTACTGATTTTAATAATAATAATGATCAGAAGTCTGACGATGAAGAAGATGACGAGGATACAGATAAGTATAAAAAAATGTACAACTTTAGTAATAAAAATACAGAAATATTTAAAAAAAAAAACATTTTCTAATCAGAATGCTATTACCCCCATCTACCCTATATATATACCCTCTATTACCCCCATTTACCCTAAAAAGGTCTTTTTTTATTAAGGCGATTATCAAGCAGCCTCACAATAAACAATTCTGATAAGAATATCTAATAAGTTACCATTTTATATTTTTGGCGTCCTAATATAGCTATTTGGGCTTGTGTGCGCCGTCCAGCTTGTGACGGGCCACGATGATCTAAAGGGCAAGTTGTATGACCTTGGCCTTGCGGAGAATCCGTGGTGTGTTTGTGGGTTGGGGGCGCAGTATGCCGAGCATATCCTATGGGCGTGCTCTGTGATGAATGATGCTAGAGATGCAATGCTAGATGATATGAGTGAGAACACTCCCAGACCTATATGGTTTAGGGAGGTTTTGCAATGCCCAAGGAACCTAAAGGCATTTTTGGGGTTTGTGGATGTTTGGGTATCTCGTTGGGAGCTTCTGCGTCAGCCGGGTTCACCCCCGTCTGACGTGGGAGTGTCGTAGGGTTGGTTTTGCCCATTGTGGCGGTGGTGCGTGTGGCGAACTCGTCTTTTTGTTGTGTCGTCCTGTCTCCCTTGGTGGAGAGTAGGTTTGGTAGGGATGTCCCTTTTGGGGGGGTTTAATGTTTCCACACCATGCTGGCGCTGGCGACTCTCGGGCTCGCGCCCTTTAAACGCCTAACAGCACGTCTCTGGACACCTCACCTCGGCCTTCTGTACTTACCAATTTGTGTATATATTTTATTATCATGTTTTGTTTATTTTGCTTCACGTTTTGTATCATTTTGTTTATTTTTCTTTCTTTTTTTACTTATATATATATTGTACAATAACCCAATAAACATTATTACCGCCCAGAGGGGACATTGAAGAGAGAAGTAATATAAAAGATTCCCACGACGGCGGTTTTGGCCGGCCGGCCCTTCAGGCCTCCCTAATGGCCCGCCCGTGAGGACAATTTTGGTTTGAATGTGCGGATAAGTAGGAGTTAAAGACTCCTGAGGTATCCGGGTGTGTGGTGGATCTTTCTTCAATATATATATATATATATATATGTGGTGGAAAATGTTATCACGGAGATCTATATTCGAAAAAAAAATTATCGGATTACTCCGTGTACATAGATTATTACCCAAAGGGGCATATTTCCGACGTTTTGGCTGAACACGTTCAGCCATAATCATGGATTAATATTTAAGACATAAATAGAGGTAATAATAAATAAAAAAGTGGAAAAAATATATAAAAGTAAAGGTGGAAAGAGAAAATATGTACTAAAATATGTAAGATAAAAAGGTGATGAATACGTAGTAATGATATAGTAATGATATTCAGCCGAAACGTCGGAAATATGCCCCTTTGGGTAATAATCCATGTACACGGAGTAATCCGATAAGAGATTTTTCGAATATATATATATATGATGTATTACATACGATTCGTATGGTTTCAATCGCAATATTTGCATGATTCGTAAGCGTCGGGACACCTAATACTCTCTTCTCTACACTGAGAATTATCTTCTCTTTGGGAATGGATAGTGGAGCTATGGCAAAATTGAAACCCTTTGAAAGAATGGCGTGGCGGTATCCATTGAGCTTTGACATTGTCTATTTGTTCACAAATGTCCCAGTAAATGAAACAATAGAAATAATTAAAAACCTACCTAACATCCCTCCCGATGCGATTGAATTGATCATACACTGTATGAATAACACCTTTTACTTCTACAAAGATACGTACTACAAACAAGTTTCTGGTGCAAGCATGGGTTCTAGCTTGAGTCCGGTTTTCTGTGACATATTCCTCATGGAGTTAGAAAAGAAAGCATTTCAAAATTCACCTCATAAACCCTCTCTTTTTGAAAGATATGTAGATGACACCTTTGCAATTTGGCCGCACGGAAGAGAAAAACTCGATGAATTCCTTAATTACCTCAAATCACTACATCACACTATCAAATTCACTATGGAAGTAGAAGATAATAAACAACTACTCTTCCTCAATGTGCTTATCACACGAATAGACGACGGCTCCTTGTCTTATACGAGGGTTGCTATTTAAGTTTTGAGATACTCAGGTAAAAACAAATATTTATTATCGAAAATGGCTTTATTGTTTTGCAAGATATTCTCCACGAAGATCAATCCACTTTTGCATGCGTTTGAGCCCATTTTTGAAGCTCTTTTTCCAGTTCGATTGAGGTACCTCCAGAACACGTGATTTGAACGCATCAACCGCCTCTTCATGCGTTAAAAAACGTTGACCTCACAATTTATATTTGATCTGCGGGAATAAAAATAAACATTGAGTGCCAAATCAGGATTGTGCAGCGGATGACCCATCAATTTGATGTTTTAAATGCTCAAAAATGTACTTGTTTGAGCTGATGTGTGAGAGCTTACATTATCGTGGTGGAGAATGATTCGTCTTCTGCAATTGGTTTCCCTTATTTTTCCGAACACTTCTGGCAAATAAATTGTGGTGTACCATTAAGAATTAACCGTTCCATGTTGTTCTAATAGAATGGTAGAGATATGTCCAGTTATTTTGAAAAAACAGGCGATCATTTGCTTCGAAGTGCTTCATGCGCGAACTACTTTTGTTGGTTTTGGCTCATCTTGAAAGACCCATACAGGCGATTGTTGTTTAGTTTCGAGCTCATTTGCATAGATATATGATTTGTTATCTATCACAATCTTAGGCACTATATGAGATGGTAGGCCCCACTGTTGTCAAATGTGAGATTTCATAGGAAAAGTAATATTCACAAAATTGTTGCCATATGTAAAATTATTTTTTGGTCACCACGTTTAATTATTTTTGAGCACCAAGTTTTTCGACACCAGCAAAGTTAACATTCGAGTTAGATTTTATTTTTGCTGGTTTTATTTTATTTTTGCCGGCAAAAATAAAATAAAACCAGCAAAAATAAAATCTATCTCGAATACAAAGTTTAAGAAATTTGTATTCGAGTTAGATTTTATTTTTGCCGGTTTCATTTTATTATTGCCGGCAATAATAAAATAAGCAAAAATAAAATAAAACCGGCAAAATTAAAATCTAATTCGAATACAAATTTCCTAAAGTTTATATTCGAGGTAGATTTTATTTTTGCCTAAAATCTACTTCGAATACAAATTTCCTTAAGTTTATATTCGAATTAGATTTTATTTTTGCAAATAAAAAAAGAAGAAAAATATTTCGCCAAAAAATCCAAATAATATTATTGTAGCAACAATTTTCCTCCATAGAAAACTATATTTGACAGATATCTGACATTGGGGCCTACCAACTCAATGAGTTCCCAATCTTATAGGCGTCTTTTGAAGTACCACAATTGATTTTTTTCATTATTTGTTTGCAAAAATCGACACGAGCCTTTTTTGAACGATTTCCAAACTATGCGGTATCAAACGCGAAAAAATGTTTTTGACAGCCAAACGTTCATGCAATCCACACATAAATATTCTAATGCGTTCGTATGTTCGTATGTCCTTAATGGACTCTGAAATAAGGAAAGACAGAAGTAAAATAATACACTCTATACGAGGTCTCATCTCCTGGGCACGTTCAAGGCCAAAAACATTTAAAATATCTTACGTATTGATAAAGAAATTATAATAAAATTTGTATGGAAAAATCTATGAAAGTTTTTGTAAGTAGCAATATTCATAGTCGAACATTTTTCAGTGTACTGAATTAATTTCACAATGGATGTAACGAGAAAGTTTCAGTTCTAAACCCAAATGGGGATTTGGGGATTATTTTGGTTATAAATTATTGTGTTTGGTTATGATAAAAACTCCTGAATTATGCGAGTTGTTATGAGAGAAAGTTAAAATTGCATATTTTTGACATCTTGGGCTAATTTCATAATGGCCGACATGAATGACATAGAATCCAATACATTAATATTTTGGTTGGTACATCAGTTCATTAGTTTGTTTGTTTTTTGACTTTTATGTCCTCTGTACGATATGTCTCACCCAGAAGGCGAGCTGAAAACATTTAATAAGTATTCTTTTATAAAGATTGAATTTATAAATCATGATGTATCAACAATCTTTTAATACGTCTTCTTATTTTATTGTAAGATGTTTAGAGTTTTTCAAAATATAGTTATCTGTTATATCAAAAACATAGAATTATTAATTCAGTGATACTTCAATGTTCTTTTGTCGAAGTATGCTAAACTCCAAAATCTAAAAAAATCTTATATATCGACAACGATACTATTAATACGTGTTTTTATTTTATTGTAAGATATTCAGAGTTCCTTTTTATTTCAAAATATAGTTATCTGTTTTATCAAAAACTGAGATCCAACTCAAATACAATGGCATGAAATATATCATTTTTAATTATCTCATATGCCGTCATAATATAATTATACCAACCCATAGATAACATAAGTAAACTTGCATTTAACATAATACGGTGATAATTTAAGTAGGTAGGCACTTTTTTAATATATTATCACATATTATGCCTCCATCTATTTGTTTCATTAGAAGTATTTCATTTATTCAAAACATGCATCTAAAAACATGAGATTTTCAAAGTTTAGATATTAAGATATTGTCTATTGATAAAGTAAATTGTTAGAATTGCATACCAGCTTTATAATTCCGTTTTAAGACAATGTCTCACTCCGAAAATAAAATTGTAGCTAAATATAAAACGTCATTTGTGTTACATCTATTTAGGAATATAATTACATTTCAAATAAAGAATTATGACCGCGATTTGTAATTTCACATAATAAAATTATTATTGTTTGGTTTGCGGTATTTTTAAATTTCACTGGGGTATTCTAAATTCAAAATAATTATAGAATATTATACGTTCTAAATGCAAACATCTCAAAACTGTCATATAAGCAGTCACCCGCTCCGAAAGGAGTATATGAGAGAAGCATAAGAGAGAAAAGGTGGAATTGGTGAACGTTACCATGGTGTAAAGCGCTTAAGCCAGCCAGAGCCGATTCGTAAGCGTCAGGACACCTAATACTTTCTCTCTACTCTGCAAGTGATGCTAAGCTTCGTGTTAAAAATCATACCTATCGTGATACATCTCACATATATATATATATATATATATATATATATGAATTACTGTGTGATCAAATTTTCATCGGAAATGCATGTGCAACATGCATTCCATTAATGAAAGATCACTTGATTTTACGCAGGAGATATATATACAGGTCAAATCTCGATATAACGAAGCTCACGGGACCGAACAAAACATTTCGTTATACTGAAAATTCGTTATACCGAATTCATAGAATTATGACACCCAAACATACACAAGTGTACTCCTGAGTCAAAATAATGGTAACAGGATGTCCGATATTCCAGCTTGAATAATATCTAGGTACCTATAGCAGGACAAATACATACTAGACTTTAGCGCGGTACATTTTTTGCGCAGCATTAATAATTTATTACAATAATAATAATACTGTATTATGCTGTCTCACTCCACATCATTAAGATGATAATGGTCTCTTTCCTACTAATGCTGAAGTATAGAACACCCTTTGTACCTGCTGAGGGTGTCGTGTTCCTATCATATAAAAATCTTTGTTACTGGACAGAAAACAAATAAAACAGCGATCTTCAAACTGTGATACATAGATTTATTTAAAAAGTATATTTATTGCATACATACCTACTCAACATGATGAAATGATTTAAAATAAAAAAATATGTAAATACAAAAAAGTGTACAAAAACAACAGAAGATTATTTTTTGACAAAAAAAATGTTAAATTTTTAGTTTGTTTAGATTTTTCTGTAGCGGCTTTAGATATGTATTCCTCCAACTTTGAAATATTTTAAAAAGCATCTATCCTCCAAAATGCTTACTTTCTCCTTCAGAACGAATTGTCATCGTTTTTGCTCCATTTTAATAAAGACAAAAAACACACAAAAATGATGTAACGTAAAACACAACAGGACACAGTGCGATGTAAAGTTTTAGAATCAGCGAAATAAGGATGGGCAATAGACAATAAAACGAAATAAACAAGAGGAACACTTGTAAACCATATGTGATGCAATCACTTACAAACACGTGTTATGTCACCAGAAGTCAAGAATAAACCAATTTCACAAAAAAATTTAGTTAATTTAGAAGTAAATTCTAAAGCACTGAGACAAAAACTTCGTTATACTGAGATCGGTCTTCGTTATAATGAATAATGAATTTTGGTTCAGTACATTTTGTATGGAAATTTCTCGGGGACAAATTATAGATTCGTTATACTGGAAATTTTGTTACTTCGGTATTCGTTACACCGAGATTTGACCTGTATATATATATATATATATATATATATATATATAAGATCTTCTGTACTCCCCCTACTCAGCTTTCCCGGTGTTGCCCGTCAAAGCGCACCCTCAAGTCCCAGACATCTTATGAAGTCCAGGATCTTGAGGGGATCCAAGTGTGGAGAGACTCCACTTCTACCCAGTGTCTACCTAGGGTTTTGATTCTTGCGAATACCACCACTTTGCATTCCGCTAGGAGATGTGGAGGAGTCTCGGCTTCTTCTTCACAAAATCTACAAGTACCTTCTTCTTCAAGTCCCAGTTTGCGTAAATGTTCCTTGAGCCTACAGTGACCTGTTACTGCTATGAGACTTGTTTTATTTAGGTTAGTGCATACCTTGGCTCTTCCGAAGTTATATCCTCTGAGTAGTTCCTTGGCTTGCCTAAGCCTGGGGAGATTTTTCCATAGTTCGTTTCTTTTTCGTCTCCCTTTCTTTTTAATTTCCTCTTGGAAAAACGTATGTCCCAGACCACAGAATGGTTCTGGTCCATAGAGTTGCGTTGCCGCACCCTTTCTTGCCAGCTTATCAGCTCGTTCATTGCCCTCAACCCCGATGTGTCCGGGTACCCAAAAGAGGGTGACTTTATTCTTCTTGCCTAACTCGTAAAGTTTGAGGAGCCATGTCCAAACCATCTTGGAGTTGATGATGTTTGAACCCGTCGCAGCGCACTCGGACTAGTCGAAAAATGTGGTAAGAGGTCTGACCATTCAAACGTGCATGGTTTAATTTCGCTTGTGTCCCGCGAAGTATGCACACTTTTTTATAATACGGTTCAATTATCTACCCATTACTTTTCTGAAAAATGATATTTGGAGAAAATATTCTTAAAGAAAACCTAGGAGTTTGCAAAGCCTTTCAAATTCCTATGCTATTTTGAAAATTTGGCGACGGAGGGGGGGGGGGTAGAAATTTCAAAGTGAAGTAAAAGTTCCATATATGGATTATATTGTTGTGGCCCGTAAGAAATCTCATTTCTAAAATTTGGCCCGCTGAAAAATTTGGCCCGCTGAAAAGGTTGGCCACCCATGCTCTAAACTCAAGAAATGAAATTAATAAGTTACCTCATTCCTACCATCATTTGATAGAAAAAATAGAAAGTAATTTACATAATAGGCCTACCACTGATGAAACACACACTTCTACTAATACTTCAACCCTTTCTACTTCCAAAACTTTTTTTGAATGATCACAAATTTTTTGCTCTTTGCATGTCATTCAAAATCGTTATGCGTGCCACATTTGGCACGCGTACCGCAGGCTCGCCATTACTGAGTTAATTATTCATTATAAAGGTATTCATTCTGTGTTTAGAAGCTCTCCTGTTCGCTCGAATTTTTATTTTGCGTATTTGAAAAAAAAACCTACCGGTTGACGAATTTCAATCACGATTACAAAATATGTGTGTAAGTATTTTATTTATTCACAGATATTTACGCCCTAATCCTTTTACAATATGTTGAAACTCTGTATACACACAATACTTGTATACAAAGGAATGATTTATTTTTTGTCAAAAAAGACACAAATCAATAAGAATAGTAAAAAACCCGAGGTTGAACAAACAGTTTAACATTAATCAGTTATCTTATAAATAAAAATGGATTGACCATGTATGTCACTTCATAACTTGAGAACAGCTGAACCAACTTGGCTAATTGTTTTTTTGTTGTGTTCGTAATTATCAGAAGACTGTTTATATGAAAGAAAATTTTTGGAAAATCCAACGTAATTGTCGGAAATTTGGATTGTATTTTTGTATGAAAATGCCGTTTGTATGACAGTTCCGCTGTCACACAAACAATATGGATAATTATACAAAATTAACGATGAAGATTTTTAATAGATTGGCCTATTTATTTTTGAATACATTTTCAAATTAGAATCCTTTTCCATACAATTTAACATCTGTGGTTCTGAAATTTCAATTTTGAAAAAATCATGGAAAGAATTTTTATAAATTTAAAATGAATGAGTAGATTTCAACCTAAAAAAATAAATTAGTACCTACATATTATATTACGTACAGCAGATAATTTACAAACAAATTTGAGTTAAATATAATGTTAAACATAAGTGAATTTTATTTTTTCACACTATGCCAGTGATTTTCAAAGTGGTCCAGGTGGATCCCCAGAGATCCACGGAAGACTCGACGGGGGTCTTCGATGGCGTGACTAAAAATGGGGTTGCACGAGTCGTAAGTGGGGGTCCATGAATCCATAGTTAAAGTATCGGATATTCGGTAAAAACACCAGATATTGACATAAACAATAGTCGGTACAAATACCAGGTATATTGTAGAAAAAGGTACCTACTGTGAGAAAATATTCTGTAAGAAAACCGAGGAGTTTTTGGATTATTTTAAATTCCTATACCATTTCGAAAATTTAGCGACGGGGGAGGGTAGAAATAGAGGGGGTCCACCGGAACCAGCAAATCTTTGAAAGTAGTCTATGAGAAATAATGTTTAGGAACCTCGGGAGTTTCTAAAGAGATTAAAAATATAATTAATATCTCATTGATTGCTAGGCGGTACGAAGTTCGCTGGGTCAACTAGTAATATTATGAAATTAAGTATAAAATTGACAAAAATTTTGGTCAAGATATTATTAAAGTAAATCAAAGTGGTATAAAAAATGTTGCTTTAAAAATAATGATAATAATAAATTTATCATGGAACAAAGACAGGGTATGATATGCATCCCCACGGTTTGAGAAGAGATGAGCTATTCGACTAAGTAGAATAAAGAGGAACGTAGATTGGTACCCTATGGCAGGTATAAAAAATAAAGAAAAACTCTTTATCTCGGAACTATTCGATTTTGCATTTCTCTATATTCAATTACTATCAATGAATGATTAATATTTTTAATCTCTACAAACTCCCGTAATTGTCCAAGTGTGTCATCGTATAGTGCAGAGGTTCCCAAACCTTTTTTCTCATAGATCACTTTCAAAATTTTACTGGTTCTGATGGACCCCATGCATTTCTACCCCCCCCCCCCCCCCGTAGCTAAATTTTCATATTTATGTACTCGAATCATTAAGTATCTGGTACTTTTAGCGAATATCCGATACTTTAACAATGGATTCGTGGACCTCCGCTTACGACTCGTGAACCATCCCCATTTTTTAGTCACGCCAACGTAGACCCCCTTCGAGTCTCCGTGGACCCCTGGAGATCCACCTGGACCACTTTGGGAATCACTTGTATAGTGTAAAAAAATAAAATTCATTTATGTTGAACAATTAAACTTAACTCAGATTTGTTTATTATCTGTTGTACGTAATGTATGTAGGTACTAATTTATTTTTTAGGTAGATACCTATTCATTTTAAATTTATTAAATTCTTATTCATGATTTTTTCAATATTGATATTTCAGAACCACAGATGTTAAATTGTATGGATAACGATTCTAATTTGAAAATGTATACAAAAATTATTCTATAAATAAGCCAATCTATAAAAAAACATCATCGTTGATTTGTATAATTCTCCATATTGCATTTTTTATTGAAATTAAAAATGTATGGCGTAAATAAATAAGCTATTTGACACACTTAGGCAGTATGACGGTAGTGTCAATCTGCAAAAACACTACACAATTTTGCATCAGAACTACATGAACGCGTTCTTATTTTCATCTTCAATAGCACAATTTTTGGTTCAATAATAAATTTACATCTGCAATAATAAAATACAATTTCAAACATAATCTGTGCACGTCCACATTTATGTGACAGATATATCGACACATAAATATTAGTAGAATAATTATAGTAAACAAATATTAGTACACCAGTTTTACACATTTTGTTCATATTGATTATAGTAATTTGATTCTTAATATAGCAGAACATAAGGATTATTTTAGCACAATGCAACAGGCGACGTAGAAGCGCTAAACAGTGCCATAATTCTCCATATTGTTTTTAGTTGTGAAATTAAAAATGTAGGGCGTAAATAATTTTCTTCATAATTTTTCTGAGAAGAATCCAACAAATCAGAGACCATTCAAATCGATACAGCCATTATTGAGTTATAAATGGTGTAACTCACACGACTTAATTTTATATATTATATTCCATGTAATTTTTTTATCAATAAGCAGAATTTCTTAAAAAATATTATATTCGTTATATGGACTGCAAAAAAATTTAACATAATTATTATTTATTTTAATATCATCATCTCACAAACACAAATAAAATCCATCTCTCTCCAAATGTAATGGTTTTTTGCTTGTCAACCTTTTTCAAATTTTCATCTGATTGTTGGTTATTTATTCTTTTTATTTTTTATTAGGTATTACTATTTTTAATTAATTTGATAAAATTATTTTTTTCGTATCGTATCTTTTATATTTAATTAAAATTGATAATATCTTTTTTTATGATTGTAATCATGATAATATTCCACTTTATTTCATAAAAATACTGTAACAATCTCTAGATATTATTGTTTAATCGAAATGTGTATTGCATTACAAATACCTTGACTTTTTCCAGTTTCGTAAAATATTTTATATTTCCTTTTAAATGTCATAGGAATATTATTTTTAAACTAGCTGACCCGGTAAATGTTGTTTTGCCATAGACATTATTTCTAGATTACTAATGTCACTATTAAAAATAGGAATTGATGGTAGAAGAGTGGAAATTTAGGGCTTTATATTTTTTTAAAACCTCACAATAAAAATAATTGCCCAAAAAATAAAATAATAAAAATCGGGGTGAACCACCCTTAACTTTAAGGGGTACGCAAAATAGATGTTGGCCGATTGTCAGACATACCCGATAAGCACATAAAATTTCATCAAAGTCGTTGCAGCCGTTTCGGAGGAGTGTGATATCAAACACCGAGACACAAGAATTTTATGTATCTGATATCTTATGGTGAAGCGAAATGCTAAACTAATTGCTATTGAATAACAAAGAAATAAAAAATGCAGTACAACAAATGCCCAACCCAATCAAAATGTATTGAGATGTCAAGGAAATAATAAATGACTTTTTTCGTACATAATTATATTTCTATTATAATAACCAAATTTATTAAAATAACAAATTACAATTGACAAAATAAATCTACATATTTCAAGGTATAAAAAAATCGGACTTTTACTTTTACTCATTTACAATTGAATTGCTAAATTTTTGCTTATTTACAAAAAAAACTAGCATTTAAAAAAGTCTTGGTAGGTAGACAGAAGTTTGAGGAATAAACAGTTTTTTGTTTATTGTACAGTCATTTGAATTTCGCGCGCTTTTCTGGTCTAGTCCCGACAATATTTTCAAATGTCTGATGATTTACTTAACTCAGCTAATAATTATACTATAATGTATTTATACAATTATGATAATTTACATACAAAACACAATCCGGAGTCCCATAGTTTGGCAACAGTGTAGGACGCTTGAAAGTGTAATATCGATACCTTAATTCGCAGATTGGGTAACTCCATTTTTTGACAAAATGACTTAATGATGCCATAATGTTGACTGTATTCCAACACACATGCTAGGTAAATTTGAAGAATCCAACTTTATTACAAATGCCCTAAAAAACACCTCAAGAAAATTGGGTAACTCCAATGTTAGTATTTACAACGCTGCAAATTGGGTAACTCCACCATTCTGTATGGAGACTTGCGAGAGATAGGTTGTGTATTAGGAATATTTTACAAAAAAGTGGTTTTGGATATCTTATCCTGTAAAAAAATGTTAGATAACTGTAACCATAAGTATCAGCTTTATTTTCTTAAATTTTTTAAAGTTTTTTTTATCATTTACTCCTTATGTGATGTAGTTAATATGTAAGGTACTCACATTTTAAATAATGCAACTTTTGCAGGAGTTACTACGTGGAATTTAATTATTACTGGATATGTTTGCGCACAAGTTTTGAAGCTGATTTACTAATATTGTATTGTTTTTTAACACATATTATGTTATTATTTTTTAGTCAAATAAAAAATCTAGGTTTTAATACTTAAATAAACGACTTTATTTTTTGATATACCTATTAGGATTTGTTGAATCATGATTATTTTTAAATAAGCTCAAAATCCGAAGAACTGAACGTGTATCTACATACATTACCTACTTATCATAAGTTTAATTTCTCGACCGACGGTTCTTGGTGGAAGTTCATATTAATAATTTTTAAAATGAAACACGATATATAGTTATTCCACTATTGACATTATTTATTTTGCGAGCCGGCTTTCAAGAGCTTCCGCTCTCATCGTCAGGCAAAAGTGAAATGTTTACTCATCATTTTATAGATGAATAGCAGACTAAAGACTATGGTTAAATTAGTAACTGAAAATTGAAGAAGTGAAGAAAATCGTATGAGTGAAACAAATCCCAGAAATCATGATTTTCTACAAATTTATCAAAGACAATTCGAATTTTTAAAATGGAATTGGCCCATCATATTACTTGATAGTGGTAATCTTGCAGAAATCCAAAATATAAATACCTACTGATGATAATAATTTAGATAATAATGCGACACAAGGGATATTGTTAGATGCACAGGCTAATGTTATTGATCATAATATTGCAACAGAGAAGGGCAGCATAAGAGTCAACATCTCGTTAGTCCCATATTCAGAACATTCAGATTCTGATGAAAACTCTGAGACTTCTCTTGGAAAAAGGATGAATCATGGAGTAATAAAAATTTAAAATTCAAATTTAAAAAATCAAAAAGAGGTGTGATAAACTCGCCCTCTGTATATTATTATTATTATTTATAAGATTACGGCAACCCGTCCCTTGTGGGACGATTTGTGCCAAGTACAATATTTTTAGAATATAACACGTAATATTAAGGCATTTACTTATAAAATAATAAAATTTCTTTTGGCGGATTTTAAAATCTTGAGATATACAGAGAGGGCATCAGTGTGCAAGAGGCAAGACACTTTGATCGGATACTGGACTTCAGCTATCTCATAATACAAGTCGTAAGAGTCTCTTATTGGGCAACCGACCTCTGTATATTGATCACACCTAATTTGAATGCATTTTTTTTATAAAATTGTATATATTGTGATCAATGTATAGTAAAGAATGAATGAATAAATAAAATAAATTGCCTCAAAGGAAGAAAAGCCTTGGCCCAAAAAATATTGTCTGCTTAAATAATCTAAACGAGACTGAAAATATCTTCACGAAAATGGACTCAGGACTACCACGATATCTAAAATAATGCTCCACACGAATTATTATTTTCACATTTTGTCACTCTTCATTATTTTTGTCTAGCTATCAACGAGTATATCGCTAAAGGTGCAACTTTTTTGTTCAACTCCGTGATACAGGATAGACGATGTTCCAGGCTGGGTAATATCCTGAAAAGGCTAATTGGCCAAAAAGAGCACCGGTCTTCCGTCCGCAAGGATTCGTCAGCCCGTGATTTCCCTCTTTCACAATACACCGTTCTTATAACGACAACAGCAGAGCGCAGGAAATATCGTAGAAAGAGGTGACGCAATTGGCACAGAGTCGCTCTGAATGGAGGAGGCTGGTTTCTGCTCTGTCCTCCCGAGAGGAGCGTTGATGATGATGATGATGATGTTGAAGTATTTATCCTATATATATTACTTCAATTTAATTTGATTTTCATATAAAACACTTTAAAAATAACATTATTATGAGACCAAACAGTATGCAATACTTATAGGCAAATTGGGTAACTCCATCAATTATAGCATTTATTTTACAAAATCTATCACAGAAAATTAGGTAACTCCAAAAAAAGGCTACAAAACCATTATAAACATAATTATGTCATGGTTATTGTGTTACGAACATGTATCTACATCATGTAGATATTTTAGAATAAGGAAAATAATAATAATAATATGCATAACAAAAATATTTAGTTTTTTGTCCGCCCTGTAAAGTAGCTATTTTGGAGTTACCCAATCTGCGAATTAAGGTATCGATATATGAAAGTATAATATACAGAATGGAACCCATAAGGGAAGTCATATGAAAGGAAGTGGTAATATGGAGGCATAAAAGTAACACTACCGGACTTAGTAAGAATGTTTTATGAAATGAGCCCGCAAAGATAGCGTGATGTATATATATATTAGGGTGTCCCTTATTTTTCAAAGTTTTAATTTTACAACGCATAGGCTATTATTTTATTCATTTGGTCCTAAAACATTCAAAAACCAATTTTTATCTTAATCGGAACAGTGCAACCCGTGCCGACTTGCACGGAAACATCTTCATACAAGTTTCATACAAAAACTCGCAGGGGCGGTGAGTGCCCGTTGTTACTGTCACTCAGTCTCGGCTTTTCTGGTATTTATCGCTGATTTTTTTATATTTCTAAGATGTCAGTGGTATTAAGAAGCAATATAAAAAGTATTTTCTTGGTTGGTGAAATATTCAATAGATGATAGGGTTAAAATTACTGTCAAATCGTCAAGTTCTCGTAGTTCTAACTCTCAACATACGCGATAATAAACTGAATGTTAGTGAAAGCGAAAATTATTAATGCATTACATTCTGGAAAAAGGCTAGAATACCTAATAGAGATGTTACTAATCATGTTAAGAGGTCAGGTGATCTTTATGAGGTCTGGCAAGAGCTGACAAAAATAGCAAGTAGATTCAGGATTTTCATAGGAACCATGAGGAGAACTTTCAACTTGTATTTGATAATTTATGCAATATCGTATACGCCGATGCTCTCAAAAGACTAAAAATCAAAGAAGATGATAAATTATTGTAAAAGCAAAGAGAACCAAGATGTACAGGATGCTTAGCGGGTGTTGACAAAAAAATGACTGAAATTGACAAAGAGCAAGGCTGAAAAAACTAGCAGAAGAGAAAAAGAGATTAAAGCGTATGGTTTCAGAGAGCTTGTTGGCACCTGCTGCTTAACACATCTTTGATACGCCTGAGAGAGCCTCTGGCATCCACATAAATTGAAAATCAGATCTACTGGCGCAATGCATCAAGCACGATGGATGGCAAGAGCTATTTACCCTTCACAAATATGTTTATTGCAGACTCTCTCATGTGTAAATAGGAGAACACAATTGTTTTCTAGCGCCATTTAGTGTTTCGGGTTGACAATCAACAATAGATTGTCAACAACCTCGAACACAATCACAAAGATGGTTGCTGTTAGTTGACATGTATGCTCAACAGATGTCGAACATGACAGTTTGAAACAGGAATTGGTGGGATTGGTGAACGTACCATGGGTAAAGTGCACTTAAACCAGCCTAAGCCGATTCGTAAGCATCGGGACACCTTTCCTGTTTCATACAAAAGGGAGTTTGCACAGTCTGTTGGTTGTGCGGATGAGGTGTCTGTTGGGTAATTTTCTTAATATCTTCACTCTCGCAGGTGTGAAAATCCAGCTAAATGCGAAAACTTCGTTTAACATATATATATATATGTTATTGAATAGTTTTTGAAACTGACCCTTTTAAACACTGACCCGTTATCCGTGACGGACGTGTCTACTGCAGAACCTGATGATGGAGTTCCAAGCAACTCCGAAAGCTTGTTCGAAAAAAAAACTACGCGATGTAACCGCAAAACATAACTCTAAAACATATATACCACATACATACACGCCCCCTATTCCCCACACCACTTCACCTCCTTCCCCCACTTTACGCCGTAGCCAAAGGCTTGCTCACCGAAAACAAAACAGTAAACACTGACCCGTAATCCGTGACGTACGTGTCTACTCCAGAACCTGATGATGGAGTTCCAAGCAACTCCAAAAGCTTGTTCGAAAAACAAACTAAGCGATGTAACCGCAAAACATAACTCTAAAACATATATATATTATGAAAGTAATGCACATGATTTTATTGTGACGCGACTATCCATCGCAGCGCACTCGGACTAGTCGGAAAATGTGGTGCGAGGTCTGCCCGTTCAAACGCGCATGGTTAATTTAGCTCCGAGTAGTTAGAGTTAGGGTTGCCACCCGTACTTTATTATAAAGTATTGTAGGGGAGAGTGAGGTTAACTGGGTACATTTTTTTTTAAAGAGATAAAATTATTATTAGTTACTGCATTTTATTTTTTTCTTGTGTTCTAAATCATAGAATTTTTAATATCCTGTGATATAAACCTCTAAAAAATAATAAATGTGCACTGTGTCTATGTAAAAAATATATTTTTTAGACACGTGTCTAGTGGCCCAGTTAACCACCATGTCGGGATTAACTGGGCCACCCTATGGGGTTACCAGGGTACTTATACGACTACAATAAAATTCTATTAATTTTGTAACTTTATATATTTGGAACAATGGAAGTAGTAGAAAAATGACAGCATAATAGTTAACAGCACTTGCAGCTAAGAAATCTTCGTCTGAAAATATTTGAGAATTGAAGGGATATACTGCTGCAGCTTCAAATCCTTTGGAAATATTACTTGGCGTAAATGCCAAAGGAAATGATATCCCCAATAATTCCCCGATATCGTATATCGTGATCGGAGTGGCTGGATGACTTGTCATCCAATCATTACAGGCTTTGTTGTAAAACTTTTTTAATGGGCCAAACACACTCACATCTAGAGGTTGTAGCTTATGACTACAGTGAGGAGGGAAAGTCAACAATATGATGCCATTTTGCTTTGCATAATCTAACGCTGCAATGCTGAGATGACTCTCATGGTTGTCCAATAAAATTAATTTTGGGCTATCTGTTGTTGGTCTCACATGATCAACCAAGTGTTTGAGAACATCAATAAAAATATCTGATATCATCCATCCAGATTTTGTAGCAGCACCTTTAGTACCAACCGGAGCACCTTTGATCATATGTTCCTTAAAGAATACTCTGGGAAATATCAGAAAAGGAGGTAATGCAGTTCCTGCAGCTCCAACAATGCAACACGCCGTAACTAAGACACCTCTTTCTGCCAATGTTGCCTGTCCAACTTGTTTTTGACCTTTTAAAGCTAATTCTTTTGGTGGTTTATGCACACTTGTTAAACCAGTTTCATCCAAGTTAAAAATATCATACGCTTTTACATTAAATCTGTTTATAACATCTTCCAAATTTTTAAAGAATGCTTCAACATTAGTTGTATTAAAACTAGTGCAACGGCTAAGGCTAGTTTGTTCTGGTGTTCTTAATGTCAATTTTTGTCGTTTCATGAATGAATGTAGCCATTCTATCCCAGCCATCTTTTCTTCTGTCCAATTTGCTTTAACTTTTATATTATTTACGAAAGCAAACTCGTAAGCCAAGCTTCGAGCTTGAGAAAATGTTAGCCCATGATGCATGTTAACAGCATCCTCAATATATTTTTTTAATATCAATTCTTCGTTTGTTTTGAAAATAAGTAAATGCTCATTGGATGGTCGAAAATTGACCTCCACTCCCGCAGGTGTGTTTCTCACTTTATTTACATATCTAGCTAATGTATTTTTCGGAATTTGATGAGTAGCCGCTGCTTTTCTAACTGAAAGTTCACCTTCATAATTCTTTCGGGAGCAATTTTTAAAGACTCTATAGAATAAGATCTATGTGTTGTTGACGTTGACGTGGCATTTTCTTCTAATTTGCTTATCAACTAAAAATAAAAAAAATAGAATTAAATCGACTCAAATAAGTTAAATGATTCGCTATTTCATATTTTGTTCTATGGTTGGGGTTAACTGGGCCGTCCCAGATAACCACAAGTATAGCCGGGCCACTTAACCCCAACACATTATAATAAATATTATAACAAAAACTTACCAGTATTTTAAATAGTTGATTATTTTTTTATATTTACTCAAATGAACACAATATTTGAATACATAAATAAATTATTTAATCTTAGGTAACTTAAGAAACACAGATTCAACCACCTTTATCATGCAGCAGTAAACAAAAACATGTCACTACCCCACACAACAAAACTGTCACAATATTTTACAATGGCTGCCTTTTGCCTCGCAAATTAGCAATAAGCAGTGGCATCTACCGATCATTAGCAAAACACTCACAAATGCGGGATATTTAAACTGCAAAAGTGTAAAACAGTGTGTGGCCCAGTTAATACCTGTACCCAGTTAACCTCACTCTACCCTACGTTATTTCAGGTAATCGTACTTTATACTTTATGAGAAAAATAAAGTACGCGAAAATACTTAGTCGTAAGTATTTTTTTGAGACGTCTGTGGGTTGGGGAATATTCGGTCTCGCATGAAGTATGAGGCTGAGCTGCACCAAGGATTTGAACTCTCTCGGTATCTTTCCGATACTGACTCAGTAGAGTCGGCCTGGAGGAGTTCCAGAGAGTAGTGAAGGCTGCAGCGGTTGCGTCCATTGGGTTCAAAGAGAGGAACAAACCACCATGGATGTCTATGGAGTCCTGGGGATATATTCAAGATCGCCAAAAAGTCAAGATACTCAGAGATGCTGAAAAGTCCCCTACGAAACTGGAGGCCCTAAGAAATTCGTACAGAGAGCTAGACCACCTGGTAAAGCACTCTGTGCGCAAAGACAGACGACGTGATGTCGAAGCCAAAATACAAAAACTGCCGCGGCCAGGAATGACTCGAAGACTCTCTTTGAAATTACCCGCATGTTAGGAGGAAGAGGTCAGAATAAGACTGCTGACTCAATTAATGATAGCAGTGGAAACCTGATCTCTGCCCCTGACTTAGTAAGAGGAAGATGGAGAGAACACTTTGAGTTCATTCTAAACCTACCGGACCCCTCCTCAAATTTTTATTTTGGCAATGAGGATAGCGACCTAGATATCCCACAGGTATCTGGGATAGCCGAAACCCCCCCAACACATGAGGAGATTGAGGCAGCTGTAAAATGGCTAAAAAATAACAAGGCCCCAGGTGAGGATGGAATCCACGCAGAGCTCCTTAAGTATGGCATGAATGCGCTTATCCACCCACTGTACCATCTCTTTAACAAGGTGTGGAATGAGGAGCTCTGCCCGAAAGATTGGAGAAATGGATCCATCGTGACACTTTTCAAGAAGGGAAACCCACTGGAATGCGGAAATTACCGTGGCATCACACTACTTAGTGTGCCCGGTAAAGTTCTCTCACAAATCATATTGAGCCGCATTCAAAAACCAGTGTTGGCATCTCTGAGAAAGCAACAATGCGGGTTTGTACCTGGCAAGTCCTGTTCGGACGCAATTTTTTGTGCCAGATGTGTACTCCAACAGTCGCAAGAGTTCAACTCACCACTTGCATGTTGCTTCATTGACTACGAAAAAGCTTTTGACAGCCCCCACAGACCAACCATATGGAAAATACTGGCCGCGTATGGCATCCCACCCAAGGTGGTAACCATGATCAAAGCCCTGCATATGGACTCTGAATGTTCTGTCAGAACATCAAGTGGTCCAACTGACACCTTCAGGATCACCACTGGAGTCCGGCAGGGCTGTGTATTGGCACCTTTTATCTTTGCCATAATTATGGACTACCTGCTCAGAAAATCTATTCTGGGCCCTGGCGGTGTGCCTTTATCACAGCGTGAAAACAGTGAGACGTCTGTGGGAGTGCTGCACGATCTTGAATATGCGGATGATCTAGCCCTTTTTGATACATCTGTGGACGGATTACAGTGCAACGCTAATGCTCTTTATGAAAATTCTTTGCGCCTTGGCCTTCGTATCAACGCTGGTAAAATTGTAATGTAATAGTACATGCACGAGTACTCACACCCCACTAATGGTTGGCAATTCCCAAATATCTCAGGTTAGTAAATTCAGGTACCTGGGAGCAACCATAACGCCAGAGGGTGATCTCCGGTCGGAATTACCAATCCGCATAGGAGCAGCTAGCGGGGCTTTCAACAACATGAACAAAGTTTGGAAGGCGTCTGGACTAAGCATCAAGACAAAATGTCGCTTGTTCAATGCGTGCATCATCCCAATCCTTCTATATGGCTGCGAGTCTTGGCACTTAACCAAGGCTCAAGAGCGGAAGATATTAAGCTTTGAAAACAAGTGTCTTAGAAGGATTTTGGATGTCAGATGGTATGAACATGTTACAAATGATGCTGCCCATACAACCATTTTGGTATCAGTTAGAGAACATTCACTACACTCGTTTTCCTACACCGGGATCAAATTGGTATCAGAGCGCGCACTTTTTGTTAAACGGTTCCTAAAAATGGGGAAGGTTAGTCACAGCTACATTCTATATTCTATAGCACGCGCGCGCATCTCAACAGAAAACACGAACATGAACACGGAGAAATCCGAACGACAAACGAAAATAATAGATGACATGTTTCGTTGTAGCTGCGTTCTATCTGTGTGGTGCATCGTTGTTTTGTCGTAAAATTATTAATGGCGTTGATTGTGGAAGCGATCTAATAAGTGATAAAGTATTTCGGAGATCATCGTCATTTTGAGTGCGAGATGTTGATTGACTGTGCAGTTTATAAAAATATTCACTAGAAACAAGAACGCCATTTGAATTCTGAAGGTAGGAGATATTGTTTTATAATTATAATATTTATGTAACTACAAAAATTAAAGAAATTGATACCACCAGGTAGCTGGCAAATGATATTGGTAAAATTAGGATAAAATATTGACGAATCTATGCCAAATTTGTTGTAATAATCAGATAAATTGCATTTTTGAAATGGCTTGGCATTTAGTATCATTGTTCCAATATGGCCACACTCGTTTAATGGACCTTAAATGGTTGTCAAACTGTGCGGCAGTATCTGATATAATTATGTACGTAAATTAATTTTCTTTGAGTAAAAATATTTTTTAATATTTGGTATTTTGATGTTTTTAGATATATGCGATCTTGCAGACAAGACATGCACTGTGAAGGAAGTAGACACTTTTATCCAAAATAGTGTTATTAACCATAACAAAGGTTGAAAATAAAGGCGTAAGTATTATTCATTACACATATACCTATAAGAAATGGAAGTTCTTGTGTTTTTTCTTGTGTGTACTGCTTTATTTAATTTGTTATATGAATGATGATGTGCAAGAAGAATAAAACAAATAAATAAATAAAATTATTTGCAAAGAAAAAAGAGTTATTAAATGAATAATATTTTCTATTTATTTTCAGATTAAAACATATAAGAAAATTGGGACAATAAGAAGATATGCAAATTGAAATGGAAATGACCAATTGATTTAATTAAAACCATTTTTTGAAGACACCATTAGATCATGAAGTGAAATTTGACCAATTTTTACAATATCTTGCATCTAATTAGACCAGTCTACCTGCAGGAATTTGCAACAGAAATTACATAATTTATTTCAAAATCATTTTTGTTTATGTACATTAAATTGTTTTACATATGTATGTGTGTGTTTTTTTTAATATACTTTCCATTCCATACCAATGTTGGAGTAAGAGTAAAAAAGATGGTAAATATTTAAAAAAAAAATATACATAATTCACATTGTAGATAAAACAGGTATGAATATTATATAATTTTTATCACTCATAGAAATGAGTTAACACTTAACTCTGTCAAGATCGAACATTTTAATTTAATCTTGTTCATACCCCTTCTGTGCAATGTTGAGCAACACTGGTATTGTTTTGACAACTGTCAACTTATTATACGACCAAGACCTTGAGATAACTTTTTCTATAACGGCTACTTCTTTGGGTACACTAAGTGTACTAAACATCATTCAGTGGCAATTTGGGTACGACGCGTAGACATTATTCCTTTACATTGTGTTCTTCACATCACGCATTCTCAAATTAGTTGCAGTGCGTGGATATTGAGTGTACATTTTGTCATATAACCTTACACTATAGCGTTTAGAACACGGTGGGTGAACATTGTATGTACAATATGTGTATGGATTATTTTGTGGCTGATATTTTAGTCACGGCGACCGTATTTGGTTGTATGGGTGTGCGCCGGCGCACCCAGCAGAGACCTGTAATCTCCGTAATACAAGAGAGACGATGGTCCTGGCTGGGACATATTTTGAGAATGCCCAATGATAGTTGGCCAAAAAGAGCACTGTTCTTCCGTCCGCAGGGGTTCCGTAGGCCCGGGCGTCCCTCTTTCACAATACACCGTTCCTATGACAACAATATCAGAGCGCAAGGAATGTCGTGGGAAGAGGTGACGCAATTGGCACAGAGACGCTCTGAATGGAGGAGGCTGGTTTCTGCCCTGTGCTCCCGAGAGGAGCGTTGAGGGCGATGATGATGATGATTTTTTCGAAATTTATCAATTGGTGCTGAATCGACGTCGCCGAACGCAGCCCAACCTCAAATGTCAACAATGTCAGTGTCATTGTCACAATTTATTGTTTGTTTTGTGCAAAGCGGTTTGAGTGCATTACGAGTGCTCTCTGGCAAAAACGTTGTAATAATCAATTTTATACAAATTTCGTGGAAAAATCGCAAAACTTGTTGACACCTGCGAACATTTGGATTTGATAAAATAAAATATTTATTACCTACCAATATTTGTTTTTTTTTATCTTAATAAAACTAAATAGCTGACTGACGAGATTTATTTAGGTAATCTTTGTTATATCAAAATACAAATTATTTTTAAACTCTAATCATATATTTTTTTATTCATCTTATCAAGCATATACTCGTAAATACTATGGATTTTAGCAAACTTCTTTTAATAAACAAAATATCGAGTTCCTGTGGTGATTTTTGGTTTCAAAATATGAGAAATTTTATCAAAAAAATGTTTTAAAATTTGGTCAAATAAATATTTTTTAAACATGATCCGTGAAAAAAAAACAAAAAATACAGTTTATTACACTAATATTTTTAATAACTATCTAACTTTTAGTTGTGTTAAAAAAAATGTATTTGAAAAATCGTAGGATTAGATTTTGGTTTTTTGAAATAGGTATGCTTTTTTATAAACGAATACTATGAAGTAATAATCATTTTTTTCTAATAACAGTCGGTACAAGTACCCGTTAAGTTTTTTGAAAGAGGTATTTTGAGAAAATATTCTTAAAGAAAACCAAAGAGTTTTGAAAAAATCCTATACCATTTTGAAAAATTGGCGATGGGGGGGGGGTAGAAATTTTAAGGTGAAGTAAAATTATAAATTTTCCGTATATGAAGTAAATTGTTGTATGGCCCGGTATAAAATCTCATCTCTGTAATTTGGCCCGGCTGCTGAAAAGGTTGGCCACCCATGTTCTACATACACCTAGAAACGTGAATGTGTTACACCGAAAAAAAAATTACTTATTTACTTAGATTTAAATATAGACTGTAGAGATGCTGTGCAATTGTTTAGTAGCGATATTTATTTGATACAAACTACAAAAAGCAGAAAAAACATGTTTTTTAAACATAAAAATAAAGAAAAATAAATTGTGCTTTATTTTCATACTACGAACTTTTTTTTTCTTGCCTATAATGAGCAATGTACTTTATCTGCAGAAAAAAAAGGTGGCAACCCTAATTAGAGTGGAAGGATGTGTATTGTTTTAACTGTTTGATCCATACAGAATTAATAAATGAAAATGGTTTAATGGGTAGCACTACCGCTACTGTTTGTTTATTTGTTTGGTATAATATTATGGTTCCATAGAGATCTGTGTTAGGTACTTACAGTGGCTGTGTGATTGGTTACTGTAAATCTAGCAAAACACTCTTTGTTCATATAGTTGCAAGACAACAAATCCTTTTCTGATGTCAATTCTGAGAAATGGTTTGATTCATTCTTTTGTGTAAGCCAAGTATTTATACTTTGATATCTGAAAATACATATAATCTAGTGGTCAACGTAATATTCATTATAAAAATAAATGAAAATAACATTGTATCATCACATAAAACAAATTGCTTTACTTGGAGAACACTGAATTAAATGTGCTGCAAATTCCCATTTCAGTCATAACTGGATTCCAAGAATTGATGGCATTATAATTGTGGGTAGTAGTCTTCACCATGACATCACGATACACTGATGACACCGCTTCCATTAAGTCAATGTTCAAAAGTGATGTATCCAGTTCATATCTCCAAAACAATCTCAGCTTAGTACGAAGAGACACAGATGTAATAAGCTCCAAGAATTGTGCATAGTACTTATATTGTTTCTCATCCTCGGCAGATACATTCCAGGTCCTGAAAGCAATATGCAAAGTCCATGTATACGAGTAGTAGACGTGCACTACATAATATATACCTATTGTCATGCCCAAAATGTAATGTCGGATCTACACATTTTATAAAAATATTGTAACCTTTTGTAATATATCACTTGTTTTATTAACTTGAAAGGCTTTGTTATTCTGTTATTACAAATAATAAGATTATCTATTTGTGTACCTTTATTCTCTGCTGTAAAATTAGAATTTCGGAGATCCGTCACATTTTGGGCATGGGGATATATTTATGAACTTACTTTAAAATATAGTTTTCCATACGCTTTTGATCAATTTTCTCATGGAGGCAAACAGTGACAGCCGGATAAATAACTGTCCAGTTCCTAAAGTCTTTCTTTATGGACACAACCGTGGGCCGAGTATTGTACCTGTCCAGTTGCTCCACACAGAGAGTAATGGAGCAGTAACTCACTGTCATGAAGATGATACTCCAGATGAGTCTTCATTTTAGGAGAAATTTTCATTATTGTGTGTCTTGCATGATGCATTATACAGTGGAACCTCTCATAACGAGCACCTCTCATAACGAGTAATTCGCATAACGAGCAAAAAAATGTGAAAAAATTGCTCCCATAACGAGCGATATTTCGCATAACGAGTAACATAGAAAGGGTAAGTAAGTCCCTTTTTCACGACATTCACTTGTGACCTTGTGAACCGGGACTTCCGCGCCAGTACATCAGTCTGTGTTTAGCACTCGCTCCGTTAGCGCCTTAGTTTCGCATGTGATCACCCATTCTTCAAAAATTTGTTTTGATATTATTAGTATTTTTTATGTGCAAAAAATTATAGTCCGTTCAAAATTGTCCTCGAAAAAAACTACACAAGAAGACAGCCAGAAGTGAATAAAAATAACTGTTGAAATGAAATGTAAAACATTGAAAAGCGAGAACAAGGTGTGAGCGTGGCATATCTAGCGCGCACATACTATCGGTCAACATCAACGATCTGCACTATTCTTAAGAATAAAGATAAAATTAAGAAGATGGATGGTATAAAGGGAGTGTCGAGAATGTCATAAATTCATAATTTTATTAAGGTACGTTTTTTTTCCTAATCTAAATTGTATTACATATAAAAGAGTGTAACAACTTGTTACACTCTTTTATAAGTAATTTTATTTGAATAAATGTTATTAAAAAAAAATCATTCAGGTCTCCAAGAATACTTATTTTTTCGGCATGGAACGCATTATTGTATTTTACATTGATTTCTATAGAATTAAACTCGTTATGAGAGGTTCCACTGTATTAAAGTATATTTACAGTAATTAATATACCTATTAGTGAACACAGAATATAATAGGTTGGGGAAAAAGTTTCTTCGCATTCTATATGAAAATTCAAGACATTTTTTTTCAAAGTTAATTTACATTTAATTACATGATCCTGTTGCTGTAGAAATTTTGGGACTTCTGATCAAGAAAACGCAACAAGTAGTTTTGACAGTCCACTCTTGATGTTAACCTGGCACTGCCTAAAGAATTCTGAAGAGACCGAAACAGGTGGAAATCTAAAGATGCAAGGTCAGGGCTATATGGTGGATGCATTAACACCTCCCAGCCAAACTCTCTTAAATTTTGCTGAGTGGCTAAAGATGTATTTGGTCTAGCGTTATCGTGAAGAAAGACCACACCCTTTCTTCAATCAATTCTAACCGCTTTCTCTCAACTTCTTGCTATAATCTCATCAGTTGTTGGCAGCAGAGATTTGAATTGATGGTTTTGCTCGGCGGTAAAAGCTCAAAATGAACAACACCCTTCCAATCCCACCATAGACACAGCATCACCTTATTGCGAGTTAACTTAGGTTTTGCCACCGTCTGTAAAGCCTGACCAACCTTTTTCGCATGTTCTTGTCATACGTGATCCACTTTTCATCATCAGTTATCAATCTCTTCAAAAACGGTTCGGTTTCATTACGTCTCTATAAAGAATCGCAAATGAGTACACGGTTCATTAGGTTTCTCCCAGCTTTTTTCAAATGGGTCAAAACTGTTTTGTGGTCAATTCCCAGTTCTTCAGCTATGTCGTAACTGCTGATATGCCGATCTTGCTCCACTTTTTCAAAAATAGCGTCCATTTTATCCGTAAGCAGAGCGAGGTGCATCTTTGACATCAAAATTCCTGGATTGAAAACGCTTAAACCAACTTTGTGCTACTCTTACTGACACTGCATTAAACGTCACAATTTTTTTTTCGCGGCTTACGTTGCATCTTTTCCTTTTTTGTAATAAAATTTTAAAACGTGTTTATTCATTCGATTCGCTCATTTTGACAGAAAGAAAAACAAATAAAAAATAGCGGGAAGCAAAATTTTCCTAATTTAATTCTTTTTTTGAAATGTCACCTTTTTAATGATATGAAAACCAGCCAGATACAAATAGTAGAGCCAAAGATAATTTATTATAAGTTCATACATAGTATATGCGAAAAGACTTTTTCCCCGATCTAATATATATATGTATGAATACACCCGCCTACCAGCAGCGTGCTTTCCAAATATGCAACGCATGCCCTTAAATAAATTTTAAAAAAGTTGATAAATTAAGTTATTAACATAAACCTTGTTTCCAATCATCCGCCATGGCCACGAAATATTCCACAGGAACTTTAGTTTAGTCTTCACCTAAAATTAACTTCTATTCAAGGGAATACCATACGATATTTCCATCTCCTTCACTTTGTTTGCTTTACACACCCGAAACATTTTTTCATTAAAGACATACTACACTCACGCACTACTACACTCGAATATGTGTTGGTACGGGTGAGAATTGCTCAAGTATAAGGGAGATACATTCACATTATTGATGTATTTGTAACAATATTTTAATTTGAACAATACGAAGATACAAAGCATATTTGTATTTTTGATCATTTTTTTTATTAAAATTACGAAGTTCATTTATTAAATTTTCATTTTGTTTTTGAACATCGAATAAAACACACAAATTTATATTCATCAATTTATTTGAGATTTAAGATAATATGTAATAATGGGAAATTCATTTACGTTTAAAATATTAATTGGTTTACTTGACTGTTGTAAGTTTTTATGTAGTGTTTTACTTTCTCGGCATAGAAAAATCTGATTACTGATTCTGATTTCTTGATTAAAAATCTAAGGTAATTGTCAAGTCTCTTGTAAAAAGTAGGTACTGCATTTAATTTGATGATAATAAATTTTTCTTCAAAAGAAATACAATTATAAAATTAGATTAGATTTGGGTTAGTTGGAAGAGATCGCGCCTTTGCGATAAACTCGCACTCTGTATATTGATTGTATTTGATTTGAATGTATACCTTTTATGTAATTATTTTTAATCAATGTACAGTAAAGAATGAATAAATAAATAAATTATAAAATTATACTCTAAATTTAAAATTGCTAATGTTTACTTTTATATTTTTTCCAACTTAAACCTCTGGTAAAGCCTGACTTTTAGGTTTGTATGGAAGCCACACCACTAGTATATACTCATTAGGGTGTCCCTTATTTTTCAAAGTTTTAATTTTACAACGCATAGGCTCTTATTTTGTTCATTTGGTCCTAAAACACTCAAAAACCAATTTTTATCTTATTCGGAACAGTGCAACCCGTGCCGACTTGCACGGAAACATCTTCATACAAATTACTTCCCAGGGGCGGTGAGTGCCCACTGTTATTGTCACTCAGTCTCGGTTTTTCTGGTAATTATCGCGGATTTTTTTATATTTCAAAGATGTCAGTAGAACTAAGAAGCAATGTAAACAGTATTTTCTTGGTTGGTGAAATAAATCAATAGATGACAGGTGCAAAATAACCGTCCAATCGTCAAGTTCTCGCAGTTCTGTCTTTCGACATACGCGATATCAAGTTGAATGTTAGTGAAAGCAAAATCTAGTCATTCGCGTATGCATTACATTCTGGGAAAAGGTTACAATACCTAATAGAGCTGTTAATAATCGTGTTAAGAGGTCAGGCGATTTTTATTAGGTCTGGAAAGAGCTGCCAAAAAATAGCAAGAAGATTCAGGATTTTCATCGGCACCGTGAGGAGAATTTCCACTTGAATTGGATAATTTATGCGATATTGTATTCGCCAATGCTCTCAAAAGACTAAAAACCAGAGAAGATAATAAATTATTATAAAAGCAAAGAGAACCAAGACGTACAAGATGCTTAGCGGGTGTTGAAAAAAAAATGGCTGAAATTGAAAAAATGCGAGGCTGAAAAAACTAGCAGAAGAGAAAAAGAGATTAAAGCGTATGGTTTCAGAGAGCTTGTTGGCACCTGCTGCTTTACACAGCTTTGATATGCCTGAGAGAGCCTCTGGTATCCACATAATTTTAAAATCAGATCTACTGGCGCAATGCATCGACCACGATGGATGAGAAGAGCTATTTACTCTTCAAAAATATGTTTATTGCAGTCTTAGTTTAAAATGTGCGCTAAGGACAAAGAAATTTTACTAGATGTTTATTTGTTTATTGTGGTAGTTCATGTAAAGTCCTTGCTTGAATGCTGTTTGGTGTTGAAAGCGCCGAATCAAGAGTTTTTTTTAAAACATTAAATGGTAACTAAAGAATTGACAAGCTGATTTCCAAAGCGACTTTAAACAAGTTCAGTCAACATTTAGTGATATTTGTCAAAAGAAATAGCCGTCCTTTTAACTTTTATGATAAAATTGATGAGCAGACCAAAGGGACCACTGTAGAAAATTTACAAAAAAAGAAAACTTTGGTGATTTCGGTAAGAGATATGAACAATCGAAGGAACAGATGTCTGGCTCTCTATATGTTAGGTAGTAGTGCTCAATTTATTTAATATGTTATACCTACCATGTTCTTTTTATGTATTCTACAAGTAGCCTTAATATTTAATAGGAAAATTTTTTAGTTATTTTGTATCCGTCAAGAACAAAGATTTATTTTCACAACTAAAACTTGACACAGCTGAAAGAGCTGATGAACTAATCCAAGGCTTTCATGGTTTGATAACCGCAGACGAAGAATAGAATCAGTTCTTATGACGTTGGGTGCATGAACATAGAAAAATGTACCTAGACTGTAAAAGAGAGACTTTTTAGAGGATATATCGGAATTAATAAATATCAATTTTGTAACTTTTTTTGATAATTATAAGAAATGCTCCATATAAATTTGTGTTTTCATCAATATTTAGCTAACATAGTGGTATTAAGTAATGATCTACAGCTAAATTTAAAAGACGCTTTCAGCAGCTTTTTTCTAAAACTTTGAGGCTCTGTCGGCACGGGTTCCAATCAACGTAGAAAGCTTAAATTATGTATTTAGGTAAGTAGTAGGCTAATAAACACAATTAGAGGGTATGCGTTTCAATAACTGAAAAAAAATTTTTTTCGACCAAATAAGGGACACTCAAATAGCAGTACCACGGGCGTAGCCAGGTTTTAATATGGGGGGGGGGGGTTCAATAAAATAAAACTACTGAAAGTGCATGCAATAACCTTTATATTTTATGAAATATGTAAAAGAAATGATTTTTGATGTTGATATCTTAACTTTTCGGGGAGGGTTTGACCCCCCAAAACCCCCTCTCTGGGTACGCCAGTGAGCGGTACTGTATTTGTTGATTGAGCATTTATGTATGCACATGTTTTGCTTTATTGATTGTTATTGAAGACTGTATATTTTTTTGTTTGTATTGTATGGGTTGGTTGGAAGATATCGCACTTCTGCGATAAACTTGCCCATTGCACAATTTTTTTTTTGTATAGTTAAATTGAGAATTTTCATTATGTTGTTTTTTTTGTGCAATAAAGTTTTTTATTATTATTATTATGTATTGTAAAAAGATGTAAGTCGTATATTTCATGAATAAATAAATAAATATCAATATTATAACATTTGTTAGAAATTTATATGAAAGGTGACAGTTTGAGTATGAAAGAGAATGAAACATGCAATGATAGTGGAGTGTGAGCGAAAGCAGTCGTTATCCAGGTGTGGATGTGGTCAGTCGTATGAGTTGTGTGCGTGAGGTTTTGATCGCGGTGTAGTCAAGTCGTCGATATATTGTGTTTGAAATAAAAGGGTTATAATATGTAACAGTCGTGTTGTTATTATTCCCTCCCTCACCCAAACTTAAAAAAATTGATCGTTTAACATACATCAGAAGTGGGATTATCCTGTCCGCGTGTGTAGTTTTGATTTGCCGAGAATTTTTGTGTTTTGTTGATACCGCCACGTGTTTCATTGTGTGAATTGTAAATTTCGATAGAGACGATACTTGTTGTGATAGTGACACTTTAATTTGTATGCGATATAGACGCTATTATTGTTTCTTTTGCTATTGTATTCTTGTTTATCCAAAAGAAAACCATGTTCCAAGAAGAACGCGATGTGTGCATTCTTCCGTGAGGAGACGGAAGGCGTCATTGGGGCGCGGTTGCCAAACGACACGTCTAACGGTGGCGCGTCCACACAAACTGATGAGGCGGGTAGCGGTGCAGCGGCGGCACGCATTGGTGGCGCGGTCGGTGGACCTGCTGCGGCACGCGTGGATGCAACAGATGATGCTGATGGAGCTACTGAAGAGTCGAAGCCAACCGACATTTCAGATGGTGCCGAACTTTAGTGGCAACTTACCAAATTTTAGTGGTTCTGAAGGAGAGATGGCAGCGGACAACTGGTTAAAAACGATTAACAGTGTGGCCAAGCTCCATAACTGGCCTGAATCATTTAAATTGGAGGCGGCGCGATCGCACCTTGTCAGAGGCGCAATGTTTTGGTTGCGCGATCGAACCTTTTCCTCGTGGTTGGAGTTCGAAGAGAACTTCGGCAGGACATTTTTAGCGACGAAAAGCGTCGTCGAAAAATGGAAAGCGGCCAATGCTAGGGTGCAGAAGAGAGAAGAGGAGGCGACAGCCTACTTCCTCGAAAAAGCGTACCTGTGTCGCGCATTACAGATGGAGCTGGAGGATTTCAAATCGCTTCTCATCGAAGGTCTCTGGTCGAAGGAACTGGCCCTCCAATTACTTGCTCGACGCCACCACGATGAAGAAGACATATTCAAAGACATTCAAAGGTTCGAGACAGCCATGGGAAACTGGTTTACTCGAAGTAAAGAAAGGGATAATGATGAAACCAAAACGCCCAAAAGTAGACCCTTGGGGCAGTCCAAGTGTCTCAACTGTGGTGACCGTGGTCACCTGTCTCGGGCTTGCCCTGTGGCCACTACAAATGTTGTTTGCCATGGATGTAATGAACCAGGGCATACTAAAGCGAATTGTCCAGGGAAAGTAGAATTACTAATGTCAATGGTGGCCAAAACGAAGGTCGAAAATAAAAACGCAGTTGACCAGACAAAGGGCATGGAAAAGCAAATGCAAGAGTTGAGATACATTATTTTGAAATTCGAGGTAAAGATTATGTCATACAAGAAAGAGATTGAAGAGTTGAAACACAGGATGAAGTCTTCACGGTTCAGAAAGGAAGACACAACGATAGAAAGGAATGATGAACCAGCAGAGGTTGAAAATTGGATCAAATTTGACAAAGACCAGAATGATCACAAAAAGCAAATTAAAGCACTGGAGTTGGAGGAAAGGTGCAAGTCACTGACGAGGCCTGCCAGGACACGGAGAAGATCGAATCGTTTGAAGAAATTTTAATGAATTATTTTATTTTGTTATTGATGCTTCATTGTAGATTTTGTACCGATTTGTGTTTTGAATGTTGATGTAGTGACTGAAGGTATGACTGAATGTTGTTTGGAACCCAGAATGGCCGGACGTTAAAAATTTATATGAAAGGTGACAGTTTGAGTATGAAAGAGAATGAAACATGCAATGATAGTGGAGTGTGAGAGAGAATGCTTTGGTGGTGTAGGAAAGGCCGAGCGAAAGCAGTCGTTATCCAGGCGTGGATGTTGTCAGTCGTATGAGTTGTGTGCGTGAGGTTTTGATCGTGGTGTAGTCGAGTCGTCGATATATTGTGTTTGAAATAAAAGGGTTATAATAAGTAACAGTCGTGTTGTTATTATTCCCTCCCTCACCCAAACTTAAAAAAATTGATCGTTTAACACATTTATACCACACACTCCCACTAACAAGGTCTTATTTATTCTTTACTAGCTGTCTCTCTGGCTCGCAATTGCGATGCGTTTTCTCTCCGACTTGCAAGACAATTTTCAGTTTCTGATGAAGAATCTTCACTACGACGTAGTTTTGATGCCCTCACCTGGGAACTATTTCTAGAAAGTTGAGATCTTAATCTTTGCGGAGTGAGTGACGACCACGCTACTTTTTTCTAATACTTACATTTTTAACTCGTGGTATCTTTCAAATGGAATGTCCAAATTGAATAATTCAAAAAGTTATATAAAGGTATTGAAACAGTCTTGAATACGGAGTTATTAATTTTGATGAGGATTAATATCAAGATACAAATATAAAGCCTTTTCTTTTTAAGAGAAGAGAACACTTATTGTGGCGTAACTATAATAGTTAGACATTGCCGTCGAGAGATTTTCTTGTAAACAATAATGATGTGTTTCAACGAGACACCGCCTAACCTTACCCCCCCTACTCCTACCCCCACTCCTACATCTTCACAGGTTCCACGGCGAAGCGAAAGGCTCAGGAAGAAGTAGTCAGTCAGTTTGACAATGGATGCCCGGGCGCATTCGAAAGCTCACCACCAAACTCAAACACACGATGTGTCTGCAAAGACAATCTATACACATATATATATATATATATTCGTATGGCGTGTCAGGCGCTATAAATCATAAAAATCATTAAAAAAATACAAATTGTTAAAAAGATATAATAAAATTGTTAAAAACTGTAAAATATTTAAAATTTATAAAATGACTCTAGTATCCCTCAGCCATATTCTGGCTTCGGTTGTCAAATTGCTCAAATCTTCCATCACACCGTGGAACCTATAAATAGGACAATCAGCAACAATATGTTGCGTGGTTTGTGATGTGGCCCTGCAATCGCAGCTAGGGTCGGCAATGTACCCCCATTTATGGCGCTTCGGCTGCAGCCCGTTCTAATGTGGTTTAATCTCACCCACTCCCTACAAACACTACTGAGTGAATGCAACACACAAATGTGAATAAATTCACAAATATACCTGTCAATAATTTTCTGTCCTTATATATTATCATAATAGATAATATTGTCAAATAAATATAACTCCATATTAAAGTGACTAACTAACCGTGTTTCTGTCTGATTGCTTTTAAAATAAAATATATAAATAAACCTTTCAAGTGGGTGATAATTGGGAGCGAAAATGTGCCTCAGCAGACCTTGCAGTGTGGTGGTTTCACAGAATTCTAATATAGTCTCCCTAGACAGCCAGTACAGAATCCTCATGCGCCACTTGAACTTGTGCACATTTCTGCCAGAGTCTTCCTTATTATTTATCTTTCCATTTCCTGGAAGGTTACATTATTTATTTATTCTTTACTGTATAACAATTACAATCAATATACAGAGGGCGAGTTTATCGCAAAGGTGCAATCTCTTCCAACTAACCCAATTCTACATTATGTTATGCTTCACAACAAAATTTATATTTAGTGTTGTTCACAAAATTACAATTTTGTTAGATTGCCATTTTGGTAAATGTGAATTTTGAGAACACACATCACAAATTTATTGAGATAAATTTTGATATACCATACTTTTTTAAATATTTGGGTAGAAGATATCTACATCATTCAAAGCCACCATACTATACCGAAATTGAGGGATCTTTGTTAATTTAAAGTCAATAGGATGTGACCAATTAATTTTGATTTGCTGTTACTTGTTATTCAGAAAATAGTATATCCGCAAACACCTTGTATATTATTATCTTTGAAGATAATGCGTAAGGTATGAGAAATTTTGAATTAATATGTATCTCAAATTTATTAAACATGGGCATGGGTTAAAAATTAATATTATAAATATTTAAAAATCAAATTCACCTGTTTCCATTTCCCAGCTTGACTTTGACATGTACAGATTGTTAGCAATTGTATCTCATCGCTAAGCTTATAATAGTGAATTAAATTACTTTACTGTGTTTGCACTGTTTAGTAGAAGAGAACTCTTACTATTACTAATAGTATTACTTACTATTCAAATGGGTATCTATGAAGCATTATCTTTTAATGGAATCCATTAGCAACAAACAATGCCCTCTAATGGACAAATACATCAATACAATTTCATTATATTATAGCTACATAAGGGAGTCTATTTAACTTAATATTTTATTGTATTATTTTGTTTATTTAATATCCCTTTTTGGGTATTCAATAATAATTATTTATACTTAATGATTGTAAAAATAAAAATTCCACATGTAACAAGGAAAATGTTTAGGCCAGTGGGTGCCATCATAATTACAAATAATGGTTTTATTTAGGAAAAAAGTAATTAGAAACCTATCTCTGCTCATCTGTTCTCTGAAAATAACAAAATAATCCATGCACTTTTTAAGATGATTTTCTGCTTGGTCATTCTTGGTCTCTTTATTTTTTTTTTTAAATTCACCCTTAAAAAATTTAAAATAATTAATCGGAGTTGTTCCTAGACTGCCCAAGAATTTATTCTGCTTAATTTGTATATTAAAAAAAAAACTAGTCAGAAGGGAAGATTGAGGACCGTTTAGGGGTTGGAAGATGGCGGCTTTTCTGGCTCCAGAACATTCAGGAGTGGACCGGGATGAGAAGTGTGGAGGAGCTGTTTCGTGCTGTCCAGAACAGGAAGGATTTCTCCCAGGTGGTTGTCAGGGTCGGGGGGGACCCGACAAGACACGTAGAGAAGAAGAATAAATTTGTATATTAACGGCTTATGGCTTTTTAGGGCCTGTGTGGCATTTGTCCATTGAAAAATCATTAAAAGTACTACTAAATGTCACTATCACCAGATTATTTTCAGTATTCCTCGATTAATTAATCAAATTATTTATGAATAAACAATCGTATTTTAACAAATCACCAACATATTTTAGGTGTTGTGTGTTCAGTATTCATTTATCTTTTATGTATTCCAGCTTTGATGGCTTCAACAAAGTGTTTAAATTTCGTTTGTAAGCATTGTTTATTTTTTACATTGTCTATAATCATATTATTGTCTCGGCCTCGTGTACAAGGGGTCCGTGGTTCAATACCAAGTGCCGGCAAACTCCCCTACACGACACAAGCTTTTAGTAGCTTACTGTGAAAGGTGTATAAGGTTGTATTTGGGTTTATAACAAACAAAACCCAGATATATCTTTTTTTTTTAAAAAATGTAGGGTACAATTCTATAGCAAACAATAGTTTTTGAAGACATAACTGATTAATAAATCTTTCACAGAATCTATAATTAATGACTAGGTAAAAAATACGAAATATTACATAACTTATTAAATGTGCACATGATATATATTTCCCCACATAATACATAACTTATTAAATGTGAACATCATATATATTTCCCCACATAATACATAAATTATTAAATGTGAACATGATATATATATATTCCCCACATAATACATAACTTATTAAATGTGAACATCATATATATTTCCCCACATAATACATAAATTATTAAATGTGAACATGATATATATATATTCCCCACATAATACATAACTTATTAAATAATACATAACTTATTAAATGTGAACATGATATATATTTCCCCACATAATACATAACTTATTAAATGTGAACATCATATATATTTCCCCACATAATACATAACTTATTAAATGTGAACATGATATATATTTCCCCACATAATATATAACTTATTAAATGTGAACATGATATATATTTCCCCACATAATACATAACTTATTAAATGTGAACATGATATATATATATTCCCCACATAATACATAACTTATTAAATAAACATAACTTATTAAATGTGAACATGATATATATTTCCCCACATAATACATATGCACTCATATTTTATAAATTGATTCTTGGTATAGTTAGTGATGTGAGTAGAAAAAAATCCGAGAATTTTTCCTCTGATGGAAGAGAAATTTCTCTCCATAATTTTTCCTAGTATGACCCTTCACCCAATATATGTACTTCGCAGCCAACCTGATTGATCCAAAAATTCGGGGGCTGATAAGGACCCAAATCAGAGGTTTTTAATGCTTTTTCCATGTAGGTACCTACATTTTTTTATAACAAAAATATCGGCATGTGGGGTGTCAAATTTCAAGATTTTTCATCAGTAAAAGGTTATTAGCACTTTTTTCTATGTAGGTACTTACCATTTTTTGTTAATTTTGGTAAAACGGAGCACATCTGTAATAGTACGTGTACGAGTACTCACACGCCACTAATGGTTGGAAATTCCCAAATATCTATAACCTCTACTATAACATTTTCGACTAAAAATAAACACTTTGCGATCTCCATCTCGATGTCCGCCATTTTGATAACAATGTCAAAATCAAAGCGCATCTGACAGATCGTTTCTATATCGGTGGACTGTGTGAACAGATGTGACGATCAATGGGTTTCTGGCAAATTATGTTTTTTATGAAAACGAAATTGTCTTTTGCGTTGCACTGTAATCCGTCCACAGATGTATCAAAAAGGGCTAGGTATATCATCCGCATATTCAAGATCGTGCAGAACTCCCACAGACGTCTCACTGTTTTCACGCTGTGATAAAGGCACACCGCCAGGGCCCAGAATAGATTTTCTGAGCAGGTAGTCCATAATTATGGCAAAGATAAAAGGTGCCAATACACAGCCCTGCCGGACTCCAGTGGTGATCCTGAAGGTGTCAGTTGGACCACTCGATGTTCTGACAGAACATTCAGAGTCCATATGCAGGGCTTTGATCATGGTTACCACCTTGGGCGGGATGCCATACGCGGCCAGTATTTTCCATATGGTTGGTCTGTGGGGGCTGTCAAAAGCTTTTTCGTAGTCAATGAAGCAACATGCAAGCGGTGAGTTGAACTCTTGCGACTGTTGAAGTTCGCATCTGGCACAGAAAATTGCGTCCGAACAGGACTTGCCAGGCACAAACCCGCATTGTTGCTTTCTCAGAGATGCCAACACTGGTTTCTGAATGCGACTCAATATGATTTGTGAGAGAACTTTACCGGGCACACTAAGTAGTGTGATGCCACGGTAGTTTCCGCATTTCAGTGGGTTTCCCTTCTTGAAAAGTGTCACGATGGATCCATTTCTCCAATCTTTCGGGCAGAGCTCCTCATTCCACACCTTGTAAAAGAGATGGTACGGCGGGTGGATAAGCGCATTCATGCCATACTTAAGGAGCTCTGCATGGATTCCATCCTCGCCTGGGCAGAGAGAGAGAGTATGGGTGTTTCCAATGCTTACGAATTGGCTTTGGCTGGTTTAAGCATGCTTTACTCTAGAAACGTTCACCGATTTCCACCACACTCTTTTTATATCTCTCATATTACATTCTGTTCGCAACGGGTGACCGGACTCATTGCTGTCTCTCTCTGCCCATAAAGGGATGTATATTAAGATCTATGTGATCAGAGATGTCTGTTGAAAAATAACATTTATCAACAACGCAAGTACCAAATTCCAGGTGAATGCGAAAATAATACAATATTTCATAAATATTTCCTGGTCAAAAAATGCAACAGAGACATCTGTGTCTCACTCGCTGTGTTTCTATAATAATTCAAGGGTCGAATTCCTTGATTGCATAGTAAATCGCAGTAATAAAATGTTGCATTAAAATTTCGATAGATAGCTCTGTATCGCAGTATTAAAAATTCCTTCATATATCAAAAATATCAAGGTGACGTCACATATCCATTATGACTCAGCGGTGAGAGTGTTGATCTATCAACATAGAGGTGTTGGGTTCAAATCCCCGTGACGACTGGAATTTTCATCGAAGATTCTGCTCTCACAGACCATATAGTAGCTGAAAGTGACGGTTGGTTGGACGAAATGCTTCACAGCAATGAGTCCAGTCACCCGTTGCGAACAGAAAGTAATATGAGAGATATAAAAAGAGTGTGGTGGAAATCGGTGAACGTTTCTAGAGTAAAGCATGCTTAAACCAGCCAAAGCCAATTCGTAAGCATTGGAAACACCCATACTCTCTCTCTCTGCCCATAAAGGGATGTATATTAAGATCTATGTGATCAGAGATGTCTGTTGAAAAATAACATATATATATATATATATATGTGATTTTTTATTCGTATAACATGGAAGTTTACACCTACGAAAGTGTTAATATGATGTATTATTCGATAGGTATGAACTAAATCACAATCTATGCATCACTTGCAGGGTAGAGAAGAGAGTATTAGGTGTTCCGATGCTTACGAATCGGCTTTGGCTGGCTTAAGCGCTTTACACCATGGTAATGTTCACCAATTCCACCTTTTTCTCCCTTATGCTTCTCTCATATGAATCTTTTCAGAGCGGGTGACTGCAGTCACCCACGCCTTACCCTTACGTTACCATGGTGTAAAGCGCTTAAGCCAGTCAAAGCCGATTCGTAAGCATCGGAACACCTAATACTCTCTTCTCTTCCCTGCAAGTGATGCATAGATTGTAATTTGGTTCATACCTATCGAATAATACATATTGTAACACCACATAATTTCAACATAGCATAACAACAACATAACCTGCCAATGATGACTGACAGCCGCTGTCAAGGTACAGGAAGTACCTGATTATTTAACAGGATCATCAATAGATGTCTCATTGATGGAAGCCTCCAGAATGTTCCCGAATGTTCTAGAAACTTCTAGAACAATCCGAGCGGAAATAGATAGGCGGAGTTCAGGAACAGGTACCTCTCCCACTATCACACCGTCCACTTCCAAGGTATCCATCAGCTGTTCAGTACTGACTCAAGGGTATAAAAGACGGAGCCCGGCATACTGAAAGGCAGAATCGCGGTGGCTCTTCCAGGGCCAAGGTTTCCTACCTACCGTTACTCCATAGCTGTCTAAGAAGTACCTACTCTTGTTGCTATGAAGTGATTCTCCTTACCTACCGTTACCCTCTATAGCTGTCCAAGAAGTGCCTACTCTTGTTGCTATATGGTAACTTTCCTAATACCTACCCGCTACTCCCTGGCTGTCCAAGAAGTGCCTACTCTTGGTGCCATACAGTAGTAGCGACCCTTATTACCTAGTCTCTCTCCGACTACCTCAATATCCATCTAACCTAGCCTGGAGGTGTCTTCGTTATTGTTTTACTAATAGTGTTACTTTCTTTATACAGTATTGTACCAGTTGTCAAGTGATTGTAATAAATTGTGAATTTGCTAAAGTGTTTTGAACTCTCTCGGTGTACCCCTTCAGGAGTACACCTGGCGCCCAAATTAGTTTTAAGTGTTGACTCTCTACATTCCCCTTCAGGGAATAATACAAGTAATATTAAGTGTTACAAATGGCAGCCCAACTCGTGGCGAGAAGACGACCCTGTGAAATGTGAACAATAAAGTGTTTTTGTTTTGAAAAGTGTTTAAATAATCATAGTTGTACTGTACTTTAATAATTATATTCGTAAATAGTGATAATCTTAGTTGTACGGTACTTTAATTATAATATTCGTTAATAATAATAATAATCTAGTGTTAATCGTAGTTGTACTGTACCTCGATAATATTTGTGAGTAAAAATACTCATAAACTGTAGTTCAAATCAGTTTAGATAAGTTTAAATAAGTTTGAAAAAGTGTTATTGTACTTTAATAGTGTTTAGCATAATTTCATATCGTAATCGTAATATTGCAACGTACTGTATCTAAAAGTGAGGTTATGAAAAATTGTGTTTTGAAAATAGACCATAGACGAAAATCATTTTCTCTGGTGTTAAATGATCGGCTCACTATCGGACCGTTTGAATGAACTATTTAATGTCTATGACTCTGTGGACAGTTTTCATAATCTATTATCTTTGAACTATGAACACATGTTTTATCTGTTTTGTTTATTTACGGCGAAGTGTCATAGTTCGAATGTTTATTATTTCCAATTGTTTCTAATGTTTATTGCTATTGAATAATATTATACATGTGTTATAAATATTTGTGTATCTGGGGGACTTTTTTGAAAGCAAACCTGTGCATTATCTTTACATGTATTTATAATTATTGAACTCTTTACAGCAAACCATATTTTATTAATATATGTGTTATCATTACGTGTGTTTATAATACTAATGAACTCTTTTTACAGCAAATAATATTTCATTAATATATGTGTGTTTATAATACTAATGAACTCCTTTACAGCTAGTTATATTTCATTATTATGTGTGTGTATTTGGTGGACTTATATTCAAAGCAAACCTGTGCATAACATTAATTGTGAGCTCTTCGTATTTCATTTTTATATATTATTACCTACCTATATGTGTTTATTGTTGATGGACTGTTTCACAGCAAATCATATTTAATTATTATATGTGTGTACTTGGAGGACTTATACTAAAAGCAAACCTGTGCATATCATTACTCTTTCATAACATATTGTGTTACATGTATTTTATTATTGTTTTTGATGAACCTTCCAAAACAATACAGTGTTTATATATACATACCTTGTTTGTTGTGTATTGAATAGACTCCTCTCAGAGCAATTCAGTGTGTATTTTAATTTGGTAAACTCAGTGTTTCTTCGTTTGTGTTTCAAACTGGAGTCCAAACCGAAGTACTTCACCCGTAGTGTAACTGAATCCTCAGAAGATCCTATCAACATGTCGGTCAACCTAAGCCAGGAACAGTTCCAGCACCTGATGTCCATGGTAGCGCCAAGATCCGGCTCATTTGCAAGCTGCGCTGCTTACTATGATGGCACTCGTGACATGGAGATGATTGAGACGTTCTTGGATACAGTGAAGGTGTTCAAAGCCATTGAACACATTGAGGATCAAGATGCACTCACTGGTGTCACCATCCTGCTGAGGGGCGAGGCTGGCAAATGGTGGCAGGGAGTGAAACACGAGGTTCGGAAATGGACAGACTTTGAGGCACGGATCCGGGATGCATTTGCTCCTAGGAAGCCTGGTTACGTCCTGATCCAGGAGATTGTGAATATTAAGCAGAGACCCGATGAACTGACCGATACCTTCCTGACCAAGAAGCGAGTCCTGTTGGCCCAGCTGCCTGGACCAACTCTTACGGAGGAGCAACAACTTGACATGGTATATGGTCAACTGGATCTTCAGATTCGTGACAGGGTATCCAGAACATCGTTCAAGAGCTTTAATACACTGATGACAATGGCTCGGGAGGTGGAACAGTTCCTGAAGGAATCTGGAGAACGGAAGGCTAGGCCACGCTGTGGGATCTGCAGAGCATGGGGCCATACTGATGACAGGTGCAGGAAGAGGAAAGGGGTGGCAAACCAACCACCCAGGTTCAAGAGTGGAAGACAGAGTCACTCGACGAACACTCTCGCACCCAAGTTTGCTTGCTACGGCTGCGGTACCCCAGGAGTGACGCGCAGCAGGTGCCCTAAGTGCAGCGGAGGCAAACCTCAGGGAGGAAGCCATGAGATGTCGTTCTGCTCTCTTGACTTCACTGATGCTCGTGATCGACCATCCGTCCCCATCCAAGTGAGAGGATATGAAGGAACTGCCTACATCGACAGCTGTGCCAAATCCAGCGTCGCTTCATATTACTTATACAACTGTCTGAAAGACAGTGGGGCACAATTTCATAGGCAGAGGATCACCGCCGTGCTGGCTGATGGCTCTGCCAAGGTCCAGGACATCCTGACCACCAGGGTACCAGTGACACTGCACGAGGTCACTGTACCAACTACATTCATTGTATTCCCAGAGTCCCGAGACAACCGGACTCTATTGGGAGTGGGATTTATTGAAGATGCAGGACTGGTACTGAACCTACCACAGAGGGCCTGGTACTTCGTAGAGTCGCCTGAGATAACCCGTGCACTGGGGTATGAGGGCCATCCCTCGCCGCAATCAGCCTCAGGTAGCGACTATAAACCAATATGCGCAATCGCAAACGTCCTTCGCGAGATGGAGGTGCCGCCACTGCTGTCCCCAGTGAAGACCACACCACCTCCAGTGGCACCACGGACTGACCTGGTGCCGAGCCCAGTGCGAATGGTTAGGCAGAAGATGGATGTCCCTCCTGCCATATCTCCGATGATGATCACACCACCACGGGAAATCCTGGCGGCCAAATCAGTGCATGTGATCCCGCAGACTATGGAATTTCCAGTTGCAATGCTGACGCCACCTCCGACTCCCCCTCCAGCTGATGATCCTGTGTGCCAAGTGCCCATAGAATTCACAGGACAGCCTAGCCAGGAGTGTTCGTGCAAACCAGGAGTCTTGTTCGATGGCTATTCTCCCAGACTAGCAGATAGGATGTTCAGAGATGCGCAAATAGCTGTATTTAATGCCGACCCCACACTGTCACCACGGTCGGAGAGTTTATTCGCACCAGAGCGCTTGGACATCTGCAGCCTGGACGTCAATGAGAATGTACTCTCTGCGCAAGAGAAGGACTCATTGGATCGCGTGTTGCAAGAACACGCTGAGGTTTTCCAGTCTAATGGACTACCATGTTCACTCCCCGAGCACTATATCGACACAGGTGAGCACGCACCAATTGCAGTACCACCATACCGCCTGTCTCCTCCGCGCAAGGAAGTGCTCAAGAGGGAAATAGCAAAGATGATAGAAGATGACATCATAGAACCATGTTCATCACCTTGGTCCGCTCCAGTGGTTCTAGTACCTAAGAAGAATGGCGAATTACGTTTTTGTGTAGACTACCGTAAGCTGAATGCCATTACTGTTCCAGATGTCTATCCTATACCAAGAATTGATGACTTACTACACGAGGCCAAGCCAACGCCTTACATGACCACCTTGGATTTGAAAGCCGGTTACTGGCAAATCAGGGTTAGGCAGAAAGATCAGGAGAAGACGGCGTTTATAACCTCATTTGGCATCTACCGGTTCAAGCGCATGCCCTTTGGCCTTCGTAATGCCCCTTCCACGTTCCAGAGAATGGTAGATCACATCCGGATCAGGTTGGATGGCATAAAGATGCTAGCATATTTGGATGACCTGGTAATTCTCTCTTCAACCTTCGAAGAACATCTCACTCACCTCAACGCAGTGTTTCAGGAGCTGAGAAAGCAGAATCTTACTGTTAACAAGGAGAAGTGTAAGTTCTGTTGTTCTACCATCAAATACCTAGGTCACTACATCACACCTCAAGGACTTCAAGTTGACCCTGAGAAGACAGCAGCCATTAGAGATCGGTCTGCACCTCGGAACATCAAGCAACTCGTGTCATTTCTGCAAACATGCTCTTGGTACCGTCGATTCATTAGCAACTTTGCAAGCATTGCTGAACCACTATCGAGATTGGTAAAGAAAGATACCATCTGGGTATGGAACGACGAGCAAGAACGAGCTTTCAATCATTTGAAGGATGCACTCACCACTGCCCCAATACTTCGACAAGCTGATGACAGTAAACCATACACTGTCAAGACAGATGCTAGTGGCTATGCTCTCGGAGCAGTTCTGGTCCAAGGGGAGAGGGAAGAGGAGCACCCAGTCGAGTATGCCAGTCGCCTGCTGACCCCAGCAGAAAAGAACTATTCTACAACGGAACGAGAGGCCCTTGCAGTTGTGTGGGCTTTAAATAAGTTCCGTGGTTATATAGAAGGATTACCTGTCACAATTGTGACTGATCATCAATCCCTGAAGTGGTTGATGACTCTTAAATCACCCACAGGAAGATTAGCCCGGTGGGCATTGCAGATACAAGCATATGATCTACACATCAAGTATGTGCCCGGGAAAACCAATGTAGTAGCTGATACACTATCAAGACCAGTCTGTCCGGAAGAAACCGAAGACGTGTGCAGTCTATCAGTGGATATTCCAACTCATAGCCCAGCCAAGATACGGATCGAGCAGTGTAAAGATGAAGGTCTTAAGCATATTATTCAAGCACTTGAGAGTGTTGACAAAACGGAAGAAGCCCTATATTGGAGTGAAAAGGGATACCTGATGAATGGCGGACTACTTTATAGATATCACCCAGACGGAGATTCAGAAGAAGCCCAGTTGCTAGTACCACAACAGGAATGGGCGAAAGTATTAGAAGTATATCATGATGACCCATTGGCCGGACACTATGGAGCTGAAAAGACGTTCCAGCGTATAGCCAAGCGATACTATTGGAGAGGTATGAGGAAGTACGTCGAGAGCTACGTGAAGAAGTGTCTACCATGTCAGAGGTATAAACCGTCGAATCTCAAGCCTGCTGGACTTCTACAAACAACCATTACCAATCAAAGGTTCGAAACATTAGCATTTGATCTATTCGGACCACTACCTGCATCAGAAGATGGCAAAACATGGATTCTCATAGTAGAAGACCTTGCCACTAAATGGATAGAATTGTTTGCTCTAGAGAAGGCAACAGCAGAAGTTTGTGCAATAACTTTAATTGACGAAGTTTTTCTACGCTATGGAATGCCAAGAAGAATTATTAGTGACAATGGCACACAGTTTGTGAGTGCTGTCATGCAATATGTAGTTTATTGCTTTGGCATCAAGCATGCTTTTACACCAGTATATCACCCAGAGACCAATCCAGTCGAAAGAAAGAATCGTGATTTGAAGCCACAATTGGCTATCCTGGTAGAAGAAGGACATCGAGTTTGGCCCCAAAAGCTGCCCAGCATAAGGTTCGCCATGAACTCAACAATTTGTTCAACAACTAATTACTCTCCAGCATACTTAACTTTTGGAAGAGAGTTACGGACACCTGATGATGTACAACATGACTTTCGTCAGATCGTGGTGTCAGAGAATTTCTTACCTGAAATTACGCCAAGGCTACAACAGATGGCCCAAATGCTACAACAAGCCGACGAGAATCAAGAACGTCGTGAAGAAAGACGCAAAATCGTCACAGACAAGGGCAGACGCCCAGATCCCCGTTATAAAAAGGGAGATCTAGTGATGGTGAAAATTCACCCACTCAGTAAAGCATCACAAGGATTTAGTGCGAAGTTAGCGCCAAGAAGAGATGGACCATACGTCATCGTCAAGTCCCATGGAGCAGCCTCCTACGAAATTGCAGCAGCAAGCAATCCTGAAGTCCCCATCGGAGTACATCATACATCGGCATTACAACGGTACCACGGAAGAGAAGCTGAAGTACCAACGCCCATAATACCTATTAGACAACGAGGACGTCCGAAGAAAATAGCATCCAAGAGGTCAGGGGAACCAGCCCTTATATTGGCAGGACAGCCTGACTTGCTATCATCAGATTCTAAACTATCAGGGGAACCTGCCACGCAACCGGCAGGACAGCCTGACTTACTACCAGCCATCACCCATCGTATTCAACCTAGGAGAAAGGCAACCCATCGACTCTACAATTAGATGCTGGATCATCGTCGGGGCGCCTTCAGATCCAGAAGGGGAGATTGTAACACCACATAATTTCAACATAGCATAACAACAACATAACCTGCCAATGATGACTGACAGCCGCTGTCAAGGTACAGGAAGTACCTGATTATTTAACAGGATCATCAATAGATGTCTCATTGATGGAAGCCTCCAGAATGTTCCCGAATGTTCTAGAAACTTCTAGAACAATCCGAGCGGAAATAGATAGGCGGAGTTCAGGAACAGGTACCTCTCCCACTATCACACCGTCCACTTCCAAGGTATCCATCAGCTGTTCAGTACTGACTCAAGGGTATAAAAGACGGAGCCCGGCATACTGAAAGGCAGAATCGCGGTGGCTCTTCCAGGGCCAAGGTTTCCTACCTACCGTTACTCCATAGCTGTCTAAGAAGTACCTACTCTTGTTGCTATGAAGTGATTCTCCTTACCTACCGTTACCCTCTATAGCTGTCCAAGAAGTGCCTACTCTTGTTGCTATATGGTAACTTTCCTAATACCTACCCGCTACTCCCTGGCTGTCCAAGAAGTGCCTACTCTTGGTGCCATACAGTAGTAGCGACCCTTATTACCTAGTCTCTCTCCGACTACCTCAATATCCATCTAACCTAGCCTGGAGGTGTCTTCGTTATTGTTTTACTAATAGTGTTACTTTCTTTATACAGTATTGTACCAGTTGTCAAGTGATTGTAATAAATTGTGAATTTGCTAAAGTGTTTTGAACTCTCTCGGTGTACCCCTTCAGGAGTACACCTGGCGCCCAAATTAGTTTTAAGTGTTGACTCTCTACATTCCCCTTCAGGGAATAATACAAGTAATATTAAGTGTTACAATATATATATATATATTATATGAGGTGAAGGTTTTACTGCATTTTACTGCGTACAGTCGGGCAGAGACTTGGCTCATGCCTTTGCATATGGTACGAGACTCGAGTCTCGTAGACCTGAGCCAAATACAGGTGTGCCGGGGTCGAATGCAATGTATTTGAAATTTTACAATTTTTCAGTTTGTATTTAATACACAATAACAAATTATTTTCCAAAATATTGTATAGAACAATATTATTATAAGTAAGTAATTTTTGAATGGTCCCCCAGCGCCTGGTGCCAACTGTTGAAAACCTACTCTCTCTACATAATTATACAAATCAATAATACCTATACCAAGTAACAAATTTACTAATAAACATTGTTTTATTTCTTTAAATAATTAACATTGTTTTATTACTCTTTGCTCAACAGCAGTTTCACACATAATCAAATTTTATAATCATTAAAGTTTTACATTTATAATTTATTGAAGCACTACATGACTTGTGAAAACAATCAATTTACATATGAAACAATAACAAAAACTATAAATGCCCAAAGAAATAATCTTCACAAACATAAATTTATTATATTTAAGATTCAAATTCATTTATTTCCTCAAATAAGTTTCTTCATAATCCAATACAGTTCAAATATGCATACCTAATTATGGCAATAAAATTAATGTCACTGCCACCTCACCTCCTTCATGTGTGGAGGTGGACAGTACAATAAGTAGCATAAGTAAAGAAACAAAGTTAGACATCATGAAGATTAATGTCACTGCCACCTCACCTCCTTCATGTGTCTAGGTGGACAGTACAATAAGTAGCATAAGTAAAGAAACAAAGTTAGACATCATGAATATTAATGTCACTGCCACCTCACCTCCTTCATGTGTCTAGGTGGACAGTACAATAAGTAGCATAAGTAAAGAAACAAAGTTAGACATCATGAAGATTAATGTCACTGCCACCTCACCTCCTTCATGTGTCTAGGTGGACAGTACAATAAGTAGCATAAGTAAAGAAACAAAGTTAGACATCATGAAGATTAATGTCACTGCCACCTCACCTCCTTCATGTGTCTAGGTGGACAGTACAATAAGTAAAGAAACAAAGTTAGACATCATGAAGATTAATGTCACTGCCACCTCACCTCCTTCATGTGTCTAGGTGGACAGTACAATAAGTAGCATAAGTAAAGAAACAAAGTTAGACATCATGAAGATTATTTATCATGTAATAATGACATACTTATTGAAAATATTCATATGAACTTCCTCCAAATTGTCCAGCTTCCTATCAACCTCCTTATAATAGTAGCCCGGAGGGATATTTTTTGCGCCAGTCTGTAGTTGTGCATATTTATTAGTGTTGGAACAATGATAAATGAGAGTAAGTGTTTGCAACATTTTAGTGTGTGTTTGTACAGTTGCAGTGCAATGAAATACCATAAAAGTATTACTTTATACACCCCACTAATAACAATACTACTCAACATTCACTGTTGCATTACTGCTAATGCTAAGCAGGCCAATGGTTTGTATTTCTCTCTATATTTATACTATATAATATTATGTAGGTACACCTAAGTTAACACATACATCTCCAATCCATTGGTCCCCAACTCTCTTCTGTAAGTTTTCCAGTGTCCTGTAAAAGGCAGATGTTTGAAAAAAGAAAATCATTTTACATCTTAAATTCAGCTACTAGGTTTGCCACCCATCCTGGATGTCACGTGTTTATTGGATGTAGGATTTACCGTTATAAAGTACCTTATACAGTACGCAGCAGCATCATTAATATGTAGGAATATAAATATGACACCACTACTTAAATCCCTTTTCATGATGAATATAATTGGTGTTATTATTTTCAATAGATGTACTAATAACTCGGACAATCTATGGTGAGGATGGAGAACCTGTACAGATTGTTGAAAACCAGAGAGAACAAGTAGAGGGATACTATAAAATACCACTTTACAGTGTGTATTTAAACCCAGTGGGGGTTAAATCCAAGAATACAATAACAGAACACAAACATACACCCGACAGTGAAAACAAGTTAAAGGCTGTACTACGCTCAATTGAAAATGAATTATTGGATTCAAATCAACACGGTGATGGCAGTAATGTGGAATGTGAATCTAACCATCATATAGCATTACCAGACAATGCGTTGGGGAACCAAGTACACGTAAGAGCTGGAGGTGATGTAGAGCATGAAGAATATGTGAATCAAGAAAATAATGATGGAAGTAATTATGAAAATGATATTGTTACAAGTAATTTTAATGGGGAACACAGTGAGAGTGGTATAACAGACCATGATATTGCGTCACACACAACAGACGACCATGCTGGTAGTCGTGTAGATCCAGGGTGTAGGGGTGTCAAGCAATGTATCTCAGATGTACTAACAATGGTGCACGGTATTAAAAATGTTCTCAGTATGTTGGATAGTGAATTAAATACCCAATCCAACACCGACTTGTTTAAACATGAACACCATCGTCAACATATTACAGAAGGTAAAAAATGATCTGCCTAACAGTAACACTAATTAATAGCAATAATGTCAACATGTCTATATAGTCTCTATCAGTCAATATGGTGGTGTATATGTGTATTCGTGGAATTGTATACGCAGCACTAGAAATAACACACATACACATGTACATAACATCATTACATACATATATGTACAACATTTATGTTTTAAAACGATGTTTGCTCTCAGAATTAAACTATTTGTTTCTTCATTATTCACCTCATTAAAATTGCCATGATTTCAGAGCAAAATAATAATATCAAGCCAAATGCAAGAAGTTTAAGAAGTTTGATACACAGCGTGTTTGGCACAACTCACACAAAGGTACAACACAATGAACACCATGTGAATAGAGAACATAATTATTATCCTACTGAAACTACTGTCTACACATATTCTAAACATGAACAACCACAAGTATACTACACACATGTCCAAAACTAGTTAGTTATTATCTAGCTGATAATCTCTATAAGTACCTTTATTGTAATATTTATGTACCTACCATTCTTATACTTACATAATATTTATTTATTTACATCAGTTTCAAGGATTTACATGTTTTATTTTAACACAACTATTCATGAAATCAATATTATAATAATCAGCATGCATTTGTGTGATCATCAATGTAACAAATGGTGTTAGGTATATCGTCTGAATAAAATGTAAAAACTACACTGAAAGAACCTCTACACATTCTGATATCTCAGGAATCAAAGACTCCTACTTATCCCATAGAGGCGGCCTATTGTGCTAGAATTAATTCAAGAAATCCTAAATGGAAGAAAAATAATAAAGAACAAAAAGAAATACACATGCGTGTGTGACAATGTTAACAAAAAGTACTTAAAACCAAAGTTAAGCTTGATGTAAACAGTAAGTAAATTCAACTAACTAATGTTGCCACACACACACACATAATATATATAGATTTTCAACAGACATTCTGCAATCAGATTAAAAATATGTGATTGCAATATGTCTCTTGAAAATCTAATACGTATAAAAACGAACGTAAGTAAAAAAACTATAGTTTGTAAAATTTTAACACAGACATTGGGCAAAAATAAAAACACAACATGAGTTTAAAATGTGCAGTAGGGTGGTGCGCCAAGATAATGTATAGTCTTTGCAAGCTTAGACATTGCCAATAGTACCAATAGTATCCACACACATGTAGAAACTGTTAGGTACATGTCACAGCAGGTAGTTATAACACAGGGTAATAAACATGGAAATATGTATTAAGTACCTACTCCAGTTGCAGCACAAACTAAATAAATATACATTGGTCATAAAAGTTATAATAAATATGAGATGTTATTTCCCCAAAAGTTTTATTATTATTAAATTCTGAGGCGGAACTAATAGGGTTTTATTTACTGCTTATTTAAGACGTATTACATGTATGTATATAAATATGCAAGAAAATTATTTTTATAAATTTCCAAGAAGAATTAGTTTCATGTATCACCTCTAAGTGTTGAAGAGTGACAAGAAATGGATACTAGGGCTTTTGTTATTTGTGTTACAATTGTAGTGAGTAGTTGTATCTCTGCAAAAGGTAAGATCCTGATATTAGTAGAATCAGTTCTCTCCACTCCAATCCAGTCCAGTTAATAGTGCAGAGGAATAACTACTTACTATATGTATATCTACACTAAATACATAATTTGTCTCAATTCACTATGACATTATTACCATAAGAATTTGGTTTTTGCTTATAGTAGGTAAAAGCCACGTTTAAAACACACAAACTATAATATGATATGAGCCAAACATACACAACCAATCAGAAACCTCGCAATGCAACATTGTGTAAAATCTCATCAAGTGAGTGTGTCAAGATCCATTTGAGATCCCAAAATAATGGTTGCTTCTAAGGTTTGCATAAAGTGTCTCTCGATTGGTGGACCTTACATTGTGACTGTGAGAATGGTGGAATTGGTGAATGTTGTCCATGGACATCGAAAGTGATCACTTAAGCCAGCCTAGAGCCAATTCGTAACCATTGGGACACCTTTCTCACTTGTTCCGATTAGATTTTACACAATGTTGCATTGTGTAGACATGGTTCTCAAATCGAGGTTTCTGATTAGTTTTGTCATCTGCAACCAAATCCGGTTGAACAATAAATAAAATTAGTAAATATTCTAAACATTTCAAACATACACAAGTTATTTGAATATATATTGAGGTACTTTATCACACTATATGAAGACACACTCTATAAATAAATTGGGTAAGTATATAACTTTAAATATTTTTATCTGCCTAACGGGCTGTTTCACCACCTCTGGATAAAGTTCTAGATAACAATCCTTAGGATAAATTAATCTACAAGATAAACTGAAGCGAGCGTTTCACCACCTACAGATTTCTTACGGATTGCTATCCGCCAGATAGCAGTGGCAACGTTGTAATTTCATGAGTTTTTTGCATGAATGTATGCACGTAGGTAGGAATATATCGTTCGTTGCCTAGGAATATATCTAGGCAACGCACATGTAAACAAATTTTGACAGTTTTACACTATCTAAGACTTATCGGCCGGATAACTTATCTGGAACTTAATCTATAGGATAGCGCTGTCAGGGAGTCGTGAAACGCATTTTTCGTTTTATCCGTTAGATTTGTGTTGGATTGGCTATCTGGCACTTTATCCAGAGGTGGTGAAACAGCCCGTAAATAAATTTTTAGATTATCAAAGTGTAGAAAATGTTCTTTATAAAAAGTTATCTGAAGCTCGAGCCAAACTGAATACAATCAAAGAAGAATTAGAATCGTTGTCATCTCAAAGAGACGCTATAATGTCAGGCAGAGTAACAAGCTCAGAGCCCCAAGAGGAAATTAGCAGCAAGGCTCCAATGGAAACAATAGAGGAAAGTGATATGACCGACAATAACAATAGTGAGACGACTACACAACAAGACAGTGCAAGTGTTGTAGATGACAGTGAAGACGGCCATCATAGAGTACACAGTCGTTTAGATGTGGATACATTAATTACATCAATAGGAATGTTGAAGAAAGCCCAACAACAACTGGATAAAGCAATACAAGATTTGATTGCAATTACTCACACAACTTTACCTGCACAAGTAAAACAGAGGGGATTAAATAAACATGCAGCAGTAGTACGTCGGTTTATGAATCAAGAATATGCAGGGTATGGTAACCAGGAGACTTACTTACCTGCTCCAGGTATCTATACATATATCTTACCTGTATATATATATATATATTATTTTATATTTATTTATTTCTTAATAAATTACAATTTACATACATACTTTATTGATGCTGCTGATGGTAGATCCTGTACTAGGGCAAACATCTCACAAACATATCAATCATATACACAATTACAAAAAGCACTCATCTCCTACATATACCTACACAATCACATTCATAACAATATACTCACATTGTACTAAACAAATTTATCTGATGCGATTGTGTGCATTGTTAACAAAATAAATACTTTGTTTCAGGTAATTCACTGTTACCACTTGTTAAGAATGTATTCTCTAATGAAGCGGAGATGCTAAGAAAGAAAGCAATGGGACTACCTATATTGTCGTACTCTACTTCTAGGATATTACCTCTATCAAATTAATGCGGGATCTATTTATTTACTGAATAACACAATATGCAGACAATTTATTACCAATTTCTTGAAGGGAAACATTTATTATAATTATATTATATATACATACATATTGGTAATTTATTATGACTTATTGATCACATACATTTTTATCTTGAAAATGTATATTGAATTGACAGGTTTTACGGTTGTATCTTGTATCGTATGCACATGTAGGTAATAATATTATGATTGGAAACAAATCTGGACAAGTATTCTTTCTGTAATCTCTTTTACTTGATTAGAATAAGAATACATTATTATTGTTATACATTTAAGGCATTCCACATAAATATTCCACTCACTTTTGAGATTTGGCAAGTATTAAGTAAGCAATTTAATGATGATGCCTGTAAATATGTAGGTATAATTAATGTTTCATTTCCCAACAGCTAAGTAAGTAATTCTTTGAGGCTATTAACTAACTAGGCTTCACATTACTACGTTACTCATTGATTATTTAATATACTATACTATACTCTCACGCCGTATCCCAGGTGGGGTAGGCAGAGAGAACGGAACGCCATGTTGATCTATCCTTACACACTTCTTTCGCTTCCTCTACATTCATCCAGTTTCTCATACATGCACGCCGATTCCCTTACTTAACACGCGACCGTCCTTGAGAATTTGATCCACGTGGTCAAGCCACGTAGTTCTTGGACGTCCGCGCTTTCTCACACCCTCTCTTTCAGATAAATAAACCCTCTTCGTTAATCTTACACCATCTATTCGCTCCACATGACCAAACCATCTCAATTTATTTACACGCATTCTATCCACAACACTCCTCTTGCATCCACTCATTCTTCTAATATCCTCATTTCTTACTCTATCACGCAATGTTTTACCTACCATTCTTCTCAGTGATCGCATCTCCACTGCATTTATACCACTTTCGTCCTTCTTCAGCCATGTCCAAGTTTCGCTTGCCTACATAAGTGTCGGTATGAGGATGGCGTTGTGCACCAGCATTTTAGCCATGTTCGAGACATTGCTATTGCTAACAATAGATCGAAATGCACAGTTCACTCTCGCACCAGGCATTTTTCTTTTTTCAATGTCCCTATATATACTTCCTAAATATAATATTCGTCCACTTGCTCCAAACATTCATTTTCAACCTTTATTTCACACATTGTTCTTTCAATCTCTCTTTCAAACCCCAGCACTTTCTTCTTTGACACATTCATTTTCATCCCATTCATACTGCAACTTTCATATACAACTGACACAATCTTTTGTAAATCACTTTCACTCTCAGCCATTAAGGGCCCGTTTAGCAAAAACGGTAAAATATTCAATTCTCAACAAATTTGATAGAAAAACTGTCAAAACTTGTTGACCCTTGCGAACATATTGATTTGATAAAATAAAAAACAAATATTTATTACCGATATTACTTAATTGATCATTTAAATTTGAATATTTTCATTATCACACAAAAGTTGTTATTCTTACTATTTCTATTTTAAACCTAAATACTCTCAAAGTCATAACATCAAATTGATACAAGGCAGTGTGGATTCCATTAGTACACTTTTTGCAGAATGGTGTAGTACCTAACTCTATTTTAAAAATAGCAACACTATAGAAATTACTTTATTTTTACATATTTATGTACTTGACTATCCATTATGTAAAATAACCTATTGAACAAAAGAATTGTTGGATTGTAAAGGCTTCTTTTTTACTATAGATGGTGGTAATTTAAAATTAAGAAATAATAAGGTGACCAACTTTAAACAGTGAAAAGGAGGACATTCTCTTGATTTAAACATAATGAGCATTTTTTTTAATACTTGATACTTGGGAAAGCTAAAATTCGTTATTTTCTCAAATAGATATCTATGACTAAAAAAATATCAAAACTTAGAACATTACTTACTCCATGCAACATTTTTCAATTTTTTTTTTATAAAGATATACCTATCTGGGTTTTCTGGGTTTTAAAACCCAAATACAACCAATTATTACGATATATTTACTTACTTTTTCTATATTAAAAGTAACAATCATTTTTGTAAGTATTTGATTTCATGATAAACTGCAGTGCAATAAAAAATTATCGGCGAAAAAAATTGGAAAAAATAACACTTATTTAAAAGTCACAATATATCGAACAATGATCTGGCAAAATATGAAAAATTCATCATTAGGATCTTATTAGTGACATATTAGGATCTTTGTAGTGTAACGATAATAATGATTTTATTAAGTTTACATACAAATTGGTCTGGATTTATGCTAAATTCAAAAAGCTATAAACATTTGAGTATTTCATGTTTTTATATTTATGAATTACATAAAAAATATCAAATTTTAAACAAATAAATATGTGCTATCTCAGTATATTACTCTCCACCCTTCCATAGTTTCTAGTACCCTTTTTTACGCTTAGTAGAAGTTTCATTCATTCTCAAAATGTGATGCCGCGAGTGTTTCCATATATTTATTTACTCATTACTTACTTACTTATGCAGCTATTCCTGTCCACTGCTGAACATAAGCCTCCCCCATATGTCTCCAGGCATCTCTGTCCTGGGCTGCAACCAGAGGCGGCCGGCAATAAGTATTTGCGGGGGTTCGGTAAAAAAAAACACCTATCTTATTCCTTATAAAGAAATTCTACCCTGCTCTCTTTACCATTAGCGAACACTTCAGTTACTAAAGGTTAATCTCTGGTATTTTCTGTTCTTAATGTATTCTACATTAAATTCACCCATTTTAATAGTAATAGCTAAAACGATAATATATTAATTTTATTTAGGTATATTGTAGATTCTTTAAATTGCATGTAATATTTTGATATAAGCGCGCCCGAATACAAAATATCTTACAGATAACAAAAAAACTAATTATCTGCATAACACAATCGCGACTAGCGGTGACTGTCTATAGAAATTTTACCACTAAGTAATAAGTAATAACAGTGCATACGGCTGACCTTTGAACCTCGCGATGTCAATCCATGCATTTTGACACGCTTGGTAGGTACTAATTCATCGCGTCCACATATAACTAATAACAGGAATCCCTTCACATAAAAAAACACACTAGTCAAAAAATTTCCGTCGATGTACGACAAAATGCTACAAGGCGTATATCTTACTCCTTTTTACGTGTGAGCATAGTTGTGTTCATTGCTATCCCATATATTTTTAATATCTCCATACAATTTATCACCACGAACTTTATCTTCCTTCTTCCTCCTATACTCCTAGGCAGAACCAACCTTTCTTTCGTGGAATTTGGATGATGATATCTATTTTTTGTTAATTGTGTTCTAATAAGTCTTTCTAATTTATCTAGATCCGTTTTAGACCATTTTATGATGCCAAATGAGTATGTTAATAATGGGATCGCCCACGCGTTTATTGCTTTTACTATGTTTTTGGCCGATAGATCACATTTAAATATTTTATTAAGTCTATCTTTAAAATCATTTGTTAATTGAGTTTTGATTAAAGAGTGATTTAAATTTTTAGATTGCGGAAAACCTAAATATTTGTATATTTCATTACTATTCATGTTATTAATTTGATAATTAGAAACTATATCCTGACATTCTATAATTTTACCTTTTTCAATGTGTAATGTTTTACATTTATCTAGCCCAAAAGACATTCTTATGTCGTCTGAGAATTTTTTTGTTATACTCATTAGTTTTTCTAATTCGGTATCCGATTTAGCGTATATTTTTATATCGTCCATATACATTAAATGCGATATTTTTGTTGACGAACGAGTATTTCCGTTAATTTTGATTCCATATTTGGATTCATTTAATAAATTGGATAGAGGATTTATTGCCAAACAAAACCAAAGTGGACTTAAGGAATCTCCTTGATAGATACCTCTTTTAATAGGAATATCTTTTAGAGTTATAGATTTATTATTAAGATTTAAATTTAAATCGATATTCCACGAACCCATTACTATTTTTAAGAAATTTATGATTGTTGGATTAATTTTATAAATTTTGAAAATTTCTATTAGCCACGAGTGAGGTACGCTATCAAATGCTTTTTGATAATCGATATAACAAATATTTAAATTACGATTACGCGTTTGTATTTGTTTAAGTATTACGGAATCTATTATTAGTTGTTCCTTACATCCCATATGATTTTTACGACACCCTTTTTGTTCTTCAGCCAAAATTTTATTTTGCGTCACGTGATTATATATTTTATTAGTTAAGCACGATGTTAATATTTTATAAATAGTCGGTAAACACGTTACAGGTCTGTATTGAGATGGATTTGTTGTATTTTGACTTTTAGGTAGCATGTATGTTAGACCTTTTGTTAAAAATTTAGGAACATTTTGCGGGTGTTGTATGAGATTTGTTAAAGAATTAGCAATATAAGGTTGTAGGGATGTGAAACGTTTATACCAGAAATTATGTATTCCGTCGCAACCCGGGGATTTCCAGTTATGTGTATTTTTAATTAAGTCAACGGAAATATTGGAGAATTCCATTTCGTCCACATCTGAATATCCATCAATTTCCTCATTTATCCAATTTCCATTTTTATGCTCAATATTTTTACTCCATATGATAGACCAAAATTGTTTTAATTCCGGTTCCGATGGTAAGCCATTATTATTTTTATTAAAATCGATATTACTATTTAATTTTTTATAGAATTGTTTTTCATTTCTTACAAAAGAAGCGTTATCTTTTTTACGTTTAAGTTCTTTATTATACCGGCGTAATCGGCTAGATTTCGCGGCAAGTTTTTGTTTTAATATATCTAGTATTTCATTAATTTGATAGTTTTGTATACCAGATATATTAAATCCATTATTTCGTGCTATTTTTTCAAAATATTTTATTATATTCCTACCCCGATTCCCGTTTTTGAATTCTGTGACTCTAGCAATATCTGTACGAATATTTTTTATGTTATTTTCCAAACGAATTTGCCAGTGGGGTTTTGATTTAGCTGTATTATTTTGATTATTATTTATTATTATAAGCTTAGAGCCAATTTTTTTATGAATGGTTACCACACTAGCATATATAAGTAAATGTAAATTCAAAAATGATATATTATCGTACAGAAATTTGTTAAATATTTTATTATTAAACTCGCAAATTAAAGACGAAAGTTTTTTAGACGAATTTAATTTTCTAAATTTGGGCCTACACATCGGATCTGTATTAGCATAAAGATTGATGTTTTCGCGTACAGAATTGATCAATTCTGTAATATTATTATCATTCGCGACGTTATCATCTACATTATGGATAACGTTATTTATTATTATATTATTATCATTTATTAAAGTAATCGATCTTACATTTATGTCGTCTTCTAGGCTAGTATTTAATTGTATTGTATTATTATTGTCATCATCATTATTATTTAATGGAATGTCAGGATTGTTATCGCGGTGTATGCTATCAGCTACGTCTTTTTTTATTTGATCGATTATTGTTTTAGGTAGTAAATAATTACGTATTATTGATCGTCTTTGATCGGAAAGTCTTTGTTTTAATTTTATTTTAATTATTAGTTATTGCTAGGTTTCTATCTTTTGAATTGGGGGTGCGTTTGAACCGCCGCTCATTATCAAAGAGCCGCCTCTGGCTGCAACCAGTCTTCAGCGATTTACTCATTATTTTTGAAGAAATTATAATGGAAAATTAAATATTTATAAGTAAAAACACTTTGGAGTTTTAAATTTGTTAATTTAACAGTAAATATGGGCCTGTAACCCGCAAAACATGTCACCGTTAAATAAACAAAATTTAAAACTCCAAAGTGTTTTTAGTTATAAATATTTAATTTAATAATGGAGTTTTACTCATTTAGTAAATATGGGCCTGTAACCCGCAAAACATGTCACCGTTAAATAAACAAAATTTAAAACTCCAAAGTGTTTTTACTTATAAATATTTAATTTAATAATGGAGTTTTACTCATTTAGTAAATATGGGCCTGTAACCCGCAAAACATGTCACCGTTAAATAAACAAAATTTAAAACTCCAAAGTGTTTTTAGTTATAAATATTTAATTTAATAATGGAGTTTTACTCATTTAGTAAATATGGGCCTGTAACCCGCAAAACATGTCACCGTTAAATAAACAAAATTTAAAACTCCAAAGTGTTTTTACTTATAAATATTTAATTTAATAATGGAGTTTTACTCATTTAGTGAAAATAAAATTAATAATTAAAACATTTCTGAAAGTTGGGAAATTAACATAAAAAAAGAAATGAAGGGAAGGAATATAACTATGTCCAAAAAGACATTTATTTGGTCTACTTAAATAATTTTTGTGTTTTATTTATACATAATTTATTAAATGTTAGTTTCTTTTTCTCATGTAATACTTTTAATATTGTTTTAACTTAATTAGTTTTAATATTTGCCTATTAAATACTTCTCTTAGATAGGTATTATTTATTTTGTTTATATTCTTCATCTTTTGTTTAGAGTTTGTCATTTTCATTATTTAATAATTATAATTTATTCATCAATCTTGTCTACAAACACACACGTAGTTCTGCACGTAGGTTTGCACAGTAAAAGAGTATTTGGTTTTAACTTTTATTCACAATGAATACAACACAGTTACATGTAGCATGGTTATACATACACTATACTAGGTAGGAACAGAATGGAGTGGTACTTTAGTTGGGTAATAACATTCCAGCGCACTAGACTTGTTAATAAACCTAACAGACAGACCAAACTCCTACAGGAAGTATGGGGATGCTTTTACAATCTCAATAGTTCTTCATAGTATTCCAGCTCACTAGATTTACTAGACTCATCCAGAGATACCAAGCAGGTAAGGTCGGATTTGTATAGCTTTATGATTTCAGTTTCTATACCAATGTTCCAGCGCACTAGATTCCTCTTATATAGGTATTCAGTAAGGCGGAGCCAGGGTAAGGTGAGATGAAAATAGTGTGCAAAGAGAGACGCCATACTTTGGGTGGAGTCTGTGTGCGAAAGAGTATGTGTGGTGTATTGTGCGAGGAGAGAAGCACTAGGAATTAAAATCCGTGCGCCACACAATGTCTTTTATTAATGTCTATTCATAAATTGCTGCAAGTAATATAATTATACAGTGTACCTAATCATTCTTCGGCTAATTTTTTAATAGATCTATTGTAATATCTGTGAAAGTTATTTGATTTACCAAGAAGGCCTTTCACAGTAAATACTCTTGATAAAGAAGCAGTTATTTTCTCAATAAATGAAATCATTAAGTATGCAGGTAACAACTCTTAGTTCATTGGGGTAAGTAAAAATTAAATTTACACACCTACACCAAATTTACACACCTACACCAAATTTACACACCTAAACTGTACCATAATTAGGGGAATATCCAGGTGATTAAGCGCAGGTGTTTCTTTTGTTTACATAGATAATGGACATTATTATAAACACATAGTATGGCAATATCTTTGGGAGTACAGTTCAGTATATTTGGGTTAGTTGGAAGACATTGCATTTTAGTGATAAACTCGCCCTCTGTACATTGAATTGTATAAATGGTATTTTCTATGTTAATTTGTATTATTGTAAACAATGTACAGTGAAGAATAAAATAAATAAATAAATATATTTCTTGGAAACCCTAGGTATTTATTAAATACATATCGGTGAGTTATGTACTAATATAAACCTCTAAAGTGGTACGGGTATGGCGAGGAGAATCAGTGTAAATATGAGTATGGACTAGTGATGGGCGATATATCGATATACGATTCGATTATTTATTTATTTATTTTTTATTTTTATTTTATTTTACATCAATATACGGCGTGAGCCTTTTACATGTTAACAAACATCAGAATAATAGACAACAAATACAAACATACACGATAATCAGAAATCACAAGTCAAATATAAAATAATAAGTTATATAAAGAGTAATTAATTAATATAAAGCCAAAAAAGCAGTCAAAAATAAAATAATGCGAAACAGAAGTAAATCTAGAGTAATTAATTAATATCAAGTCAAAAAATAAAATAATATAAAACAGAAGTCGATGGGAAACAATAGGTCTACGGCAAATAAATCATTTATGTCAATACTAACAAGCATGAATATGTCAATGAGAAATTCAATAGAAAGTCAATAACAAAGTCAATTCAAATTCAAGAGGAAAGTCAATAAAATTAAGTAAAATAAAATTGTCAAAGTGTAAATACAATACATTGATTAATATAAGATATAATGTGTAATAAACACAATTTGAATTCGATTTATGCATGACAAATAAATATACAGAGAAGTAACGTCTTCCAATATAATGAGGTATGTATCATTCTATCCAACGATCCAATGTGCCCAATGTCAGTTTACAATTGAGAAAAATAATTGATCACGTCAGTTTTAAATTTGCGAAAACTGTCGGCAACGATATCAGTAGAGTTACTTACCAGATTACCTAGTCTGTGGATGCGAATCATTGGTGAATGAAATAAATAATTGTTTTTAGCGTTCTGTTCGCGAAACAACACAGACTGTCTGGTGCTCCTGGTTGGGACGTTAAATTGAATGAGTGCTAGCAAATCTGGGGAGTTTATTGCTCCATTTATTAATTTGTGGAGTAGACAAAGATTACTAATCTCTCTGCGATGTTGGAGACTAAGTAGTTTAAGTTCTTCCATAAGGGCAGGATAGTTAATGTCCTCAATCGGTATACCTTTCTTGAAGTTTATCATCCTCAAAAACTTCCTCTGCACCCTTTCAATACCATTGATGTGAACGGCATAGTTGGGAGACCATAGGACCGAGTTGTACTCCAATAATGGCCTTACAAGGGATACAAACAGCAATTTGTAAGACTGAATCAACTTCAAATCAACAGTCAATCTAAATACAAATCCCAGAACTCTCATCGCTTTGCCGACAGCTTCCTCTATGTGTTTGTTAAAAGCAAGATTCTCGGAGAACGTTATTCCAAGGTCTCTTATGTCTGATACAGTTTCAAGTTCAACATTATCTATGGAATAATTGAACGTAAGATGAGTTTTAGTTTTATAAAATCGGACGACCTGACATTTTGCTATATTAAGATTAAGACTGTTTTTCTTGCACCAGTTGTTGAGATGGTTTAAGTTTTCTTGCAATGTGAGGCAGTCGTTGTAATTGTTGATAGTTTTATATAGCTTCAGATCGTCCGCGAACAACAAAACCTCAACATCTCCGAAAATCTTTACTATGTCGTTTACAAATATATTAAACAATATTGGTCCCAAGTGCGATCCTTGCGGCACCCCACTATATGCAAAAATTGGCTTAGAGGTACAATTACCGATCTTGACTTTCAGAACTCTATCTTTAAGATAGCTTTCCAACCAACGATGGAAAACACCGCCGACCCCATACCCACTTAGTTTTCGTAGTAGCAGGTCGTGTGACACTTTGTCAAAGGCTTTTGAAAAGTCGGTGTATATGGAGTCGACTTGACCTCTCTCAGAAATGGCATTCACTATGTGATTATGGTATATTAGTAAGTTAGTAAGGGTAGATTTATTGGGAACGAAACCATGCTGTGAGGTAGTGATAATCTTGTTGATGCTTTGGCTAACCTTCCTTACGATGATAGATTCGAGAAGCTTAGGAATGGCGGATAGAATACATATTGGTCTGTAATTAGCGACCAGGTTTTTTTCACCCTTTTTAAAAATTGGACAAACAAAACCTATTTTCCAAAAATTCGGGAAAATTCCTGACTTCAAAGATAAATTAAATAATATTTTAAAGTGATCCGCCAAAACATCAACACAACCTTTTATAAAGACATTCGGAATGCCGTCCGGACCGGCTGTTTTAGAGCCATCCAAATCAAGTATCGCACTTTTGACCTCGTCAGTGGAAATTGTGATGTTGGGCAAGTCAATGGTCGTATCGGAGGAAAAATCGAAGTCGGTGTGTGAGATTGGCTGATCATAAACACTTTGGAAAAATAACGCAAATAAGTTCACCGCCTCTTGCAGTGATTTTGAATGATGACTGTTATAGGTAAGATTAGTAGGTATCTCGACTCGATCTTCCCTCATTGAATTAACAAACCTCCAAAGACCTTGGGAATCTTTTGGTAAACCATTCTCCACAGAAGCCATGTGCTGTGCATAACATTTCCTAGACAAAGAAGAGCATTCACTTCGTAATTTAGAAAAGAAGTTATAGTCGCCATCATTCAAGGTTTCCTTATATTTTTTATGTGCCAATTTCTTTCTCAGAACTAGATGTTTTAGTTCAGTAGTAAACCATTTAGGATAATTAGAATACTTAATACTTTTCCTAGGGATACTTTCCTCAATACATGCATTTAAATTGACATAATATTGATCGACCACACTATTCAAATCATTATCACTTTGTAAAAATGAAAAATCCATGCTCTTTAAGAAATTGTTAACAGCTAGATAATCGGCTCCATGGAAATTTGGTTTAACAGTTGGTTCTGGTCTCAAAATATGCAATTGGGACGTTATCGCAATATCGAGGGGGGGATGGTAGATATCCATCGGAAGCAACACTGAAGAGGATTTGCACACAGATACATTATCGGGATCAGAAGAAAATACTAGGTCCAGAGTTCTGTCTAGGTTGTTAGTAGTATTATTGATTTGTTGAAGACCATAGAAATTCGCCATGTCTACCAACTCTGCAGCTCTGTCGTTATTTAGATTATTAACTACTTGCAAATTTATGTTAGATTGATCTTCACCCATTCCCTCCACGGTTTCCCATCTACAGTCAGGTAAGTTGAAATCACCTACTAATACAAGTTTGTCTCCTTTGTGCTTACATTTTATAAATTCTACTTCACTGTGATAGCTTTTGTACTGTGTAATATCTGAATTAGGTGGTATATAAGTACACCCAAATATAAGCGTTTCGTGTGCAAGTTTGACCGATACAAAAATATGTTCGATATTATTTGACTTAATAGGTATTTTTTTACTCTGTAGGGATTTAGTGATAGCGATCAAAACCCCTCCACCCCTCGACTTGCTGCTCGTATATTTGTTACGATCCATTCTATAAATATTGTAATCAGTTAGACCTAATTCGGAAGAACTAATGCAAGAATCCAGCCAGGTTTCCGTCAGTAGAATAACATCGTACCCGAAAGAGGGCGTGGACTGGCGTAGCTCGCTTAGCTTTGTTTTTATACCGCGGATATTCTGGTAGTAACATAGGAGTTTTTTGGATAGTCATTTTTGACAATTTTAGGACTACCTTTTATGTATTTAATCGTTATATTGTTTTCTCCTTTCTGGATTCTCGCATTTAGCTCCTCCTTTAATTTAATGTACTGATTCCTTTGAATGACCGTCTGGTCGCGATATACTTTAATATCAGCTGACAGCTTCATTCGATTCTTCAAAATCTCACCAACCTGATTAGAACTTTTTAGAATTACTTTTAACGGACGAGGTTTATTGTTGTTTACTCTTCCCAATCTAAAGCATTTAAGTTCAGCACATAAAATCGTATGATCAGCCTCCCTTAACATATTGTAGACCCTGGATTTGTCGTCCTTTAAAATGTCTTCATGCTTGTTAAATGAACTTTCTCCCATATTGCAGACAATAATATTATTCCTCCTTCTACTTCTCTCCTCAACCTCATTGGCAAATGAATCCATCTCTGTGACATTGTAGGTCATACTTTTAGACTCCAGGCTGTTGACTTTGCTCTCAAGATTGCATATTCTTTCTTTAAGTAAAGTATTTTCAGCTACCAACTCATCAATGAAATTAAGTTTTTTAGTAAGTTCGTTCATTTTGGTTAGTAAGTCATGATTTTGTGTAAGTAGTTGATTCTTCACATCGTTTATACTATTGTGAAGACCTGAAAGATATTCTTTTAAGGAGTCATCTATTACATTAGTCTCTCCCTTGTGTGCAATGTCGTTGAGCTTCGTTCTTCCCTCGCCAGATGGTGATGGCCGTCTTTCAGTTGAGTTCCTACTGATTTTATTTCCGTGAGAGATTAATGATTTTTGTTTGTTTTTGATATCGCTAGATGTCGCTGGTGAACCACTATTTTTATTTTTCCTCGATCTGGTTTGCACCTGTGGTTGATTTACTTCCATAGTTCTGTCGGTTACTACTTATTTAATTTGAAAAAAAAAGTAAGTGATATCGCCGGGGATTGAACTCACGCCGTCCAACTGAGTATGATATTGCCGCCTCAACCAATTCGGCTACGGTGACTCGTGACGTCGTCGAACCAGAAGTTGCACTTATAGTATTATATGAGAGTAGCTAAATAAATTTGCTACCCGCTTTATAATTTAATTATTATTGATACTTGATTTCTTCTACTACTAAATATAATATGATACGTCATATGATGATTAAATATGTAGAATATGAGTACCTTATAAGCAGTGCGAAGTTGTACAGTTCAATAAAAAGATGCGCGGCTTTTCACACTATAGATATATCACTTTTGTTTCTTATATTATGACTTGTAACACAATCAAAATAATATATAATACGGGAGTAATAAAAGTACGTCTATGCTATTTAACTTGTTGTCGTAAAAAAAAAGATTATATCGATAGTTCAGAACACTGCGATTATTCGATAGTATCGGAGCAAGTCGATTATTTTAATCGATTATTATATCGATTATTATATCGATTATTATAAGTCGATTATAACATCGATTATTATAAGTCGATTATAACATCGATATTATAATCAACTTGTACAAGTCGATTATAAATATTCGACTTTTGATCTACCCCTTCAATAATTCGACTTCGACTCGTGTCAGTCGGTTCTTAGAATTCAATTTCAATACAAGTTGATACTTGCTACTAAAAGTATAGTTGGATATATACGGATGAACCATGGCCAATATGCATTTAGGTACCTACCTACCTAAGTATAATACAATATTATATTGATACACGACGCCGTGCCGGACAACACCACAACGATGATGCAGTCAGTCAAATGATTAGTGATCGCTCCATTCCTTGCAATTTTTATAACTTAATAGGAAAACCAAGTAACTGCCAGAAAATAATAATTTAGGAATAATTTAAACTTCTAAGATAAAATTTTGTGGAAGATTTTATTTTTATTTATTTATTTATTCATTCTTAACTGTACATTGATTACAAACAATTACATAAAAGGTACCTATACATTCAATACGTATTTTTATTTTAATAAGGAACAATAATTACATAAAAAATACATGCATTACAATGTTTCATAATATAAAATCATATAACCTAGGTCCTAAAATACTCCCGAACAAATACAAGTATTAATTATAATAAATACAAAATTACTATACCTACATATTTTTATTGTTTAGCAGATGTAAGTGATGTCTATTTATTGTACGGTACGGTATTTAAGTAGTTCACGTACAAAGAAGTTAACGAGTAGAAGTACATTGTCTGCTTATTCTCCGAAAATACTTTGCTTTACTTGATTAATAAATTTCTTCGTTAGATTATGTGTAATATCTTTTAAAGAGCGTTACTAGGTTTTACTATTAAGCTATCTACAAGTAGAAGATCTCTTAGTAAAAAGAGAGGCAATACTCGCGTAGTTACCTGAACAATTTTGTAGGCAATATTAATATGAGAACGTGAGCATTCACATTTCACAACCGCATCCTTCAACGCATAAAAACAAACTGAAATAAAGCGTGAGGAAGTGAGAGGGGAGTAGATGCGTACGTTTCGTTGAATCGTTGACGATAGTTTTGTACTTCGTTTTTCCGAATATAATACTATCGTAAGACACGAAAATAACCGACATCAAAATAATCGATTTTTGTGTTATTCATACCGCGCTACAAATAATCGATACTACTTCGATATATCGATTATTTTTTACATGCGAAGTCGATTATTTATATCGATTGTGAATTGTGAACGACTTCGATTATTTCGATTGTAAAATATGATACTATCGCCCATCACTAGTATGGACATACAGGTACGTCTGTCAATACTGCGACGCAACAAAAAAAAATGTTAAAATTCAACACGGCACTGCCATCTATACGATATTCTTGACAATATTTTGTACTTGTGGTGAAAAATTTTCGAGTTTGGGATATTTTATAGGTATGTAAACATGCGAGCGAGGTCACAGCGCCGCAATCTTCTTTTTTTTTGTCATTTTGCGTGATTGCAAACCAGTAGGTCGTGTGCGTCATATTATTTTGTATCGTCGTTGCATATTCAAAAAGGGACATGTGAATTCATAAATATATTGACATTTATAAAATAAATTGCTTATGATGACATCATAAGGCTAAGCTCACATGTAACGCTAACGCGCGATCAAATAAAATGAGTGTTCAGATGACGAGCTGCGAGAGTACCATCACAACTTGTCAGTCTGGTTTATCAATTAGTAGGTCGATGTCAATATCTTCAGATTCAGTCATTTCACTGCAAAAACAATTTATAATAATAATAATCTCTTCTTTCCGGAACAGACTATTTGAAAAGACATGATCAGGTAGCAAAAATATTACAATTTTTTGTATTCTATTATTACAATTATTACCATTTTCATCCAAATATTACAATTTGGATGAAAACATCAAAATTTAGCTTTCAAATTTAAATTAATTGAAGAGGAATCAAAATTACCATACTATAATTATTGTCCAGTATCGGTACTTGAAAACAATGACACTAAACTCTACTGGGATCGACCAATTCAAACTGATCGAACTATTCTAGCTAATCGACCAGATATTGTGTTGGTTGATCGCAGATGCCGTAAAACATACATCATAGACATCACTATACCCCACGATGAAAATTTAAATAAAGCTGAGCAAGATAAGATAATAAAATATCTTGATCTTGCTCACAAAATCAAAGATATGTGGAGAACACCAACCACAATCATCGTGCCTATAGTGTAGTCTGTGAATGGTTTAATACCTAAGAGTCTGTCAAACAATCTCAGAAAACTGGGAGTAGATGACAGGCTCAAATACAGCATGCAGAAGGCCGTACTTCTATTGTCCACCAGGATAGTGAGAAGGTTTTTGTCCCTGTAGCTTTGTAAGTGATCTCCCATGATTGTACTATTTCATAGAACATCATGGAAGAATCAACTCGAATAATGTTGGGGTTCTACATTTTGAATATAAATTTATTTTAATATTTTATGGTTTTTGTTATTTAATGTTATATTTAAATTTTATCGTTAATCTTATATTGTGTTCAAAATATAGAATCTAATATTGTTTTGTTAAATAAATGAGATATGAGATAATAATAATATGTCATGTTAGCTACAGGGGTAACTCCGAAATCTTTAATAAATAATTTACAAAAATTAGATTTACCGGTTAATTTGTGAATTAAAATTCAACTTCATCTTCCAACTAACCCAATAAAATAAAACAAATAACTAATTGAAAACACTGATAAAAACAAAAATAAAACAAACAATTAATATGAAGTCTTTAAGATGATACATAGAAACTAAAATATAATACATAAATATCTGTGGCCATTGGTCAATTTATGATAAGTGCAAAATTGGTCATTTTGAGATAAGTATGCAGTTTTGTTATATTTCGTTAGATCTTTCATTTGGTCAAACTATGATAACTGTAGTTTATACAGAAATATCTAAAGCGCATTGGTCCAAATATGATAAATAAAAATAATAATTAATGTTTTTAATAACTTAACATATCATACTTTGATCAAAGTTGTCATCTTGTCAGAATGATCCAAATATGATAACTAACAAGTTGTCATAAACTGACCAAAGAAAATAATCTACAATATTATTGTCTATAAAAGATAATTGTCATAATTTCATCTGTGGTATATGAATTGTCAAACCTTAAGCATTGAAAAACACGTGTTTTATTTGTTGAGTGTTGGGTTTCTATTTGGTTTTTAAGTTTATCGAGAAAAAAGACGTAAAAATGAATAATCTTTATTCTTCAAGAACAAAGTTGATGGTTTCTAAGTGTATTGGTAGACAAGAACATAACATTATAAGTTCAGTAAGTCAAATAATAATTTACCTTATCACAATACATTTGAATTAGTAGGTAAGGAGTATTCTTCTTGCCAGTATATTTAGTTTCCTTTTGAGAGGTACTAATCCATTGACACTATTGTTAGAAATACTGTGTTAAAATTCACATATTATATAATTGATCAATAACCTTTAATTATTTGCTCCACGAGACTATTCAACAATCATATTCTATGAACATGTTATGTTACAGGAGACATCTAATCAAATTGTGTCAACGTCTGATGACAATTTTGATGACAATTCAACACCAAATTAATACTGTAAGTATTATTTTATTTTGGAAAGTCTTTTGAAATATAATTTTTTAATATTCATTAATTTGTTGATACTACATTTCTTAGGAGGAATCTAATGTTGGGACACAACTTACAGAAAGAGAGATGTTAGTGGAGAATAACGTTAAGGACTGGAGTGATTCTAGCTCAGATGAATGGATTCCTCTTGAAGATCAGCTGTACTTGTCAGATTCTTCTGATAATCAAGATTCTTTGATATCTCAAGGAAGTTTAATTGGACAAACTAATCCAACAAAAAGAAAACGAGGTAATGGACCAATGCAAGGAAAATTAAGGAAAGAGCTAACTGAAAAACGTAGAAAAGGAGAAGCTTACACAACCGCCAAAGGTAAATATGTGGAGGAAAAATTACAGAAACCTGTGTTAGAAAATTGTCGATCAAAGTGTAAAACAAAGTTGGAGAACATAGATGCATCACGATTTTACAAAGATTATAGAAATCTTCCATCTCGTGATGCCCAAAGACAGTATTTAACGAGTCTTTGCATTATAAAGCCAAAATCTAGGTCAATAACCAACACACCTATTCGAAATCGTCAAGTATCTGTTGTTTACAACTTGGAAGCAAATGGTACATTAATTCCTCTATGTAAAGCTTGTTTCATCTTCATTTTTGGTGAAACCAGGGGATTTGTTAACGATATTGTAAAGTCAAAAAAAAAATCAGAAAGCAACATCATACAAACTTCGAAGACCGGAAACCATTCTCCTGGTATAAAGAAACCACAAAATGAGTTAGATTACGTTAAAAATCATATTCACAGTTTCCCGATGTATGAGAGCCATTATAGTAGATGACATACTACTAAAAAGTACCTTGGAAAAGAGCTGAATTTGAAGAAAATGTACAATCTCTATTTGGAGAAGTGGAATGTGGGTTGTAATGCTCAAATTCCATCAGGTAATCCAGTGAGTGAGACGCTACATAGAAAGGTATTTTTGGGCGAAAACCTTAAATTTAAGAAACCTCAAACCGACACATGCAAAACGTGTGATTCATTTGACATGAAAATTAAAACTGCAAAGGACGAAAATCAAAAGATGGAAGTTGAGTCTCTTCGCAACAAACATCAGATTATGCCTGATTTCCACTATGAAATGAAAAGAAAAGACAAAGATTTGTCACTCCAGTCAAAGGGAAGAATAGTAACTGCAGTGTTTGATCTCCAAAAATGTTTGGAGACTCCGCACTTGTCCACTAGCATTTCCTTCTACAAACGTAAGTTGTGGACGTACAATTTGATAGTTCGAAATTGTGCTACTGGAAAAACAAGTTGCTTTATGTGGCATGAGGGAGTTGCTCAAAGAGGAGCTAATGAAATAGCATCTTGTCTGTACAAGTTTATACTGAATCTTCCAGACACCACAGAAAACCTGATCCTGTACTCAGATACGTGTCCAGGCCAAAATAGAAACAGCATATTACCTGTTATGTTCATGGACGTAATCCATAAAAAAATTATTTAAAGGGCATTGAACACAAATTTCTTGTACCGGGACACACTCATTTAGAGTGTGATACTGACCATGCACTGATAGAAAGATTCAGGAAAAAACACGAAACTATGCTGTCTTTTCCACAAGACTGGATGACACTTGTCAGGATGACAAGTGTCAATTTTATAGTACATTCGATGACAAAAAATGATTTTTATTCATTTTCCAATCTATTAAGTGAACAATTTGTTAAGAGGACTGTAGATCTTAATAGAGACACATTCAATTGGACACAAATTTTCCACATAAGAATTTGCAAAAAGGACTCAATAGAAGAGTTTGAATTTAAATATAGTTTGGATGAAGACATGCCATTTAGAAGATGTTCCTTGAAAAGAAGAGGAAGGCAGAGTTTTCAAAATGCATTAACAATTTTATACCCAAATCCCCTTCCCATTGAGAAAAAAAAATATGAAGACATTATGGATTTGTTGCAATTTTTGTATCCTGTTTATCACGATTTTTATAAAAACCTGCAAAGTGATAATACAGAGGAAGCTGTATCAGACAGTGAAGACAATTATGATGAAGCTGATTAATTTAGTTATACAAAATTATTAATATGATGTTCTATTTTTAGTAGAAATAAAGTTTCTTTATGTACCTAATTATTGTATTTTTTAAGAATTAACCAAGTTCAAAACCAATATAATATTACCTACATTAAAACCATAGCTATACATTATTTGAATGAATACACCTTTGGGATTAAACTGAGTCTACTATTTTGATTATTTACTCCTTATGTTATCAAGTAAAATGCTGAGAGTTTAGTAATTAATGGTAAGAAAGGTTGTTCTCTAACTAGTATTCCTTTGGTACACTTATGATAAGTATCATTTTATGTACTTTTCCCAGATACTTAAGTTTGGTCTATAAATGATAAGTGTCGTAAACCACAAAAAAATTTATATATGCGAATATTAACAAGTTTGGAATAAATACCATGATATTTGTAACCCTCTAATACAAACAACATTTATTTTCCACTATTACCCGATTTATGGCAACAAATTTCAAACTCTTCTTCTGCAAAATGTCAAATTTGCACTTATCATAAATCATGGACCTAAATAGAGTAATGGACAGACACTTTGGTAAACATTTTGTAGCTGCGCGGGGAGGGGAATGACGACCATTTTGTAAGAAATAAATTTTGTTCGGTGCGTCGCATTTGGGCTGCGTTCAGACAGTCACCGAGTGATCAGTCGACGACGCATATTTTGAAAGTACCTATACAATGCCAGTACGCATTCATAGTGTTCATGTACTGTATGTTACTATGTTTTCAAAATGTGTAACAAAATAAGAATTATAGTCTCAGAAAATATACTCGATTTCTGCGTAATTGTCATTTATAATTTCTGACGCTGATTCAGTGAATTCGTTTGGATAAATTTAGGATATAAACTTGTAACAAGTATTTGGGAAGTATACAAGCTCAGAAAGTTAGATAATGGAATAATTAAAAAAAAAAGTATAAAGCAATTAGTTATAAACTAATCAAGTAGTTATTACTTTAACTGTTAATTTTAAAGATACCTATTAAAATAATTTATTCCTTCGTTAGAGACAAAAATATTTTTATCATTTAAAAGAAACACAAAAGTACTTGAATGCTACTATAAAAAGGCGCCAGTCAAATAATAATAAAAATATTAATTATTTAAATATATTCATAATTTACGTCTTTTACACGTCGGCGAATTTAAGAAATTATAACAAAAAGTAAATCCAAAAAAAAATTTTTTTTTAAAGTTATAAAAGCAATAAAAAAAATAATAAAAAGACGTAAAAAATAATGGCGCCATTACGATAACATTGGGTCATAAAACGCTCTAAGTTATTCACGATTATCCGGATTACATTCACCACTCACTGCAACTTCATGGTCGTTCAGGTCAAACGACGCCGAGTGACATTTATGCTCCCATGAACCAACCCTTGTATTTGTATGTTTAGTTGTTTTAAAAATGTTTCAAGTTTTTGCACATCAGTTGAATTTTTCATATCGGTTTTTGTTTTTATATCTAGAAGAATAGGAATCATCTTATTAACATGGTGATGTGCGCTATAAATGGTTGTGGTTATAAATCCAATCCAACTTTCGCAGGAAACAGGATTGTCATATTTTCGGTAAGTTGTTTTGTATTGTAGTTTTTATCTTAATATATTGCGATTTTAAAGTGTTATATCAATGTTTTAAAGTCGTTTATATTATAATTCGTATACTTATAAATGATCATAATAATGTTACAAACGTTCTATATAATTATCTGTCCTTATTCTCCTATATCTACACATGTAACTTGTTTTCCATTCTGTCATCTGACAATACAAAGAACCTACAATCTGATGTTTGGTTTGTTTACCCGTTAGAATGAAATGTTTCATGCATACAAATCTGATCAGGTTAATGATATTATCGCATGTTTATAAACAAAATCATTTTTTGTAGTTTTCCAAAGGATCCAGAAAGGAGAAACTGGACATTATCCAATATTTGACACCAAGTAAACGTAGTGTTTTGTGTTCAAAAACATCTCGTTTTTCTGCGAGGTTGGAGAAAAACGTCATTCTTACGAAATATCCTGAGTTTCCCGCTCATTTGCAAGTTCGTGTGTTTTATATTATTCATTTAGATATATCCTTCAATTGTCATTCATTCTCTCCATATTGTGTGTATATGAAAACAAAGTTTAAAAATAAATGATAATTTTGAAATGAAATACTCAATTTTATTTACTCATCCTATTCCCTATTTCATCAAGTATATGAAAACATTAATTTATGTGGCATTGTAATTATTTTAAGAAGTAAATATAATGTTTTCTGATACTGTGAATAATTTCCATACATTGCCCATACAAATGTTAAATAAAGTATTTCCTACAAAATGGCCACCGTCGATTTCCCTTCCTCACTTTTTGGCTTCGCTGTCATTCATACAAATTACTATAAACGTTCCATCCCCTACCTACATACATCCATGTCATAAATTGACCAATGGCCACAGATATATAATACATACCTACTCTTTTAGATGATACATAGAAACTAAAATATAATACATAAATATATAATACATACCTACTCTTTTAGATGATACATAGAAACTAAAATATAATACATAAATATATAATACATACCTACTCTTTTAGATGATACATAGAAACTAAAATATAATACATACCTACTCTTTTAAGTAGTTACTAAAATACTAATAATAATAATAATAAACTATGAATAAATAATACATACATACAAATATATATTAAAATACATACTGTGAATATAATACATACATATAAATACATAGATACCAAAATACATACTTACGGGAAAAATAAATAAATAAACTAACAAAAAAAATAATTATAAATGCGAAATATAAAGCAAAACACATGTTGGGAAATTTATAATTACAAAAATTAACAAAAATGCAAAAATAATATGCCGAATCGTGATGAAAGCGCGCGCTCATATGAACATCAAATGGACTTTACATTAGTATCAAAACAAGCGTTAACGCGCGTCTTGAGAATTTTTCTCTAAGCGCTGCGTTGACGCGCGTTATGTGAACGGTTGTATGGTAAATATAAGGATTTCTTGACGCGCGTCAATATTTTGCCATGTGAACATAGCCTAAGCAATTTATAAAGTGATTCTTAGTATCAAATATTTAAATTCAATACTTTGAGAATAATATTCCACGCCAATAAAAAGTCCAAACTACAATTTTAATGCCTTAACCTGTAAAGGTGTACCAATGCACCGGTGCGTGCAAGAAATATTATGGGATCTGGAGTACGCACGAACCGGTGCGTTTGATCCAGTAATATTTTTTTTACCTTTTGTGCTAAATCTGGACAATTTAATTAGTTTTTAGTACCTATATTAGTTTTTGTTGAAAACAAATAAAAATAAATATTTTTAACAATAATAAATATTCCTATGTTGAACCCATTGTTGACAATACTGTTTATTGTTATTATATTACAAAATTGTTTATGTTATATAACTCTGTTATTAATTTTTGAGAGTTGGTTCCTTATAAACATTTATTCTAGGGATTATTTTCTATAATATGCAGTATAAAAATATTCAAAAAGTGAAAGTTGAATTAATTCACTCTGCCATTCACTTTTATTTTTTCCTTATTCACTCACGGACAGGTTAATGAACAGTTTTAAAAGAGTATGCTTAAATAAAAATGTGCGCACATGTCTCTTTTTGAATATGCAACGACGGTATGTTAGAGCGTTTTTTGCATTTTATTGTAAATTTTGTTAGTTTTTTACTTTGTTTTTATTTGATGATCACTTTTTTAAACAAATATTTAGAGAGTGATATTCCAACATTTTATATAGGCCATTTTGAGTCAATTCTTACTTTTTTACATATTGGTAATGAAAATTTTGAGCCATAGTTATAATGGATACTATAGACAAATTTGAGTGATATTAAAAAAAAAAGAACATAAACCTCAGTAAATGGGATTTCGAGTATTTATTGTAACTCTATAAAAGTGTTCGTTTTTTCTGCAACCAAAGGTTGATGATGCATGTAACCCATATATGATTTTTCATAGGAAAACTGCATTAAATACTAAAATAGTTTTTTTTTTATTATTTTTTATGGAATAATCAGTATGATATTTATATAATGTGATACTAAGAAAAATAATTTCTAATGGTAAAAAGAACTCACTCCATTAGGACCATACACACTAACAAAAACTCACTACATTACAGGTTAATGTGTTAACAAAAATAATTGATAAGATTAACATTAGGAATATAATTATCTGTAAGCGTCTATAATACTATTGTTAGATATTTCTATGAAAGTTTGAGTATGAAAGAGAATGAAAGATGCAATGATGGTGGTGTAAAAGGGACCTAGAATAACAGGGTGCCTGGAAGTGGAAAGTATGAATGTTAGGTTGAGAACTCGCAGTCGTGTGAGATTTATAATATGTGTGTTACGTAAGTCAAGTCGTCACGTTACTCTATTGTAAATGTCTTTGTATTGAATAAAAGGGTTTAATTATAACAGTCGTGCAACTCAACTCAACACAAACACAGTTAATCTAATACTATACATTTTGAGAAGCTCCGGCGGGCGTTGCAAACGCCGTTATACTCGTATCAGTGATGTTCACTGTGTATTCATCCAGGTATAAAAACTGTTGTATTGAAAACTAAGGCTAGGGTTAATTCGCCTTTCTTCCTCTAATCCCCTCATGTATAGAAACATAACATCTTTTAAACAATTCCAAACTGCATATTCTGGCGACGGGCCGAATCTCGTACCATATGCAAAGGCATGAGCCAAGTCTCTGCCCGACTGTACGCAGTGAAATGGAGTAAAACTTTCACCTCACTTAGTTACAGTATACAGTGCTTGTCTCCATACAATTTTTTCAATCCATCATAGTGTTTGTCATGTGCTCTGATATTCAGTGGGACTTTGACTTTGAAGTTTGTATTATGTATAATAAAAATTTATTGTATAAACTGTTTGTGTCCCTTAAGATTGTAAATAATGAAATGAAATCTCTTTTTGTAGTAATTTGTTTATGTAATCAACATGACATTTCCAACAGATTGATTGTTTGTGGTAAATCTTGTTTAGTGTTTATGTAATCAACATGTACACAGTAGCCATTACATAAAAATATATCATGACATTTCCAACAGATTAATTTTGAGGTAAGGAGGTGGTGTTGTTTGTGGTAAATCTTGTTTAGTGTCTATCTCAACTTTTTCCAAAGAGGAAAAACTTACAATTTTTCCATTTAATGTTTTGTCTAGTAAGTTTCCATGTTCTGGTAATTTACTATCATCTTTCATATCACTGTTGTCGTCATCAGGTTTTTTAATGTAATTTTTCAAAAAAGTACCAACCAAAATCGCATGACCTGCAGATGCAACAACTGCCACAACACCAAAAAATTGGAATGCTGCTCTTCCTCCCAAATGTTTGTAGAGCTGTCCACCTAAGAGAGAGCCCACAGCAAATCCTGAAAAAATATACAGTTAGCTATATAAGTGTTCCCCTAATTATTTTACTCCGGCACATGCATTCATTACGAGACATCTACAGACAATTAGTGTTTCATAGCTGCCATCAATAAATATTGCATTCATTGTAGTTATTGTACTAAACCTGCCATTAGCTCAAACAACAACAAAATAAAAGAAACGTATTTATGTTCATTAACTGTGCCTGCAAAATACTATACTATACCCTCACGCCGTATCCCAGGTGGGGTAGGCAGAGAGAACGGAACGCCATGTTGATCTACACTTCTTTCGCTTCCTCTACATTCATCCAGTTTCTCATACATGCACGCCGATTCCTCTTACTTAACACGCGACCGTCCTTGAGAATTTGATCCACGTGGTCAAGCCACGTAGTTCTTGGACGTCCGCGCTTTCTCACACCCTCTCTTTCAGATAAATAAACCCTCTTCGTTAATCTTACACCATCCATTCGCTCCACATGACCAAACCATCTCAATTTATTTACACGCATTCTATCCACAACACTCCTCTTGCATCCACTAATTCTTCTAATATCCTTCCTCACTCTATCACGCAATGTTTTACCTACCATTCTCCTCAGTGATTGCATCTCCACTGCATTTATACCACTTTCGTCCTTCTTCAGCCATGTCCAAGTTTCGCTTGCATACATAAGTGTCGGTATGAGGTTGGCGTTGTGCACCAGCATTTTAGCCATGTTCGAGACATTGCTATTGCTAACAATAGATCGAAGTGCACAGTTCACTCTCGCACCAGGCATTTTTCTTTTTTCAATGTCCCTATATATACTTCCTAAATATAATATTCGTCCACTTGCTCCAAACATTCATTTTCAACCTTTATTTCACACATTGTTCTTTCAATCTCTCTTTCAAACCCCAGCACTTTCTTCTTTGACACATTCATTTTCATCCCATTCATACTGCAACTTTCATATACAACTGACACAATCTTTTGTAAATCACTTTCACTCTCAGCTATTAAGGGCCCGTTTAGCAAAAACGGTAAAATATTCAATTCTCAACAAATTTGATAGAAAAACTGTCAAAACTTGTTGACCCTTGCGAACATATTGATTTGATAAAATAAAAAACAAATATTTACACCGATATTACTTTTTTACTAAAAAATAAATAAATCGCAAACTGACGAGATTTATTTAGGTTCTCTTTGTTATATCAAAATACAAATTATTTGTATAATATATATATTTTTTATTCATACTATCAAGCATTTAAATACTATAGATTTTAACAAACTTTTTTTAGTACACAAAAAATTGAGTTCATGTGGTGATTTTTGGTTTCAAAATATGAGAAATTTTATGAATTTTTTTTTTATCAATATCCATGAAAAAACAAAAAAAAAATAGAATTTATTGTTCTATAATTGTAATACCTATCTAAGTATTCGTAATATTTAAAAAAAAAAAACACTTATTTGTAGTATATCCACGGTGACTTTTTATTGGACGCGAGCCGGCTTTCAAGAGCTTCCGCTCTCATCATCAGGCTGGCGAAAAGTGCCACTTTTCGCCAGCCTGATGATGAGAGCGGAAGCTCTTGAAAGCCGGCTCGCGTCCAATAAAAAGTCACCGTGGATATACTACAAATAAGTGTTTTATTTTAATTAATTCAATATGAATTTCCACCAAGTACCGTCGGTTGAAAATATCAACTTTATTAAAAAAAATGAAAATTTGTAGGATTCTCGTGCATTTATGCACCAAAAACACCCCCGAATTTGATTTTTAGAAATATGCTTTTTTATAAACGAATACTATGAAGTTAAAATCAAGTTTTTTTTTTAAGTGAAAGTTTGATATTGGTAATTAATATTTGTTTTCATATTTTATTAAATCAAAATGTTCGTAGGGTCAACAAGTTTTGAGAGTTTGTGAACCAAACTTGTTGAAAATTGAATGTTTTATCGTTTTTGCTAAAGGGGCCTCTTAATACCAAATCATTTGCATACATCAATGCATTCAAACGGTTTCCATTCGGTTCAACGCCAACATCCATCTCTTACAAAGGTCGCATACAGTAGTCGAAGAATACGTTGAACAGCCACGGAGACATGAAACAACCTTGCTTCACTCCTTTGGTGAGGACAAACCACTCGGAGAAGGCGTTATTTACCCACACGCAGGCGGAGCTCCCAACGTAGAGCGAAGAAATTGCGTGGATCAACTGGCCGTTCAACTCTCGATCCACACAATCATATGCTCTCACCAAATCCATGAACGCACAGAGAAGCTTCTGGTGTTTACCCAGAAGCTTCTCTACGACCATTCGTAGGGAGAAGATCTGATCAGTGCACCCTCTTACCATTCAAAAAAGCTCCTTGTGCATCCCATATCTTACACTCTGTTGCCCTATTGAACTCAGCAAGCTAATAGCCCGATAACTCCCACATTCAAGCCTAGAACCTTTTCCCTTATATAGCGGACACATGATAGCCGCCCGCCAGTCCTCTGGAGTAACGCCTTCTTTCCAACAGTCTTTCTTTCGTTCTCTTCCTGTATATTCGCATCTTTCAGTTTTTAATAAAAAAATTCTTACAGTATTTAATAAAACTTCATAACTATTAATACAATAAGGGGCGATTTAATAAACACTACATAAATTTCCGTAATGAATACGAGCAGTTAACAATAATTACCATAGGCAATTGGCCACATTAGATAAAATTGTAAATTAGTATGAAAGAAACGCAACCACAATTTATTTTAATTTTTCTTGCACTATTTTCTTAGATATTAGCTTTTAAAAATGTAATTTTCTCGGAGTGATCAAAAACGATATGGCGGCACTGTGACGTCACGGAGTCCAGTGAGTCATAATAACTTTCGCACCACAGATTATAATCTCATACACATCAGCTGTCAAAAGCCATTTAAAGTGTTTTGCCAAACGTCAAAAATATTGGATTTTATCTTTGGAAATTCTCCACAATTTAGATATTTACAAAATTTTAACTGACATATTTAAACTGACGTGTTTTCCGACTTTAAATTTACTTGATTTGATCATTTTTATTAAAATCCCCCACGACTGCAAGTAGCCCATTTTATAAATGTTTTTTATCAACGGACAGCTGTCAGAAATAGTTACGAGCCGTAATCATTAAAAGTCGTAATACTGGTAACAAATTTTAACACTTGTTTGTAGTTTATGAAATACATCTATGATTCAACTGTCATTTCTGATAAACAAATTCTGTGTGGTGCCTCGTGTTTTTGGTGTTTGAATGCTGTCGGAGTGTTTTTTTTTTGGATTTTCTAAATCTGTTCACTATTTAACAGTCACAGGTAAGCATGTCTGCCACATACATATGTTTAGTTAACTTCAATAACATTTGATCGCTAAGCATTTAGTAGATGGAACAGTTTTGCGGTGAATTTAATCACATTCTTTATTTTGACAAATGTATTAAATAAAATATTTGTTTCTCATACAATTTATTCCTTATTTATAGATATGGACAAGAGGAAAAAAAGTTAAAAATTTTACAGGGGAAGAGTTAAGCTTACTTTTAACCCTGATCGAGGGGTCTCCCGGCTTGACCAGTAAGAAAATAGATGGCGTGAGCAACTCAACAAAGGAGTCACTTGGGGTCCAACTGGCTGAAAGTTTCAATGCCAATGGTTCCTTCCACAGAGATCTGTCCCAAATAAAATTAAAATGGGACAATTTGAAAAAGAGTGCCAAGAAGCGGGCTGCAGGCATAAATCTTAATAACAGGTTCGTTTGTATAATATTTTCATAAATAATAATAATTCTTCTAATAAATTATCATTCTGTTTCTAATAAACTTCCGTGTTGCTAATTATAAATATTTTACGGGGCCACTGGAGGGGGAAAAACCCAAATCCAGCCAGATCCCATTTTGGACTGGACCATATCAATAATGAAAATTGATATGTATGTGGGTCCACCCAGCCATTTTGATGATGACGTGAGTATGGTCCCCATTATGGAGACAGAGGAAGTTTTGGAGAGAATTGAATCTATCGAGCGGCAAGTAAATGAACCTTGCACATCTTTCCCAGCTGCTGCCACCAACGTATGTACCAAGGAGCCTTCCATATCTTTAGTGGCTGCCGAGATGTGTGCCGATGATCCCTCCATATCGACAAAAAACTGGCAACGTGTGGAAAGATTGGAATCCCGCAGAGTTGCGGAGACCCAAAAGCCAGAAGTTGGTGGACAAAAAAAGAAAAACCTAGAAGACGAAATGAAACATTCAATAATCGACAAGAATAAAGCCATACAGACATATTACAACAGAAAACTAGAAATTTTGAATAAAAAAAAAACAGATTTTTTAATTTTCAATTTGGTACTTAGCATAAATCTATTTATAAGACTATTTTTAAGACTCAAACATTATTAATTTTTTTACAATCTTTAACAATAATTTAAATTTTCTTTCATATATACCTGTGTTACTCAACACTGTAAATTTCTCTATTAATAATTATTACTGTAATCTAGCCATAGAGGTAGAGTCTCGGCCTCGTGAACAAGGGGTCCGTGGTTCGATACCAGATGCCGGTCAACTCCCCTTTCACGACACAAGCTTTTATTAGTTTACTGTAAAAAGTGTATAAGGTTGTATTTGGCTTTATAACAAACAAAACCCAGATATATCTTTTTTAAAAAATAAAAAATCCAGAGCTGAAGAAAATGTTACACAGAAGCCAGAATGAGCACTTGCGAGGACACAGCCTGAAACTGATAAAGGAAAGATTCACTCAGAACCTTCGAAAACATTTCCTCATAAACCGAGTTGTGGATGAGTGGAATATGTTGGAATATGGTGTATTGCTCCAAAAATATTAACCTTCACTGTCTTATGATGTAAACCATGTTGACATTGCCTTTCGTAGCTATGCTTACGCGGATGACAGAATTTTGATCGGTTTTTGCAAACCTGATCAGAAAAATTATCTCAAGGCCCGGACCGTAGAATGTATAACAAACTTATCTAATCTAATGGCAAAGAAACGTCTGAAGTTGAATCCAGCTAAAACGGAATTCTTATGGGTCGCATTACCTGGCCGACAACATCTCTTGGATATAGATCCCATCTCGATAGCCAACACGGATATTCTACCGTCCAGTAAAGTCTCGATACTTGGGGCACGAATCGATAGCGCACTGTCTATGGAGTCCCAAATCTCAAAGACGGTGAGCTCCGCATTTTACCACATCCGCGAAATACGCTCCGTGTCGAAAAACCTCACTCCTGATAGCATTAAAACATTAATCTCTGCTTTTGTGGTCTCTAGACTTGACTACTGCAATATACTATATGTAGGACTGCCGCAAATTCAACTGAATTGTCTACAAATGGCATTCAATAGCGCTGCAAGGCTTGTTTTCCGTGAAGATAAGGGTTGCCACATCACACCTTTGCTGGAAAAGTTACACTGGTTAAGAGTAGGTGAAAGGGTCCAATACAAACTGTGCCTTATAGTCTACAAAGCTTTGAACAAAATGGCACCTCAGTCACTTTCTGAACTCTGTGTTCTCAAAACACCTGCAAGTAGACCTCTACGCTCAGCTAAGACATCCACCAACATGCTGGACGAAAACAACAGAGCAAACAAGTCCTGCTTCTATGATAGGGCTTTTGGCGTCACAGGACCCGTCATTTGGAACCAAAAAACCAGCCGATTACAACGTTCAGGAGCAAGCTGAAGACTTCGCTCTTCCAACATAGTTTCCCGCGCCCTTGAAATGGATACTCCATTAAACGGCGCCGAATAAATCATCCAATATAATAATAATAATTGCCCCTCATTATGTGAATATCTTTGTAAATACGCTAATCCTATTTATGATAATTTAACTAATCCTCCGCCATATATTTGTTAATTGAATAAAAGAATCACGGAATAAAAATATTTATTGGTTGCAAGTTGCAACACAATAAAATATTTCATATTTGTATTTATGACACACACAAACTGTTTTTTAACTATGTAATTTTTAGTTCGCATTAACTTATAACTAAAATAGCATTAACTTATTACAGTTAACCCTCACGTAACCACGTGGTAAATTGAGTTTCCACTGCCAATTTAAAGTAGATTTTCTCAAAACCTATGCATCCCAATATTTTCAAAAAAATTGTAATCCTCCATTGAAATGTTCTCAATACTTCTCAATTAAAAAAAATGCAAAAAATTTCTTTCTTCATCCCAAAAAAAAATATTTTTGAAAGACTGTCCTTACTTTCATCCGTGTCAAGGTAGAATTTGAATTGCTAATATTTACAACTTTATCAAAAGTGACAAATTCTCATTGTTTTGAACATATTATATGTTTGGCTAAGTGCCTTTTGTCTTACGTAAAATGATACCCCCTTGGTAGATGGCAAAGCAACACGAAACGTAATAATATTACTTAAAACTATGAAAATATTAACACTTTATCAAAAGGATCAATTATTTATACGCACTTGTTGCGTTGAGCATTATATAAATAATATAAATTTTACTAAAAGTCTTTTTACTATACACTATACCTATATCACAAAGTTATAATTATGTTGAGATCTTATTGCCATAATCATATTCGTTGGTTTGTACAGAGTGTCTCGTATATGTTTCATATTTGCAGTTAAATAATAAACCGTCAATTTTATTGCTGTACAGTGAATATCACCGTTATTGTTATTTTATTGGAATCCTGGTAACAGAATCTACGTTGTATACATACATACATGTATGCAAGCGAAACTTGGACATGGCTGAAGAAGGACGAGAGTGGAATAAATGCAGTGGAGATGCGATCACTGAGAAGAATGGTAGGTAAAACATTGAGTGATAGAGTAGGAAATGAGGGTATTAGAAGAATGAGTGGATGCAAGAGGAGTGTTGTGGATAGAATGCGTGTAAATTTGCTTGTTTGTTATTGTTATCTGTTACTGTTACTGTTATCAATGTACAGTAAAGAATAAATAAAATAAAATAAAAAATAAAAAATAAATAAATTGAGATGGTTTGGTCATGTGGAGCGAATTGATGGTGTTAGATTGACGAAGAGGGTGTATTTATCTGATAGAGAGGGTATGAGAAAGCGCGGACGTCCAAGAACTACATTGCTTGACCACGTGGATCAAATTCAACAATTTATATAGCGCCGTTTTGTAAAGTTTCTATCCCTCATACCTCAAAAATAACAATATACTGTATTTTCATTTTTCACGCAGTTGAGTGTCAGTTTTTAATGTTCTCTATTTTTTGTTAAAATTATAGTTAGTGTTTACAAAAATAATTCGTTACATAATTGTAATAATTCGTAGTATAATATTAGTTCTTCTTCCAATAATGCATAATATTAGTTGAGTAGAAATCAAAGTGAAAGTTGAAAAATAGAAATCAAGAACTTACCTATATACCAATTGAATACTAATAACAATGACTGGAAGAAACCTAACTGATGCAGATATTGAAAAATACTTAGAAAATAGTGATTTGGAATATGAACCACGAAAAAAGAGTATATGAATTGTTTTACAAAATCAAATATTTTTATAATTAAATAAATTATTATACACGCTGTATAACAAGTGTGAACACGACCCGTGCATACTACTGCAAGTAGGTACAATACGTCGTTATGTCTAGACAGGACGAGACAGGCTCACATTTAGCGGTTGCTGTCTCATCATTCTATGTCGGAAACGCATGGTTCCAGAAAAAAGCTGATAATGATATGTTTTTCACATAATCCATGTATGTTATAGATATCGATCGATTCCTAATGAAATTCTCTACAAGATGACATAAATTAAATTTTGATTCATCAAGCCATAAGCTTGATATTTATAGATAAAGTTAGCGGTAAACTGAATTTACCACATGGGGCCGTATGTTTTGTTTTGAACACGGTAATTTAAAGGTTAATATACCACAAAAATTATTTTTATATAGCTCAAGTGGTTTCAAAAATATGGTGTTTTGAAATTTTCATGAAAAAAAAATTAACCGGTTTTTAGATATATAGTTTTAAAATATGGATTTTTAGGTCGAAGGGGTGTCATTATTTTAATTATAAAAAAATTAGCGTTACTTTTGGACATTTCAAAAAATCAAAAACATCGAGCAACGATTTTTCCATTTTTTTATTGATTTTGTTTGGATCGATACATAAACAATTTTTAGACAATTCACTCCTTTTAAGCAACTTAATGTTTGTGTATGGAGTATTATTTCATTTATTTATTTGTCATTTTATCAAAAATATTTCCATTATTGTTTTATTTTTTGCTACATTACGCTCATTGATCACATTTTATGATTATTTTAGATTAAAATATTTTATTCCCATTTATTTATTTATTTATTTATTCAATTTACGGCTCATATAGCCATTTACAATATATATACATATATAAACATACAAATTCACAAATTGGTGTTAAGTAATTCAAATATATATAACCAAAATAATAACAACAACAAAAATGCAACCAAATATCATCAATAAAAACAACCATGTATAAATAAATGGATGGGCACTATTTATAGACAATTCAAGTTAGTAGGCATCCATACGAACAATCACACAATACAGCAATTATTAATTTACTTGTCACAAATTACAAAGCAAACATATAAACTTTGTTATTATTCTAATATTTCTTTTTTTTATACGTCTCAACATTCAAATTATAGAGACAAATCAAATTATGGAGAATAAAAAACCAATCTGCAACTATTAAAATTGCAACATTCAATTTAAATTGTACAAAGAGAAAAAAAAAAAAACAATTGTCAATAAAATAAAATATAAATCAAAACAAAACAAATACACATTTAAAATAATAAATATAATACGTTAAAACATTTATAATGAAGGCACATCTTGTATAGTGAATGACATTGAAGGTAGCATCAATAATAATTAACACACACACACACACACACACTCACACACCTCAATCAGAAACTCACAAGCCACAAACAATAAAACAGTTTCAATAGAAATAACAGGTGCTTCAACTTACATACTTAAAAAGTCAACAATAAACATTTAGGTAGGCACCTACACAATAATTATGAATTATATATGTACTTGTGTATAATAATGTTTAGTTAGGTACATCCATATTATTCTGTTGACTTTTAGAGATTGACATATTTATGTGTGGATTAAGTGTATGTATAAGATCAATAATATTTATTAGCTTTTATGAACCTCTCCAATAATAACTTCATATTGATCTTTAAATTATATATCTATGTACCTAGCCTTATGTTCAAAAATGTTTAGTTATATGCATAATGTTTATTTTTAATTCTGTTAATAATTTTGAGTATCTATACATTAGAATGCCTTATTTATTACATATGATCATATTTCTTATCCCGTGGAGAACCCGGTAAAGAATTGGTCTCCCACTCTTCTCCATAAGTTTTCGAGTGTCCTGTAAAAGGCAGGTGTTCGAAAAAATAAGACATTTTACATCTTAAATTCAGCGATGAGGTTTGCCACCCATCCTGAATGTCTTGATTTTATATTGGCACGGAGAAGACAGCTTGCATATTTTATATGCAGCTGGTCTGCTGGCTACCCCACTTGTGGGATATGCCGTGATGGTATAGATAGATCATATTTCTATACATTAGAATGCCTTATTTATTACATATGATCATATTTCTGGTGGAATAAATATTAATTTCATGTTGTGTATATACAATAATATATTTTATTTGAAACACCTTGTCCTTGTCGCATATATTTCAAATATTTATCTGTTGGAGAGTGGTGAACATTAGATCATTACGCACTCGTGTCGTTTCATTCCTTCATTAGTGTGCTGCTGTTCTAGGCGCCGAATGGACTTGTGGATTGTTACTCAATTTTATGACAGTGTCATGTTCTAATGTTTTTCCATTTTTCAGTCCTTTTAATATAATATTTGATGCATATATTCACATTTGTATGTAGATAAAATATTCCATTTTTATGACTAAAAACAAATAATTCAATAATGTACACTTAGTGTACTTGACTGGAGCGCGTGGATTTTTTTAGCACATTAAGGGAAAGATTAATAAAATAATGATACTGCCACCAGAAGTATCGTCCGTGTCTATTTACATTTATTGGTGAGCGACGTTGTGTGCAATACTTTAAGTATTATTACACTCTATCTGCACATTTTTCTATCAACTGAGTAAGTAGCTATTATGAAATCAACCATTAGGTGTAAATATATTATATACATTTTAATGAAGGTGTTACTCTAACTTTATAATATGGTCCTTTTCCTATTTCTAATAATTTATTATAGATTAACCTAGAAATTAACTTAAACATAGATAATTGTTACCATAAGTAAAAACAATCACAATATTTTGAACTAAGTGTAGTTGACCAAATATTAATAATAAATAAATAAATAAATAAATAAAGCTTTATTGGCATCAATATATAATGTGTACATGTTTTTTGTTCCAATAAACTACCAAAAGGCGGGCTTATCGCATATGGGATTTCTTCCAGCCAACCCGAAAAAATAAAATAATAAATAAATAAAAATAAAACAATAGAAAAAACATATAGATAAAAGTAAATAAAAACAAGATGCTAAAAAAAACTACAAATGAGATATATAATAAAAACAAGATAAAATATAAAAAGCACACATACAACAAGAATAGGAAGGGAAGGGGAAAGGGGAAAAGGAGAGGATCTGCTCGGCGTAATTATTACGTGAAAGTTTAAAAAGTAAAAAAAAAAAAGAATTCGAAAAATGTGTATGAAGACTAGAGACAATTAATTTGTTTACGAAATGAATATAATGTTGAAGAAGTACGAACCTTATGTGGGAGTCTGTTCCAAAGCCTCGCACCATGAACAGTAAATGAATCCGTATAAAAACTAGAATGATGAGGTGGGATGGATAGAAGATTATTTGTAGCTGAACGAAGTGACAAACCGTGTGATTGTAAGAAGACAAATCTTTCCTTTAGATAAGAGGGTGTGACTGGATCGAAGAGAATTTTAAAAAGAAGAGAGAGAATATGAACATCTCTACGCTGGGCTATTGTCTTCCAGCCAAGGCGCTGCCGGAATTCAGAAATGTGATCACGCTTTTTTAGACCAAAGATATACCGAATACATGAATTCTGGAGGCGTTCCAGCTTATTCAGCGCCTCAACTGAGAGATCTAAGTAGCATACATCTGCATAGTCAAATATAGGATGAATTAAGGATTGAACGAGAAGTTTTTTTGTGTCAATAGGAAGAAAGTTTTGAAGTCTTTTAAGCGAATGTAAAGAAGCAAATACCATTTTACTGACTTCATTAATCTGCCTCCACCAGGACAACCTATTATCAAAGTATATACCTAAATTTTTGACTGTATCAGCGAAGGGAATAATGGAATCGTTTAAGATCAAAGATGGCAAAGGGGCGAGATTTAGAGACGTCAAAAGCCTGGAACTACCTATAATGATTGCTTGGGACTTTGAAGGATTAACAAGTAGTCCATGCTCCCTACACCACGAACTAATATATTGGAGGTTTTGGTTCATGATTTGAAAAGAAGAAACAATGTTATCAAGATCAAAATGAATATAGAGTTGGAGATCATCTGCGTAAAGATGGTAGGATCCACAAAGCTGGTGAGTGATAGTATTAATGAAGACTGAGAAAAGCAAAGGAGAAAGAATTCCGCCCTGCGGTACACCTGCCCGCAAATCAGTCCAGTTGGAGGTTTGAGTTGATAAACACACTCTCTGCCTTCTACCTCTGAGGTATGAGTTTAACCATTCCAAGGCACCTCCTTTAATATTGAGAGACTCCAATCGAGCCAAAAGAAGATCATAATCAACACAGTTAAAAGCGTTACTAAAATCTAGCAACGTCAGCAAAGTAAGTTTCCTCCCTTCCATAGCGAACCTTATATCTTCTGAAATTTTAAGCAGGGCAGTAGCTGTACTATGGCCCTTACGAAAGCCGGACTGAAATCGATCCAGAGAGTTGTGAGATAGAAGATAGTCATTAAGTTGTAATATTAATAGCTAAGAAGCGCTACTAACCAACTCCATCATCCATGCCTGCCACAATCCCCTGAAGAGTGGCAGAGAGGCCAGGTGGAGCTACAGCTGCAGCATATCCCACTATAGTAGAGTAGGTCAAGGCATAACTGGGACCTTGCATTATTAACTGAAATAGAATAACACAGGCAGTGCTTTACTAAACTGTTAGGTAACTTAAACTTATGAAATAAATTTACATTATTTATTTATTACACTTTGCTCTCATTCTGGATTTGGTATCAATTGGGATCATACCAAAAACTAATGCGTTGAATCAATCAAACTTTTTCACAAGCAAGCCTTTCTACGTCAGTTTTCAAAATATAATTATGATTATGCAACTCAAGTGTGAAGTTGGCTGTGAAAAACACAATTAATTTCTCTATTAGCACACAAATTACAAAATTACTTTTTGTTTACAACTTTTTGTATCAACACAACTGTGGTAGCACCTTTACTTATTTGAAATGTTTGCTAGTTTTTATCACAAATGTCTTACTTGATTTCATCTAGGACCTTTGTTTTTTGTTCTTGATATTTTCAATTAATAAAAAAAGTTACTAAAATCTAGGACCTTTTTTATAGCCCTTCTAGGACCTTTTATATTCCTTGAATTGGGTATGGGAAATTGGAATAATATCAAGCTTTCTCATATTTTTTAGCAGGCAGCTTAATCAGAAGACATCTGTTTAGCTGTGACTGTAAATAGAAAGATTGTCAACTGACCTCTATAGGCAATATCTGCCAAGGGTTTGTAATGAGCGATATGAGAATGAAACGTATCCCATAACACAACAGACAAAATGTCAGTGTTCTTCCAAAACCAAAACGCTTCAGTATTTTACCTGCAATCACAATACAACATACAAATAAACAATTCATTTACTATTTTTATGTTTGACTCATTATTAATATTTATTGGATTACAATTAATGTAGTATCAAAATTAACCTTGGTGGAATAATTTTATCAAGTAAACCACTTCTAATAAGGTAATCACCTACATGCCTAATACAATATATTAATATTGAAACAACTATCTTTTGTTACACTAACATTTTTCAAATCACATATACTTATATGTACCTACTAGAATTAAGTTATGTACCAGAAAATATAAAAAATATCAATTCTCCACCAAAAGACTCTGCGGCTACTGTCAGCCCTTCAAGAAGTTTTATATTGTTCATGTGTCCTGTTTGTAATGCCAACTCCTCGAGAAACCTGCAAATAATGTAATATACATATGTTAATTCTACAAATCCAAACATTATACTCTGGTGGCGATATTGCACATGCATTTCGGATGAAAATTAGGTCATACAGTCATTCATAATATGTGTTACTACTCTCATACAGGATTTGATGTTGTATTGACTATTTTGTGAAATGGTCCTGATGATACACACGCGCAATGTAGAAACACAACATCTTTTCTAAAATCACAAATTCAAACTGCATATTCATATGCAAAGTCATGAGCCAAGTTTCTGCCCGACTGTTCGCATTGAAACGAAGTAAAAGGTGGTGGTTGGATGAATGAAGTCGCTTTTCAGCGATGAATGCAGTCACCCGCTCTGAGAGGATTGATATGAGAGAATCATAAGAGAAAAAGGTGGAATTGGTGAACGTTACCATGGTGTAAAGCGCTTAAGCCAGCCTAAGCCGATTCGTAAGCATCGGAACAGCTAATACTCTTCTCTACCCTGCAAGTGATGCATAAATTGTGATTTAAACCATACCTATAGTATAATATATCATACTAACACTTTGTAGGTGTAAAATTCCAAGTTGTACAAATAAAAAATCATTTGGCATTTATCATTTATCTCAACTTATCATTATGTATGTACCTAGGTATTTTTAAAATATTTACCAAAACATATAATACACAATGAAACTGTCAAACATCCCAGCAATAACAGCAAAGAACAGGAATATCAGCACTGAAGGACGAGACAAGAGAAGGCTCAGTGTACTTCCCGCTCCTTCTGGACGAGACATATTGGGCAACTGAAATATTAGTTTACACATACATACACTATAATTATAATCTAATATACAAGTAACAATATTATTTTTTGATTATTATTATTATTATTATTGGACAACATTAAAGTGTCGTTTACGTGCCAAAGCATCTCAAGGACACTGTACAATTCATCAATTCTAGGACATGACAGCCACGTCATATTATAAATAAGTATAGATAGAATGAGAATCTCGGATGCATAAAGGTATCCACGTCAGAAGTTACAAATTATATTGAATTACATTGAATATTTTGGATAGAATGTGTGTCCACGTCTAATAGTACTTAGTAAAATAAAAAGTTTCTAGGTCCCTTGTGAATGTCTTAACATCCGCAGCCTGCCTAAGCTTAAGAAACAATCCATTCCAGATAACTCTCACTCTGACATAAGACATTAATGTACAACCATAAGACATTATAAAGAGACTAACACTTAATTATTAAATTGTTTAATAAAATGAATAACATTTATGTAAAAGTCATTAGCCGTTTATTCCATGAATAAATAAATGAATATTTATTTTTATTAGTTTAGTATTACTATCAAGTATAACTAACAAACGACCGGTTTTCAGGACTCCGAGTTCGCATCATCAGGTGGTGTTCTATACTGAATAAAACAAAATAAATATAATAACAATTTACGGAACACAACAACCCATCTTAAATGTGTTACATTATTATGGCATGAATAGAATGAGATGCATGTTTATTATTACATGTAGGAGATGCCATATTGTAGCGATATTTTTGGTATCACTGTAAAGAAGTGATTTTATTCGTTGGCAATACTAGAAATTGATAATGTGACGCCGCGCATGCGTGGTGGCAGAGATTTTTCAATATTGGCGGTCGAAGACAAAGACGCGCTCTCTTTTGTATTTGACTAGCCAAATTAGCACATCACGAAATGTAGTAGTAACATATAAGGTTAATAAAAACCTTCTTAATTAATTTATAAAATAGTTTTAAAAATATGTTCTATTTGTCGATTGACAGTTTCGTTGTAATAATTTATTAAAGTCAGTGTAATTCAGGCCGTCATCGAAAATATGGATGTACGGCTTTAAGTACCAGGAAAGCCTTCAATTATCAGGATGATAACCTTCAGTTACCAGAATAGTAAGCTTTCTTCAGTTATCAGGATGATAAACTTTTTCAATTACCAGGATAATAAAACTTAAGACCAGGAGAATAGAACCTTAAATACCAGGATAGATTCCTTAAGTACCTACCAGGAAAGAATCTTCAATTTCGGGACACGGGAAATAATATGGAATTTGAATGAAGATAAAAAAAATCAGGTTATTCTCATTCACTCTTAATTTTTGTATATTTATTCTAGTGTTAATTTAATTTTTATGATCAAACAGGGTTTGATAATTTGATGAAATAGGTGGTTTCTAAAAGAAACGGTAGAAGTTAAAAATTATGTGCCACAATCATTTAATTTTGAAATTTTGATCTAAAGATTAGTAAAGTTGCCACTTAGTAATGATTATCTAGGTTTGAATTTCTTAATATTTTGTTATCGAGTAAGAATTTATAAAATGCATGTAGATTTAATGGCCAGACCAAAAGTATTATTGTTATTCTAGCGGTTTGGAATAAAGATGAAAAGAAAATAATAAATTTGTAATCTTTATTTTGTTTCTGAATGTTTCCTTCATATTTAAAGGTTGTTGGAAGGCATTATTGATTAATAAGAGGTATGCATTGTTAAATTTGTTAAAACAGAAAGTCTTGAAGTCTTTGTAATGAGATTTGGGTTAACCCATTCGACCCTGAGTGTTAAATAAGTAGTCAATTATTCTTTCCAATATTCTTTGTTTTTCAAAGTCTCTACCGAAATGAGCTAAAAAAATATTTTTTTTGAAAATTTAAATAATTGTTTATTTTATCTTGTATCATGAGAGATACAAGGTAAAAGAGCGCATGAGAGCGCAAAAATAATAGGATATGCAAAAGTCAGTGTTTTTGTTAAGTTTTGTAAATGTGTTACATTATTACAGCATGAATAGAGAGGTGCATGTTTATTATTACATGTAGGAGATGCCATATGATTGCATAATAGTGTTTTTGTTAAGTTTTGTAAATGTGTTACATTATTACAGCATGAATAGAGAGGTGCATGTTTATTATTACATGTAGGAGATGCCATATGATTGCATAATAGTGTTTTTGTTAAGTTTTGTAAATGCAGTATTATTTTTATTACCTTGAGCATTTTACAAAAGTAAATATCAATGATAGTGAAGAGTGCGCAGAGTATAAAAGCTGGAGTGAAATTCTTGATTAGTGAATCTCCACTGGCCCAGTCTACCATCCACCCAGCAATTAGAGCTGTCACTCCATAGCCCACAGTTCCCCAGGCTCTCTGGTAACCATATTTCATGTTTCTCTCACCTCCTAAAACCAATAACAATACGTATTTGTGGACAAAGCATCCAAATATACATATTCCACAAAGAAATGCAATAAATATAACTACAATACCTAATACATCAAAGCATATGGCGTCACTAATGCAGCTAGCTACATTGAAGGCCACTGTTCCAGTACACATTAAAATTACAAAACCCCAGAATGTGGCACTGGCATACAAAAAGAAATCTTCATAAGGATCTTGTGTTGAGTTGGAGGTAACGTTCCAGAGATTCTCCAAAGGTGACAGGTTTATTTCTCTTAATAGGGCACAAGAGAAAGTTGGGCAATCATCTTTAAAGGTACATCTGATTGTAGAAATTCCCTGAATCATATTTGTGTCACTACTCATATCTGATTGATTGTTATAATTGTTCATAAAGAAGAATTCACAGCCATTACTAACATTGTATTTCTCTTCACTATAATACAAGTCATCTAAATATACAAGACTATTATTTTGTAACTGCAACTGCTCAACATACAAATCCCATTGATTCATCCATATGGTTTCACTCTCGTTGTTTTCTGTTATTCTGCGACTCCCACATGACCATCCACATGACAGAGAAATCATTTTCATATCAGGGCACTGCAAAATAAATCCATTGGTCAGTTGGAGATTTCACCACCAATTCTATACAGACTATGAAAAATAATTCTGAGGTGTGTTAAACAGCATTTTTTTGGTTGGTTAACTTGTGTTCAATAGTTGTGGAGCACCTTGGTGCATGGGATCTTCATTTTGAACCGTATCTGTCATTTTTTACCCAATAAACATACAGTGAATGCAAACTCTCTCTCTCTCTCTCTCTCTCTCTCTCTCCCTCTTTATCTTAATTTCTCTCACGATCTTCTTAATCATTACATCTTCCTCCTAATTACATATTGGATCAACCAATTTCATAGGCCAACTCAAAAATTTCTAAACAGAGGTTTTTGGCTATCAAATATAGAAAAAAAAAAATTTTCGATTCTACAATGAGAATATTTACAAATGAATAATTTTTATATCAGAAACATATATTTATATGTCTTGGATTACCATACTGATTCAAAACTATGACAAGCCATATCTCACAATCTTGATTAGTATTTCAAGTTGCTGTCTTATGGAATTGGGCAATCTTATTATTATATAATAATACGTGAATAATAAAGAGACCCTCCAACAATGAAACAAATGAAATAAAAGTATAAAAGGGGACGCAACAGTATTTTTATCATATTTATGTCATGCATACAGCAATACATACATAGATAAGAATATTATCACATTACATGACAAACCAGTTATCTACTAGTTAACATAGATAATCGCTATGACAAACCAAATATTTATTTAGCTTTTTATACATGGCTACAGCAGATTGACTTGATATTTTAGTGATGATAACAATATTCACATATTCACTGTCTCGGAATATTCTACATACGTAGGTACTTGTATACCTAATGTTTAAATATTCATTATAATATACATATATTATTATTGACAATGCACACCAATTACATTCATCAGTTATTGTCTCCATCTCCCTGAATAATCCAACCCCAATGCTATTACTACTCTCTTCATAGAAATAATAATAATAGCACACACAATGACATAGGCTAGTGTTTATTTATGAGGATGTTAAAATACCCAAAGTTTCAATTAAAATAGCTCATAAATTAGCCCATTATTTTTTAGATAAATTTTGTAGGGGATGAATGATATTAGAAATTATGTTGTTAATTATTATGTAATGTCCTTAAATCGCCTCAACACAGGCATACGCCTAGTGAGGCTATCAAATATGTTAATTATGTTATGTTATGTTATGTTAAATATGTATGTAGAATGAAAATTAATAATAAATAAATAATAATAATAAATAAATAAGTCCAAGTCCATTGCATTTTATTTCCCAATCGTTCTATTACGTGACTGTTTTGTAAAAAATCACTGCTGATTCTTGCCTTTTTCTGTTGAAAACCGTGAAATAATTTTATCATATTAAATTTATTTGGAGGTAAATTATAAAACTTTATTCAAAGATATGGGAAAATATACTTTAACATAATATAATGTTTTCAAATTATTTTAATAGTCTTACAAACAACAACAAAATATGAGACATAAAATTCTTGCTATAAACCAGGGATGTCGCGAATATTCACATCCGCATGTGTGTGGACATCTGCATCCGCAATAATTAATGCGGATGTAAGACAACAAAGAAATTGTGCGGGGCCGGCAATTGGCACATGCCGTTCGCACTTGACATTAACCAATGGGAACAAAAAAATTGGTGACAAGATCCAACACGTCTGTAGGCAGTGTTCTTGGTGAACAATTATTTAGTAGTGCGGGTTTAATTTATGAACCTTAGCGTAACCGGCTTGACTCAGAGAAGGTGGCAATATTACTTTTTATTTCGTATAATACTCCTTTTTTTAACTTCATTTACTAATTGTAAATTAATAAAAATGTTAATAACTACTATATCATTATTTTAATTCTTGATTCATATACTTTTTTTCTATAACATCTTAAACATCCGCATTCACATCCACATCCGCAGATGTGTGGTTACAAAAATCCGCATGCGCATTCACATCGGCGGATGTGTAAAACTCAGCATATCCAGCAGACCAACTGTATGTAATAAACATGTAGATTATCTTCTCAGTCTCCATAAGAAAAACATAAGACATCAGGATAATATGTGGCGTGTCTCATTACTGAATTGTACAAACATCTGCCTGTTACAAGACACCCAAAAACTTACAGAAAAGTGTGGAAGAACTATTTTTACCGAGAACACCACGAGATTAATCATAAATAGCTTCTTAATCAAAAAGATATTAATGGTGATGATTACCATTTTCAAAAAAAATCTTATATAGATACAAAGAAAGAAAATCAAATTTGAATCCAAGGTGGAATTTGAACAAAATATAAGTGGGCATACGTTAGACGTTACCTATCATCTAATTCTTATAGAGTCACTGTCCAACTACTAAATATAAGTGTTTTGTTTTTATTGATTTAACGCGAACTTCAAACAACATTATTTTCATTTTAGAAGTGTATTCGCTGATGATGAAGTTAGTTATGTGGGTGACATATAAATTGACATCCTCATCCTCTAAAAATAAAATTTGCATAAGTTAAAAATGTTGCGCGGGTGTGAATATCCATTGCAACTAGGGGATTCGATCCCGGCCCTTTTTTCTAATCCCGGGATTTCGGGTTTATCTACAGTTAATCCCGGGACTGTGTTGGTAATGTAAAGTGGTAACAAAAAGTCAGTAAACCATGTCAAAAATTAGTTATTCGTTTATCTGGAAATAAATATAAGTTTTGAATCTGCAAAAATTTGATTAAACAAAATTATACTTCAAACTTCTTCAAAAATAAACAAACTAGGCACATCACGTTTATGATTTTTTTTATGTATAACTAACTTCTTTTTTTTAATATTTTTAAATTGTATTTTTGTATTTGTATTTTTTTCATAGTATTGCACCAGAGCAGTTTTAGTCTAGTATGTCAATATTTTCCATAATGTTGTTCTTTATGTTTGTTTGTTTGTATGTACTATTTTGGAAAACATAAATATATATATTTTTTAAAATTACAAATAAAATTAGTTAGACTTAACCCATAACAAAAACCACATACTACAGAGATCAATGTTCAAACTCGTATTTTTAAATTAAATTGACTAGACACTTTATGAAGTACTTATTTGAATTAGGTCGATGAGTGCTTTTTTATGGTATTTTTAAAATATCAAATCGCTCAAGCATTGTTAAGAGACTATTCAACGCGATTTGCAGTTAAACAATAATTTAAGCTCTCTTCCACAATCCTTTTCAATTTATTTTTGAAGTATAGTATCATTCTTCAAAGATGCTCTTTTGAAAATAAGAACCACTACGAACTTTCTTTACAACTTTATTAATATTCCGGCCATTGGACAAACTCATTATGACTAATCCTGAGTCCAATTCTTCATTATCATCATCAATATTATCACTGATAAGTTCATTTGCTGGTATTTTTCTATAGTGATTTATTGATACGAATGAGTCCCAAGTTCTTGACTTATTGTATAATTGAAATTCCAATAATCCCGGGATTTATTAAATTTAATCCCGAAAATTTTGGGAATAAAATACGACAGGGATCCCGGGATTGAATCCCCTAATTGCAACCCTATTATAGACCTTGGTCGTATTATCTAGTAGGCATACTCTAACAAATAAATGTCCATAGAGATACTGTCATGATAGATTTACAGTAAAATCATTTCATATTAATGAATACATATTATTATTATTTATTGATTTAGTGCTAACATTGTGGTAAATTCAAGTCAGAACGGTTTCATATGTCATTTCAAGCAAATACTTATAAACAATAATATAAATAAATACTTACATTAAATACTATTATTTTGGACTTCAGAATGACAGGATCCCTATGGAAATCTTAGTTACACATACAATAAATTATTAGTTTTATTTGGGCTCTAAACATGTATAATAAAACATAAATACAAGTTAAAACAATATTTATGTTATATTGAACATATTCTCTATTCACAGGGTGTTGGCAGAACACTCTACAAAAAAAGAATGTGTAAAGATGACAATAAATTTTAATTAGAATTTAAAAAGCATCTATCAGCTAGTTAGAAGAAAATAGCCTAAATATTGGGAATTATCCAAAAATAAAAAAATAATAATTTTTGGATTAGTTGGAAGAGATTTCGCTTTGCGATAATCTCACACTTTGTATGTTGATTGTATTTAATATGGACAGACTTCTTTATAAAATAAGTTTTGGCATTTAGGATATATAAATAAAATATTCCAAATAATCCCTCAGGTATATATACACCTCTTAACTTGCTTAACGTTCTGCCAATCATCCTGTATACTTGTTCACCTGTTGTAGATAAATATTTACCTGAATATGACAAATGCTAGACAATGGTCTTATAGTTAACCAGGGATTGTCCTTGGCCTCAACTATGTGGAATCCAGTAACTATAGGTGAATCAGGAAGGAAATACAAAAAGCAATACGACCCACTCATAATCAGAATAATACCAATAAAAATAAGTTTTCTTTGTTTCTGAAAATAATAAAATAATTAATATTTCCCTTATCAATATCTACTTTTCATTTATCATAAATTATAGTTGACAATGTACTGTGATAATATCACTTCAAGGCCGCTTCACATTATTTAGGATCAACATTTTTTGCATTTTTTAAAAAACTACATAATACCAATTAAAAAATTATCGATTGAGTCGACGTTGATTTTGTAAAACTCCATTATATCGATAAAAAATTGTCGTCGGAATGATAAAAAATCATAATAATGAAATAAAAAATATAAAAATCATAAAAATAAATACAAAAATCAGCAGACATAACATTGCATTGCTAAGTACAATGACTTAGCCAATGTCATCTCCATCACTATCACTGAGAAATGTTTTATGCAAATTAATACAAGCATTTTTTTCCATTTGAGAAATCTTATTTATTTTATATCTAGAGTGGATCAAAAGATATCTTAAATAAACGGTACTGGAACATTAAGTTGTAAACTTTTATAACAATTAGTTGGATCAGTTAATCACAAAATGTTTAAATAATCAGCTCTTTGGCTAAAATAATAAATTAAACTAAATATATACTTTGGAGTGAGCAGTGTCCTTCTCACCTGAAAATAATCCACTAAATATCCAAACAATGGCTTAGCCATAGCCCAGAGAATGGGAAGGATAGCTGTGACCATTCCCATTACATCAGGTGATATTCCTAGCTGTCTTCCAAATACATTTATTTGAGGTAGAAGAGGACCCAAAGCTAGAAAATCATTCAATCAAGTACAATCATCTCAGCTATCTCAGTGAACAAATAATTAGTGTTTAGACATCAAATTATTTTTTTTATTTTTATTTAACCACATTCACGGCTTTCGCCTTTTACGTGTTAACAAGTACAAGGATAAAAGTAACAACAAGTTAAAATAAAATTTAAAAAAAAATAGATCAAAATAAACAAGTAAAAAACAATAAGTAATAATAAGAATAATAATGAGATGTCAAATCGTAAAATAAATATTAGATTTTATATGCAAGTCAAAACATACACATACACTTATAAAAACTCATGACTACAAGTAACAAAAACTGAAATTTAGAATAGAGTACCTAATCAAAATGAAAATATTTTTACAGATCAATGCAATGCAGGATATGACTAGAATATTAAAAATTTTATTACAAGAGTAAACAGAAAATCAGAGTAATGTTCAAAGACCCTCGACTTACCCATTGTCAGTTTTACATTTGAGAGTAGTATTTGATAACGTCAGATTTGCATTTGGGGAAACTGTCGGCAATGACATCTGCGTGACCCTCCACCAGATTACCCAGTCTATGGATACGTACCATAGAGGAATGAAACATATAATTGTTTCTAGCGTATTGCTCTTGAAACAGCGATGTTTGAATAGTAGATCTAGTCGGGATATGGAATTGAATGAGTTTAAGCAGTTCTGAAGAATCTAATGCACCATTTAATAACTTATGCAGAAGACTTCTCTGCGATTTTGTGAACTGAGCAATTTGAGTTCATTCATTAAAGCAGGATAGTCAATATTAAATATCAAGAGATAAACGAAGACTAGAGGCGTTTGAGATGTGGACCTATAGAAGACTATTAGGAATTTCCTGGAGAGACCACATCACAAACGAAGAAGTTCTTCAAAGAATCGAAGGAGGAAGGCACCTGCTCAAGATTTTGTCAGAAAGGCGTGCAAGGTGGATCGGCCATGTAATACGACAAGAAGGCCTCTTGCATGCCGTAATGGAGGGTATGACCGAGGGGACAAACTCTAGGGGACGCCCACGCCGAGAGTACCTGGAGGACCTGCTGGTGGACATGCGCTGCTCATCATATGCAGAATTCAAAAGAACCGCACAAGACAGGGAGGAGTGGAGGAGAAGAATTAAAGAAATAATTGCTGCAAACCAATCCCAGGATTGAAACCAGAGAGAGAGAGTCAATATTTTCTTAGGGAATACTCATCTTAAAATTAACCAACCTTAGAAGAATCTAATGCACCATTTAATAACTTATGCAGAAGACTTCTCTGCGATTTTGATAACTGAGCAATTTGAGTTCATTCATTAAAGCAGGATAGTCAATATTTTCTTAGGGAATACTCATCTTAAAATTAACCAACCTTAGAAGAATCTAATGCACCATTTAATAACTTATGCAGAAGACTTCTCTGCGATTTTGATAACTGAGCAATTTGAGTTCATTCATTAAAGCAGGATAGTCAATATTTTTTTAGGGAATACTCATCTTAAAATTAACCAACCTTAGAAATTTTCTCTGCACCCTTTCGATGCAGTTGATGTGTATTGCATAATTGGGAGAGTTATACTCTAACAATGGTCTAACCAGAGATACAAATAGTTGTCTATAAGATTGAATAAACCTCATATCCACCGACAATCTAAAAATAAACCCCAGAACCTTCATTGCCCTACCAACAATTTCCTCAATATGAATATTAAAAGTCAGATTCTCAGTGAATGTGATGCCAAGATCCCTCAAGCTTGTTACACTTTCAAGTGTGACATTATCTATGGAGCAGTAGCGTAGCTAGGGTCATCTGCGCCCGGGGACATGGCACAAAGTTTGCGCCCCCACTCAGAGCCCCCAAGAAAATTTTGAAATTTTACGGTTTATATGGTTCATTTTCGAAGCATCAATCTGGTGTTTTAATGAAATAGAATAGACTAATAATTCTCTATACGATTGTCAACAATTCAGTCAGACAAATGTACAACTTTACATAGGTATTGAAAAAGGTAAAATTTAAGAATGTCAGGACATAGCTTCAAATTATCAAATAAATAATCTTAATAATAATGAAGTATACAAATACTTAGATTTTCCGCAATCCAAAAATCTAAATCACACTGAAATCAAAAATAAATTAACAAATGATTTTAAAGATAGATAAAATAAAATATTTAAATGTGATCTATCAGCCAAAAATATAGTAAAAGCAATAAACTCGTGAGCTATTCCATTTTCAACATACTCATTTGGCATTATAAAATGGTCAAAAACCGATACCAAAATTTATGTATTCTATTTTTTCGGTGGTAACCTTATGAAAGTTCATTTTTATTAATATTAAAATGATAGAGTTTAACACTGTTACTTTCACTTGTATAATTTTTTATTTTGGCAGAGGCCTTTCGGACTTAGTCCATCGTCAGTGCCGTCAACTCAGAAACCAAAACAAAATACAGACTTAAGCTAGGTAGTAAGTAGGGGGAGGGGAAGTGTGGGAGGGGTGAGGGTGGTGGTGGTAGTGAAAAGGAAAATTAAAAAACCTAACTATAAAGACAGTGATCATAAAATATTAAAAGAATTCATAAATATTGCGAAAAATAAACAACTTATTATCACAAAAGCAGACAAAGGAAATACAATTGTAATACTTGACAACAATGACTATACAAATAAAGTTGAAGAAATAATTAATGATGAAAGTAAATTCGAAAAAACCCAAAAAAACCCAACCGAACAATACCAATCACAAACAAAAGAAATCATTAAGAAGCATAATAATATCTTCAACAGTACACAACTTAAACAACTAACAATTATGAATCCAAAAACTCCACAACTATACTCAATTTCTCCAGAGAATAACCAAGTACCAAACTGAGAACTGTTCTGCGCAGGTACGCCCATCTGTGTAATGTCCCTGCCAATAATAGCCCTTATCAGTCTATCGACACCCTTGCGCAGGAGTGTTTGAATTTTTTTTGTTGAGTTTTAACCGAGTAGTGACCGTGATAAATAAAACGAACAATATTACCCCAAAAGTATCGCCAGAAAAAAAAATAAAAAAGGACAGGTAAAGTATTACTTTATTGTAATTATTTTTTCCGAAGTGTTATTTGAAGAAAAAGTGTTTGTAAGGAAATTTAATTATTTTTTGAAAATAACGCCGAAATTTTATTAAATTTAAAAAAACGCGTAGCTACCACATATTTCAAATGTGTAATCTTGTTTTTTGAAATTATTTCCATGCATTTTTAGTAGAAAATATGTTTTTTGTATAGGTATTAAACGTTTAAATGTTTATTTGTAGTATTTAAAACAATAAAATATTAAATTTATTTCCATACATTTTCAGTAGAAAATATGTTCTTTGTGTATTAAATTATTAGCTGTTATTTTTTGTATTTAAAACAATATATTTTGCTAATAGTGTGTAGTAAATACTGTTGATAATTTTTCCGAATTTATAATATTGTACTGCATTTAAAATAATAAATATTTTATGTTCACAAAATTATTTTGGTCTTTTTGTACCCCATTTATTTTCTCAGTCATTGGAAGGTTACAAAATAATTCTTGTAGAGGGGGTAGCAGCGCAGTCAAAAGGGCGGTACTATGCGCAACGCTTGGTTATTCTCTCGAGAAATAGAGTATATATGGATTAGCCAAATTACATAAAGAAAACATACCGGTAAGACCGGTGGTATCGTATATAGATGCCCCATCCAGTAAATTATCAAAACATATTAATAATTTATTCCTAAAAACAACTAATTTTAAACCAACATATACTGTCAAAAATTCTATAAAGTTTTGTGAAAGTTTAAGTAAAGTAACCGCTCCAAAAGACTGCATCCTAGTTTCTTTCGACGTAAAAAGTCTTTTTACAAATATTCCAGTACCAGAAACACTTGACATAGTTAAAGATATATTAAACGAGAAACGTTTAAACACAAATCTAGCAACAAGTATCCACGAAGTCATGAAAGTGTGCATCCAACAAAACTATTTTAGTTTCAAAGGTGAAACTTATACCCAAAGAAGCGGTTTACCAATGGGCAACGCATTATCTTCGATACTTTCAGAAATTTTCATGGACCATTTTGAGCATAAACTATTCAACTCAAACCACCCACTTCTCAAATACCTCGATAACTACATGAGATATGTAGACGATATTTTTTGTACATGGACGGGTACCAAGAGACAACTGGAACTTTTTCTAAAATTCATGAACACCCAACACAAAAACATACAATTCACAAAAGAAATCGACTCAAATGGAAAACTTAACTTCCTAGATCTCACAATTTCGATCGTCAACAATACATTCACATTCAAAATCTACAGAAAACCAACTTACACCGACACCATAATCCACGCTTCATCCTGTCATCCAACAGCACATAAGATGGCAGCCTTCCATTCGATGATTCATCGCCTAACGTCCATACCACTTTCAAATGAAAGTTTCGAAGAAGAATTACAAACCATACTTCAGATAGCCAGAGATAACGGTTACAAGGAAGAAGACATATTCAACATTCTACATAAGAAATAAAAACTAAAAACAATACATAAATACATATATCCACATGTGAAACAACCAACTTATGATAAACCGTGGAAGAAAATATTATTCATGGGGAAATTAACTTATGATAATTTAAAATTATGTAAAAAGTCGAAATAACAGAAATGGCCGATCATTGTATAAAATTAACCATAATTTCATCTCTAATAATGTTAGTTTAATTCAAAAATGTAACAAGGGTCTCAACATGAATTTATTAGAATACATCGCTATCCAAAAATCTAAAAATCTAGAAAAAGGAAAAATAATAAATATACAAGTACCCCCACTCAACTCTCCACTCACCCTCCTTCTCACTACCACCACCCCCACCCCTCCCACACTTCCCCTCCCCCTACTTAGTACCTAGCTTAAGTCTGTATTTTGTTTTGGTTTCTGAGTTGACGGCACTGACGATGGACTAAGTCCGAAAGGCCTCTGCCAAAATAAAAAATTATACAAGTGAAAGTAATAGTGTTTAACTCTATCATACTTGAGACTGACCGGGAACACCATCATTGGTGAAGGTCATAAAAAAAAAAAAAAAAAAAAAAAAAAAAAAAAAAAAGATTCATAAGAACACAATTAACAAAAAATTTATATCACCATCCAAATTCCGCGAAAAAAGGGTTAACTCTGTCTAGAATTATAGGAGGAAGAAAAATTGTTAACATTTCCTCTTAACATAATGATCAAATTGAATCTCTTGAAACATTTTTCAAAAATAAACAAAATAATTCTATATTACATAAAATTATAATACAGGCTGACAAAAATCAAACACCATTAAATTTAAATGACGAAACAGTGAGTCTGCAAATAAAATATTTAAATATTTTGTTAGAATCTTGGGGTTGGAAAGAACTTCATGCCAGACACCTCAATGATCTCAACCAATCTCATGTTGACAAATATGCGTCAAACATATGGTTGACCATTGGGGAATTGTATGGGGAAACCGAGAGTTTTATATTGGCTATTCAAGATCAAATACAATAAATTACCAAGAATACATTACAAAAAATCAAAATATAACTAACGATTCATGTAAAAAATGTCTGGCCAAACCGGAAACAATACAACAGTTTCGGGTTGTTCTACTATCGCTCAAACTGAATATACTAATAGACATAATCATATTGCAAAAATCATACATCAAAGTTTAGCAATTATACATAATTTAATAAACTCGCAAAATAAATTACTAAAATACCACACTATAAATACAACCCGGAAAAGGTTTTAGAAAATCAAAATTATAGGATCTATTATAATAAAATAATAATAGATAGATTTCTTGTTCATGGTGCTCGCTGTTGGAACAATCTTCCTTCAAAAATCAGAATGATAACAACTTTTCCTTCTTTCAGACAAGCTGTCAAAAATCACTTCCTTTCACTGAATTTAGCATCTGACTCCTAAAACCCTTTCCCCTATGCATGTGCACGCGGCAGTGTGTGTATGTACTTTTTTTTTTTATTATTATGTGTCCATGAGTACATTGTTGCCTGCATGTGCCTTTTTCATTTGCTTGCTTTATATTGTATTTTTGTTTTTTTTTTATATATTTATAATATTACTGTAGATATGTATATTTATAATATTACTGTAGATATGTATATTTATGTCTGGTTTTTCTTTTTTGTTTTGTTTTTTGATTTTAATAACCGGGTTAGTTGGAAGACATCGCATTTTAGCGATAAACTCGCCCTCTGTGCATTGAATTGTATAAATGATATTTTCTATGTTAATTTGCAGAGATGTGACGTATTTGAAATAAAAGTATTTAAAATACAAATACAAAATACGTATTTGTATTTTGTATTTCAAATACCTTTTTGTAAAAAGTATTTTGTATTATATTTGAAATACTTTTTTTGAGTATTTTGTATTTTACACAAAATACTTTTACAAAAACCTTTTTATTGTTTGAAACAAAATTCTGCCATTAATTGATATGCGCGCGTACGCAAGCTTTTTTGCCAATTTGTTGAATTACAAATATAACGTTTCCATTAGAGTACTCCATGTTTGAGATATACACACATAATAATGATGATTGAACAAATTATACATGACGCCGTTTAATGTTTCATGGCCATCTCAAGGGCGCTGTGATTTCTCCTGAATGGTAGCATTTTCAATTTTATCTGGAGGCAATCTGTTCCAGGCAGATGACGCTGCGACTCTGTTTCTTCTTTCTGCAAATTGAGTTTAAGAAGCTGATCACAGCATTCGCCACACATTTTCGTCAGCGGAACAGCTCAGTGGGTGGTGTGCTGCCTTGTGGACAGTGAGACACAGTTTAAACACCACTATCTCTAGGACTCACAGTTAGTGTAGACTTCTTAGTAGTGAAGTTATGTGGCAGCTCTTATTCTCTCTGTAAATGATCCGGAGGCAACATTAAAAACCATCTGAAGACGATAAGGAAGAGTTTGAAGCAGTCCTGTATATAATATGATGTTACAGTAGTCCATACGATTTCAGATTTGGATTATCCATTCTGATTTATTTTGCAGCCCAAGTCGGGAATTCTCTTACCTGCTTGATGATACTCAATCCATTTATGACAATTTTCGGCTTATCTCTTCTAACAACGGTACATTTTGTCATGACTTAATTAATTTTTTTTTTCTATTTTGACAGTTCTTCCTAAGGCTCATCCTCATTGTCTGCAAGCAATGATATATCAAATCATGTCAACCCTTTCTCCATTTATGTATACTCTTGTCCAGTTTTTCATTCATCAATGGTATTCATCAATTGTCTGCAAGCAATGCTATTTCTAATTTATTTATTCATTCTTTACTATACATTGATAAAAAACAATTACATAAAAGGTATACATTCAAATTAAATACAATCAATATACAGAGGGCGAGTTTATCGCAAAGGCGCGATCTCTTCCAACTAACCCAAAAGTATTAACTTAAAAAGAAAACATATGATAAAAATAAAATCAATGATCTAAAGGATTTTGGAAATAAAAGAGAAAAAAAAAATACATTCACAAAGTGAACATATTTGTACCATGAGCCGGGATTGACAGGATGCGCTGGTTATTCGACCTCAGAGGTAAACCGTGACTCGCCAAGTATTCAAAAGCCTCCTTAATATAGTACGGGGTTGATCCTGCGTACAGAGCATTGTGGACAAATGTGAGTAGATGGAGCTCACGTCTTTGTCGTACAGAAAGCCATTTCAGGGTATTACAATATTCAGAAATGTGGTCAGTTTTTTATAGATTAAAAATAAACCTTATGCCAACATTCTGAAGTCGATCAAGTTTGTCAATTAGATCCTGATTCATGTCCACATACACGATATCAGCATAGTCGATAATGGGCAACACAAGGATTGGACCAATAATTTTTTTACTTTAGTGGGCAAGAATTTTTGCAGCATCTTAAGAGTGCGGAACTTGTAAAAAAACTTTTTCTTTAGAGTGTTAAATTGATGCTGCCAAGAGAGTCTCTGGTCCATGATTATGCCCAAATTCTTTACTGTCGCCGAAGAGGGTATTGCTACTGAATTCATAGTAGTGGGAGGTAAATTCATATTTTTCAACCTGGATATAGAGTGAAGGCTACCAATGAATATTGTCTGGGTTTTTGAGGCATTGGGGAGTAATCCATGAGCACTAGCCCAGTTTGAGATCTGTTGCAAACACTCATTGGTAGAATAAATGGCAGAGGAGATATTGTGAAGTTTAGCATGTGTATAGATTTGCAAATCGTCCGCATATAGATGGTAGCGACAAGGCAACTGTTTCTAATCATGTCAACCCTTTCTCCACTTATGTATAGGTACTTTTGTCCAGTTTTTAATTTCTTTTTCATTCATCAATGGTTTAAATATTAAATACTTTTGTCTTACACCTTGTTCGACTATTTGTAAAAAGTATTTTAAAAAGGTATTTTAAAAAAGTATTTTGAAAATACGTATTTTGTATTTTGTATTTAAATACCATTTTGAAAAAGTATTTAGTATTTTGTATTTGAAATACAAAAATTCAAAAGTATTTGTATTTTGTATTTAAATACTTTTTTGGAAATATTTTGCACATCTCTGTTAATTTGTTTTATTGTAAACAATGTACAGTGAAGAATAAAATAAATAAATAAAATAGACAAATACATCATAATAGACCCGATTAAATATTACATGATAAACAAAATAAAATTACGTGTCTAATAGACATCACTGTCCCAAATACGCATAATATACAAACAACCGTCGCAGAAAAAATGCGTAAATATACGGAACTAGCAGGAGAAATAAAAAAATATTTGGCATTCTAGGTCCGTTTACATAATACCATTAGTAATGTAGGGTACAGGGTAAACTCCAAAATCTTTGATAAATAATTTGCAAAAACTAGATTCACCTGTAAATTTATATATTAAAATTCAAAAATATGTTATAATAAATACTTCATATTGTAAGAAATTTTTTGATCATAGATATTTCAGGCACAATGCTGGTATTTTGAACCCGCCTTTTGAGCCTAACCCTTTGATATCCTGTATATTTGGATAGGTGAATTATTCCCGGCATTAGACTGTTAAGTTTTTGTACAATTGTGACTGACCATATAGACTCATCTGGTTGTATAATGCTGAGAGGTGTGGATAGCAGTTCTGCCGCAGCGTATAATTAAAATATTGCAATAAATTAAAATATACTTATTATACATGACTGGAATAGCAATAGCCTTTTTCGGGGGTTAAATGAAATGTTGTTAAAAATGTTGAGTAAAAACTCTTTCAGAAATATATGCGAAAGTTACAGAATGTAATATTAACAATTTTTACATGATAATCCAAAAACAGTCATGATGTGATGAGTAATGAAAATTTTTCCAATGTTGTTTTTTCTTGCAAGTAAAATAAAATATAATTACAGAAAAATTTGCTAGATTCAAAATATTATTTAAAACAACAACTTACTTGCTATATTTCTACGAGTATGTAATGAAAATGAATCTCTTTTCGACTAATATGAAGTGTCATACTATTTTCTTTGCACTCACATAAAATCGTATATTCGACTCGAAATTATTCAACCTGTATAATTGTTTAAACCAGATGTCACTTTCAGTTATGAAGAATAATATTTGAATCCCAACTGATCTTTGTTAAAAAAAACGCTATCAGCAATCCTACATTCTGGATGTGTCATTTTATTTATGAGTAGAAGGGCACCCCTTAATGCTCAATGGGGGCGCCAAAATCGTGTTTGCCTACTGGTTTGAAATGAAGATATTTTTGGAGGTCCAAAATTCAATCTTGCAAACGTATTTGGGATACATTAGTTTACATCAAAATAAAATTAAAAAAAATAGATTTAACACTCATTTTGGCGCCCCCTAATGCGGCGCCCGGGGACATATGTCCCCCTCTGCCCCCCCCAAGCTACGCCACTGCTATGGATTAATCAAACGCGAGGTGTGACCTTGTTTTGTGAAGTGTGATGACCTGACACTTGGAGACCAAGACTGTTCCGTTTATACCAGTCATTTAAGCCATTTAAGTTGTTTTGTAATGTGATACAATCATTTATATTGTTAATAGTCTTGTATAGTTTCAGGTCATCTGCAAATAATAAGACCTCTATATCACTGAAAATTTTGACTATGTCATTAACAAAAATATTGAATAATAATGGTCCCAAATGCGATCCCTGAGGTACCCCACTGCACACATATACAGGATCTGATGCACAATTACCAATTTTAACCCTCAATGTTCACTCCTTGAGGTAGCTCTCCAACCATTGATGAAAGACACCGTCGACTCCATAGCCACGTAACTTACACAGTAGCCTGTCATGAGACACCTTGTCAAATGCTTTAGAAAAGTCTGTGTATACGGAGTCGACTTGTCTACTAAATTATATATACTTCTAAGTATTAAACTTCTTAGTTGTTCATACACTTTTAAATAGGATAATAAAAAATAAAGTTTTTACTGTCTATTTGCTGGTATCTCTCTTTTATACTAACAACAAAGTGGTTCAGGTTATTTGCCAATGTAAAAGTCCATTCATGTCAACACAATCAGATTCATTCAATTATTCATTAGCATATAGGTACATGTATGCAAGTGAGACGTGGAAATGGTTAAAGAAGGATGAAAGTGGCATTAATGCAGTAGAAATGAGATCGTTGAGAAGGATGTGTGGTAAAATTCTGAGAGATCGTGTGCGTAACAGTGATATACGAAAGGAATGTGGAATGAAAGTGGGTGTAATAACAAGGATGAATGTAAATAAGTTAAGATGGTTTGGGCACGTGGAAAGAATGAATGAGGACAGAATGACTAAGAAGATATATTTGGCTGAGAGGAATGGTGCTCGGAGACGTGGACGTCCTAGGATTAAATGGCAAGATCATTTAAATCAAATCCTACAGGACGGTCACGTGTTGAGCACATTGAACAGGAGAGCATGCATGAGGAATTGTATGACAGTGACGGAAGCGAAAGATGTATGCAAGGATAGAAGGAAGTGGCACTCGATCCTTTCTGCCTACCCCGCGAGGGAAGCGGCGTGATGGTATGTATGTATATAGGTACATACATGTGATGGATTTATACATTCCTTTGATTTGGCTTAAAAAAATTGACAACTTGTCAATCACACACAGTTATATCAATGATAATGGCTAAATTTACTCATTTATGTATCCACACATTAAATTGTATCAAAAAATGGTTAATCAATAGTATTCAACTTATGTGTAGTATGCCCTTTACAGCATTTTACAAGGAGTATCCCCTGAGGCAACACACGATCATTTGTTGCAGGATTTGTTCACAACAAATATTTTTATTAGAATGAATATTAACATTTATCTATAGCTGGTCTGCTGGCTACCCTACTCCTGGGATAATAGTAGTAGTTATATAGAAATAAAAATGATATTATTAGATATTATTATTTGATTGATTCTTACCTGCAAAAAAGAAAAAGTAGTGAGCTTTTACTGGCCAAAGTCCTTTTCTTATTACAACCATATTTAGTCTAATTTAATTTAGGTAGGTATATTTACTGTTGGCCACCAATACAATGAATATAATATCTAAGTACTGGATTATTATAAAGCTATTGATTATTATTTGACATTATCACATGAAAAATCTTATTCACAATAAACACTTTATATAAAATTGTCCATACTGTCTTTATTGTTTTCAATAATCTCTGTGGTGCTCATGTATGCTCTACTCTACAGTCTACGCCGCACTTCTGTCCCACATAATAATACTATATTATTATACACTATGGTCCCACATTAACTCATAGACCTATTATATCTATGGACTGAAAACCTGCGTACTTCCGGCGTGTAAACATGAAACAGCTGAGAGTTGGTAAAAGCTTGTTGGTGTTACTACGAATCGTGTAGCGCGTCTGTGTATTTCTTCAGTTTTTATTTATGTTTATCGTTATTTTTTTTATTGTTCTTCTCAGTGACAAACTTAAAATGATTGTTTCGTATTCCGCGTATAACTGTAACCAACGATTTTCGAAAAACTCCGGTATCTCCGGTGTTGTGTATATTCTGATACATGTGTTTTTTTTATAATGTTTTCATTTATTATTAAAAGTACCCCTCATTTAGAAAAGACGACAGCCCTGAATCGGATCATATCTTCCGAAACCCTATTGACAATTGGCACAAAATGAGGCTCATGAGACTTGGAGAACGTGGTCTTTTTCAATGTACTATGTTCCTAGAAAAAACTTAAAGTTGTTGGTCTATTTGCAAGAATGAATGCAATTACAATACACTTTATTTATTTAATATATTGAACAGCTAACTTCTATCGGTCCAATGGCAAATCAATTAGCTGGTTTGTTTTTAATATGGTGGTAAAGTCCTTCCCTATTATATTTTCGTTGGGTTTAATAGTCTGTAATTTGATAAAACTATTTCAAAATAAAAGGCATGAAAGTTGTACTGATATTATTGAAGACTCCCTCCCATACCCGGATATCTCAGAAGTCGGGGGACTTCTATTTATCCGCTCTTCTAAGCAAAACTTTAGTCCTCACGGGCGGGCTCCATTGGGCAGCCTGAAGGTCTGGCCGGCCAATACCGCCTCGTGGGAATCTTTTATGCTACATTTACGTCTTCGATGCCCCTCTCAGGAGGATAAAATGCAATTATAACCGAATCAAACACAACAAATAAACAAAGCTCAACAACAAAAACCCAAAAAAAAAAAAAATTGACAAGCAAGCACAATAATTATCAATGGTTATAACAATATAGTATCTAATTTGGACCAGAGGCCGAAATAAGGTGTCCAGAGATTTGTTATTGGGCTTTCAGAAGGTGAGACTCGAGAGTCGCCGTTACCAGCGCAATGAAAAGACATTTCCCTCCCAACAGGAACATCCCTCCCATATCTACTCTCCACCAAGGGAGACAGGACGAAACACAACAAATAACGAGTTCGCTCAACTGATACTGAACTTCACTGAACTGTACTGATATTAATATACAACCATAATCTATAAAAGAGCTTGTTGCTGTCACAATATCAACAAGACTGAGACGTTAATGGATTAGTTGGAAGAGATCGCACCTTTGCGATAACCTCGCCTTCTGTATATTGATTACATATATCTAACTTGCACGTATGCCTTCTATATAGTTCACGGACGCCCAAGAACTACGTGGCTTGACCACGTGGATCAAATTCTCGTGGACGGTCGCGTGTTAAGTAAGAGGATTGATTCGGCGTGCATGTATGAAAAACTGGAGGAATGTAGAGGAAGCGAAAGAAGTATGTAAGGATAGTTCGACATGTCGTTCCGTTCTCTCTGGCTACCCCACCTAGAACACGGCGTGAGAGTATAGTATAGTAATATAATGTATAATAAACAGTGATAAATTTTCTCTTAGGAAAGATTCCCCAATATCACAAAAATATTTTTTTCATGTCAATTATGATATAACTTTTTGTTAGATATACATATGAAAATGCACTTTCCTGAACTTTACTCAGCATTGTGGCTAAATAAAGTATTTGTGATATTATTCTTTGCGGAAATAAAGAATAAGCCGTGTATGTGTTAAATTTAATAATTTACCATAGACGTGGGTGCTGTTCCTAGGCGGAGCCTGTAACCGCTATAGGACGCGTCCCCAGGTGGCGGATAGGGGAAAGCTCGCTAGATATAGAGGGCAGGAGGGAAATAAAATACCTCTCGCGGACCAACAGGTAGTAGCGTCGGATCCAGAGTGGGCGGCTACAAACAGCGTCTGTACCCCATGTTAGGGGCGGCTGATAATAACACTCACCAACCCGTTTGGCAAGCGTGGTGTTTTAATGCCAACCCCCTTCAAAACAATGTCGAGTTTTAACACAAAATTACCCCAGGCGAGTAGAGCTAACTGCTCACAATCTCGCACCGGCCCCATACCGGTCTGCCTCAAGGATTCTGGGGGAGGCAAAAATTCGATAAAAACCATCTCAATAGCAACATATAACATTAGAACCATGAGACAAGAAGAAGACCAAATTAGATTAGATCATGAACTTAAAAGCATAAAATGGGACATCCTCGGACTATGCGAGACTAGATTAAAGGGTGAGAAAACCACAACTCTACCATCAGGACACATGCTGTACCAAAATAACGAACAGAAGTCAATTGGAGGAGTTGCCATCTTGATAAACAAGAACATTAAGAAATTTGTGACTAAAATGAATAGTGTATCACACAGAGTCCTGTATGTTGTTTTAAAAATAAACAAAAGATTCTCAATTCAAGTTATACAAGCATATGCCCCAACGAGTACTTCTGAAGACGAGGAAGTTGAGAGGTTTTACGAAGATATATCAAATGCCAAACAATTGGAGAAAGCCCAATTGACAATAATCATTGGAGACTTTAATGCCAAGATTGGGGAGAGAAGACAAGGAGATCCTCAAAATATTGGTAACTTCGGACTCGGAACCAGAAACGAAAGAGGCGATATGCTCTTAGAATATTTGCAAAATGAACAACTATACTGTGTTAACACATTTTTCAAGAAACAGAAACAAAGAAGATGGACATGGAAAAGTCCAAACGGGCAAACTAAAAATGAAATTGACTATATCCTCACAGACGTTAAAGAATATTGCAAAGATGTTTCAGTTTTAAACAGTTTTGACACAGGCAGTGACCATCGTTTAGTAAGAGCTACATTTAAAATAAATACAAAAGTTGAAAGGGCAAAAATGATCAAAAAGAAATCAAACCGTATACCTTCTGCAGAAATACTGAAAATAAATCGAATAAATTTTGAAAACACAATTAAAAACAAACTGACACCATCTGAGATTTTGAGAAACATGAACATAAATCAACTCTCAGACAAAATTACCTCAAGTGTACAAGTTGCCACAAAGAAAATAGCTTTTAAACAAAACAAAAGGACGGAAAAACTATCATTGGAAACTATAAAATTGCTCGAAAAAAGAAAAGACATGGATCGCGACGATATAGAATACAGAGCCTTAAATAAAACTATCAAAAAAGAAATAAGAAGAGATATTAGAAGACATAATACAAACCTCATAAATCAAACGATTGAAAAAGGCAAAAACATGAAAATTCTAAAATCAAAGCTCTATAGTGAAAGAACACACATAACTAAATTAAAGGATAAAGATGGAAGAATGGTTTGCGACAAAGAAGAAATAACCAATATAGTAGAAGATTTCTATAAACATTTGTACTCAGCCAGCGTGAAAAGGCCACACTATGAAAAAGACAAACACATACTAAATGTGGGATCGGAAGATTTACCTGAAATAGATATGAACGAATTAAACAATGCACTGAATCAAATGAAGAATAACAAAGCCCCAGGGGAGGACCGCATCACAAGTGACATGTTAAAGTTTGGAGGTAACGATCTAAAAGAAGCAGTACGAATCCTGCTGAATAGATGTATCGAAGAGGGTAAAATACCTGATGAATGGCAAAACGCTGAAGTTATATTGCTGTATAAAAAAGGAGACCCTAATAACTTAGAAAACTATAGACCAATTAGTCTACTGTCACACCTGTACAAAGTGTTAACCAAGATCCTTACAAATCGGCTCACACAAAAATTTGACCAATATCAACCGCCGGAACAGGCTGGATTTCGTAAGGGCTTTGGGACAACGGATCACATTCAGAGCATTAGACTCCTAATCGAAAAAGCAACTGAGTACAATAAAGAAATACACTTAGCATTTGTTGATTATCGCAAAGCGTTCGATTCTGTAGAAACATGGGCAATACTAGAAGCTCTAAACGACGCGAGAATAGACTCAAGATATACAAAATTATTGAAATACATTTATGAAAATGCTACAATGGATGTTAAACTGGATGATGAGCTCAAAACAAACAAGATTAAAATAGAAAAAGGTGTTCGATAAGGCGACACGATCTCACCAAAGTTGTTTACTCTGGCCTTGGAAAATGTATTTAAAAGAATAAATTGGGAGCAAAAAGGCATCAAAATAAATGGAAAATATCTGAGTCACCTTCGTTTTGCTGATGACATAGTTGTTATTAGCGAGGATATGAATGAATTGAAGGAAATGATTGAAGAGCTACAACTAGCATCATCCCAAATTGGTCTTGAAATGAATATAGGTAAAACCAAAATCATGTCCCCGAAAAACAGCAGCATAACGATAAATGGGAAAATAATAGAAGCTGTGGATGATTATGTTTACCTGGGTCATAAAATAAAGCTGGGCAAGGAAAATCAAACGGCGGAAATTTCGAGACGAATAGGATTGGGATGGGCTGCATTCTCAAAACTTAAATATATATTTAAAAATAATGAAGTCCCCATAAGTCTCAAGAGAAAACTTTACGATTCGTGTGTCCTGCCAGTGATTACATATGGGCTAGAAACTATGACGCTAACACTTGCGAGCAAACGAAAACTGAGGTGTGTACAGCGTGCCATGGAGAGGCAAATGCTAGGTATCAGCTTGAGAGACAAAATAAGAAATGAAACTATCCGACAAAAGACAAAAGTCGTTGACGTTGTTGATAAAGTCTCCAAGTTGAAATGGCAATGGGCTGGTCATGTGGTAAGACGAGAGGATGGCAGATGGACTTCCAGAATTCTTGTATGGAGACCATGGGAGGACAAAAGAAGCGTAGGAAGACCCCAAAAAAGATGGGTTGATGATATTGTCCAGATGATGGGGAAACAGTGGTATCGTGTTGCTCGAGATAGGAAAATGTGGAAAAGTTTTGAAGAGGCCTATATCCAGCAGTGGAGAGAAGAAGGCTAGCAGTAAGTAAGTAAGTAAGTGGGTGCTGTACGCACTGGTTTCTCAGTCGGGCAACACTCGCGTCTAAAAAGGTATAAAAGGGGCGGCCATATTAGCTTTCTTTCTCTTTGGTCATATCCGCTTATAAACTGTTGTAAACTATACTGTGTGCTTGTTCCTTCCAAATAATAAATGTTGTAATCCGATCGTGGCTTTGCTTTAATGGACCAAATACCCGTTGATTATTAATTCAACATTGGTCCTTCGAGCCGGATATGACCAAAGAGAAAGAAAGCTAATATGGCCGCCCCTTTTATACCTTTTTAGACGCGAGTGTTGCCCGACTGAGAAACCAGTGCGTACAGCACCCACGTCTATGGTAAATTATTAAATTTAACATAAACTCGGGGGGGCACATAGTGACAATTTGTGTTAAATTGTGTTGATTTATGTTAAATTTAATAATTTACCATAGACGTGGGTGCTGTACGCACTGGTTTCTCAGTCGGGCAACACTCGCGTCTAAAAAGGTATAAAAGGGGCGGCCATATTAGCTTTCTTTCTCTTTGGTCATATCCGCTTATAAACTGTTGTAAACTATACTGTGTGCTTGTTCCTTCCAAATAATAAATGTTGTAATCCGATCGTGGCTTTGCTTTAATGGACCAAATACCCGTTGATTATTAATTCAACAGTATGAGTGCAATATTTATATAAATATGTAGTCAGTTTTTGTCATAATGAAATTCAAATTCCCGCCTATTTTTGCTTAATATCACGTGATAGTAGTACAATCAAGTTTACACGCTACTTTGTTCCTGTGACAGCTCATGCCTGAGTCAATAACACATTTTCACGTTAAGTTTTTATTCCGTTAGCGTTCAAATGTGGACGATGTTGCGCCAAAGTGTTAATTTTCGTAACTATTGTGTATCTTAGCAACGAAATTGACACTTGCTTGCAACTTCGTCTATACTCGAATGTTAACGGAACGAAAATGTAACGTGAAAATGTGTTATTGACTCAGGCCTCAGGTCATCAGTCCATAGTATAGTAGGTCTATGCATTAACTACCATGGACCTAAATAGAGTAGTATACATGGACCTAAATCCATGTTTAACTACTAGCGTCTAATCTTCATTCATTTTATCGATGCACTCGACAATAACATTAGGAATGCGTGATGTTCAAGTGATCAGATGGGCCGCTCGCAGAATAGATACTGGATAGAAATTGCCCAGTGTGAATAATAAAAATATTGTAAATATGTAATATTAAAATAAACATAGTTTTAAGATTATCTTTATTGTAGTGCTCTCAATAATGTCGAGATAACTTGACGAAAAATTTCAGATTTTTTATATGTGAAAATTTAACTGTGTTTTTTTTCAATATAGGTAATTTATTATAATGTATTTTCAGTGTCAATACACAAACCTTTGGATTATACAAAATTATTGAATTATAAAAAGATTTACTACAAACTGAAACATGAGGGACCGTTTATCGAAATTTTATGATTATACATAGGTACCTATATAAACAAATCTTATTTACTAAATGATTTGATTATTTAATTTTAAATTTTTTGAGGCTTATTTTTGGGCAGACTCAGGTAACTGATTGGACTCTTAAATAAGTGTTATTTAAGTAATACTTGGAACAAAATTTTAGAAAGATAATAAAATAATTGATTAAAACATTTTACATGTCAACGTGACATAATATACTTATATAGCAAAACAAAAAACATTATTAATACGATAACATAGAATAATTAATTAAACACCTTAACAAAGTGTCAACACAAAAATAATTATAGCAAAACGAACAAACATTATAAATGTGATAACATAGAATAATTAATAGAACTAAAGTAAAAATAACAAATTTTATAGACTGAATCGGCCCAGTTTTCATATAACATATATTTACTTTCATATAACATATATTTACTTTGAGTGTGTGTATCTTAATTTATAAAAGAAATTGGAGGAAATACTGTATGTCGGAATTTAGCACAAAAAGATTTATAAAAAAATTTCAACTAAATTAAAAAAAAGAAACAATTAATCAGAGAGATGAGGAATCGGACGTGTTTCCAACATTTATCACGAATTGGTCGAAAGCATCATCCATCATTCCATCTGACATCCAAATTATTTTTTCTACTTTAATCACGTGTTTTAAACAATTGCTCCAATTTTCCACTTGTCACAATGCGAATCGCATTCTCGAATAAAATTTTAACCTCAAGAAGTTTTATTCTTCGCCGAAACCTCATCTTTGATTTGCACCCAAATTACCTCTGTGGGGTTACACGGCTAGTGTCTAATATTCACTGTCAAATGATAAAAGACGTATCAATTCGAAAAGAAGTACAAAAAAATATCTCTAATGTACAATATAAATTGAGGTGATTTTTCCGTGTCGCCGCTATTTCATTATAATGTATTTCGTTTAAGCAATGTATTTGAATCTGTTGGTAAATATTTTTTTAACGAAAAGTAGAAAGGGTAATTACAATATATATATGGAAAGATAATTTACACAATTGCAATGAAAATACCTTTTATAATGTTTCAAAAGCAAACTTTTAATTATAGCCGCGTGATCGTTAGTGACTTTATAAAAGGGTACAGTCATTTAAAAGCTATTTAAAAAATACGGAGTAAAAGAAACAGCCTTTTATTAAAATTTGCCTGGATGTACTAAACGTTCTCAGAATTTTTCACGTGGACAATTCAAGCGTCTCGGTGAATACATTATAGGCTGGGTTCACGATAGCATAAATTTAATATCGCTCGACGTCGAGTGACTTGAGCGACCATGAAGTTGCAGTGAGTGGCGAATGTCACCCCGGATATCGTGAACAATTTTGAGCGTTTTTATGATCCAAATGTCATTGTAATGGCGCCATTTTCGTAAGATTCATTCGCGATCTGAAAAATCTGCACTAACTATTTTAATTTCACTTCTTGAACTAAAAAAATATGATTTTCTATTTTGAAAAATTGTATACGACAAGAATACACTGTAATTACGATTAACTTCGCACTTATTTTGACAACCACCATCACTCAAACGTCAAGGTAACTGTCAGAGCGATAATCACCCTGCTATGATTTCGGTTGTTCGGTTGTCACCCGACGACATGACTGAACCCGACAGTGCGAGTCGTCGGGTGACTCGCTCCGGCTTCGTGAACGATCGGAGCGTCGTCGAGTGATCACTCGACGACTGCATGAACGCATGGATGTATATATTTAGGTCCATGCATGAACGCTGCCCTAAAGGTAGAATCGAAGGGATGAAAATACGCATGCGCACAAACTAATGAAATACTCTATGATCAAGTTGACAGCTGCCAGGCTGTCACAGTGTGACAGTGTCACATAGGCTGTTTTCGTTTTGTGTGATGTTTGGTGAGGTTAGTGAGGTAAAGTTACAATATTATTATTTAGTGTGAATTATCTACATATTTATATTTTTTTGTATTACCAATTCGGCTATGAGGCATGGTATCCATAATGTAATTTTTATGGCATGGAAAGGACGACATGTATAATAATTTATGTAATTACTTCAGCAACTAACTTCAAGACAACACATACATAATAATAGTATTTTAGGTAAATATCAAGTATAGATGAACTATTCAAGAAAATAATTATGAATTTTCAAGTTATATTTATGTGAATATGTAGTTTTCTACCTGAGAAATGATAATCCATCCAAAGTAAGTTGATTTAATGCACACAAAATTAATTATTTGCATATTTTGTACACGATTTACTAGTCATGTGTAACACAGATCCGACCCGAGTCAAATGTTCGGGTCCTTCCAAATTGACCCGCGGGTCTACAGATCACCTACGGATCTTACGGGTCCTAATGATCTGTTTGAGCGCAGACCCGTTGGATCTGTGAGGACCCGATGACCCGAAAGATCTGTTTGAGACGATGACATGTAGGATCCGTTTAAGCGGATGACACGTAAGTTCTGTATGTTTTGTTCACAAATTGAATAGAATGACCGTTTGTACTTACCCATACATACATACCATCACGCCGCTTCCCATACATACAAATCCGTATTCTAATAATATATTGTGTTTATTGCTGGAAAGTATCGCAAAGTTTTGCTAGTCTCTAAAAACATTTTTCACAAAATAATACTACAATACACAAACACAAAATATTTCACAAAAAAATATCATGGCGAAACATTTTATGAAACCAATACTTTTTCATATAAAATGTTTACCTTTAATCAATAGCTTATCCACTATTTATTTCAACTAAACCTTTGCACAGTTCACAATAAAAAGTATTTTCCTAATTGAAATTAATTGGTAGTATGTTGTTTTTTTTCCTTTATTTATATTGTTTTTCTTTGTTTATGCATTATTTCTCTTGACTGTTTTTTTTTTTAATTTGTATTATTTGTAAAGGCTGATACAGCTGTTTGTTATGTAAATAAATAAATATTTTATGGCCAATAAATGACATTATTATTATTCTTATAATTATTGAGTACTCCGTTCAGATATTAAGTGTAAAAATCTCCATACCGTATGAAAGACATAGTGGATCATAGACAATAACCTATCAACACCGGAAACAGATCCGACCCGTAGACACAGGTCATAGATATACATACTACATAACTTATGTATGTTATGTAGTATATATATCTATGACACAGGTATACATGCTGCAACCGGAAAGACCCGTGACCCGTGTATGTACCTACAGCGGAAACGGGTCCGAGCTAAAGACAAAGATCTGGGTTGTAACCGGAAAGACCCGTGACCCGAATCATATGTTCGGCTCACTGCTATCAGTGGACCCGAACGGGTCGGGTCGCCTCAATGTGATCTGTTACCCATGACTACGATTTACACATCACAATCAAAACAAGTATCCGACGCCATGTTGACACAAAAATATAGGAAATGAATTGCAGGTTTACCAATATGACATAAACAATGCATATCATAGAGAAAAATGATAAAAATTTTCAATAAAAAAATTAATTAAATCCATAAATACCATATATATCACTAATTTTATAAAATTAAAGTAATAAATGTGTTTTTACACATATTAGCACCGTACTACCTAACAAACCTAACCCGCAATCAGTCAACGTAATAAATGTGTTTTTGCATATATTAGCACCGTACTACCTAACAAACCTAACCAGCAATCAGTCAACGTAATAAATGTGTTTTTGCATATATTAGCACCGTACTACCTAACAAACCTAACCAGCAATCAGTCAACGTAATAAATGTGTTTTTGCATATATTAGCACCAGACTACCTAACCAGCAATCAGTCAACGTAATAAATGTGTTTTTGCATATATTAGCACCGTACTACCTAACAAACCTAACCAGCAATCAGTCAACGTAATAAATGTGTTTTTGCATATATTAGCACCGTACTACCTAACAAACCTAACCAGCAATCAGTCAACGTAATAAATGTGTTTTTGCATATATTAGCACCGTACTACCTAACAAACCTAACCCGCAATCAGTCAACGTAATAAATGTGTTTTTGCATATATTAGCACCGTACTACCTAACAAACCTAACCCGCAATCGGTCGACGTAATAAATGTGTTTTTGCATATATTAGCACCGTACTACCTAACAAACCTAACCCGCAATCAGTCAACGTAATAAATGTGTTTTTGCATATATTAGCACCGTACTACCTAACAAACCTAACCAGCAATCAGTCAACGTAATAAATGTATTTTTGCATATATTAGCACCGTACTACCTAACAAACCTAACTCGCAATCAGTCAACGTAATAAATGTGTTTTTGCATATATTAGCACCAGACTACCTAACAACACAAATACAGTATATACGAAAAAGGATTTATAATAATAATATGAGGTATGTCTATTTTCGATTTAATAAATTGTAATAATTTTCCCATTTCATTATTTTGACTTTTTTCCCCGTTGTCTAATTTTGACTTCCGTTGTATTTTGTCCAGTAAACATTGTTTTTGTAATGTTGGTAACAATGAACCATTTCTCTGTGCAAATTTCAACATGGCCCCCGATATTTATAGGATACTTGTGATACGTCAAGGGCATACGAAAAATGCAAATATTTATTGTTGTGCTTAAAAAATCCACAATTGTGCGCCGGATTCTTGTTCTCCAGGTTGAATACTACATATCTACATAAAAATAATTCAATAATATCAAGTATTTATGCGTTCATTACAACTTGATAAGTTCCGTATTTTATAAAACATAAACCCAAATACAACCTTTCACAGTAAGTTACTAAAAGCTTGTGTCGTGAAAGGGGAGTTTGCCGGTACCTGGTATCGAACCACGGATCCCTTGTTCATTAGTTATATTTATTAGTTATCTGAGTGGCTTTCGAATGAAAGTGAATGTGGACAAATCTGTTTGAAGTAAAAAGCCAAAAGACAGGCCCTTGCTGCTCAACCTTCGGGACAGGCACCTGTGGCTAAACGGATGGGGGTCTCAGGGGAGGGTGGACCGCTTGTGGCGGGGGCCGTGGAACTCGTTAGCGGAGCCACTCAAATGGCAACAGCTGAAAGAGGTGAGTCTCAAGAGTGCTCTCCTTCAAGCAAAAGTTTGGCAACAAGGCCCAGAAGTGTTGCAGACTGGATGGTGGTCAAAGCCAAGAAGACCACCAAGGAGCACATAAAACAATAGGCTGCTCGAGAATGGATAATAATCCAGTTAGGTCGAAGAACATGCGTAAGTTTCTTCAACTTAATTTACATTGTGCCAGTGCAGCTTCAGCCCTGGCTGGTAAAAAACTACTAAATGAAAATTTAATAGCTTTATTGTTGCAGGAACCCTGGACAATCGACAATAGGATATGTGGTTTAAGCTATGCAGGAAACGTAATAGCCTGCAATAGCAACTGTAGACCCAGAGCCTGTATTGTAGGTAATAAATAAGAATATAAAGTTTACAAATATTCCTGAATTCTGCACAAGAGATCTTGTTGCAGCAATAATTTATAATGAAATACATAATAAAAAACTCATCATTTGCTCAGCTTACTTTGCTGGAGATGAGATATTACCATTTACAATCCTTGAGGAACTCATAGGATTTGCAAAAAGGAATAAAGCACCACTAATTATAAGTTGTGATGCAAATGCTCACCATACAATTTGGGGAAGCACTGACTGTAACCAAAGAGGTGAGAATTTATTAGATTTTATATTAACACATAATCTAAACATATTGAATAAAGGGAATAAACCCACATTCATTACCAGAGCTAGATCTGAAGTACTAGACTTAACGTTATGTACTGACAACATCAGTAAAGAAATAACAAATTGGCATGTACTATCGGAGGAATCAGCCTCCGATCACAGACAAATTACATATTGCATAAAAAATATGGAAAAAACAACTGTAAAATACAGGAATAAAAGATCAACAAATTGGAGTAACTATAATCAGGACCTTCGGGAGGAGTTAACCCCAACCGGAGCAATCAGAGACCCAAAAAGCATTGATCTTACTAATGATTCTCTCACAGAGAATCTAAAAAATCTTTTGAAAGAAATTGTCCTGTTAAAACCAAAACAGAGAATAAAGATGTCCCTTGGTGGAACAACCATCTTTCCACAATAAGGACTAAAACTAGAAAGCTTTTCAATAAAGCTAAGGCACATGATACCTGGGATGAATACAGAATGTCCCTGACTGAATACCATAAGGCAATCAGGAAAGCAAAAACAAACTCCTGGAGAACATTCTGTGGTACAATAAAAACCACTACAGAAACAGCTAGAATCAATAAAATCCTAGCAAAACAAAAAGAGCCAGAAATAGGGTTCTTAAAGAATCAAGATGATTGTTATACTGAAACAGAAAAAGAGACTCTAATCCTGCTCGCGAAAACCCACTTTCCAGGGTGCGAGATAGTGGAAGAAATTGAAAAAACATATTCTGAAATCAGTAAACCGGGTATAGAAAATTGGAGAATTGCATCGAAAATCTTCAGACCCAACGAAGTCAAATGGGCAATCAACTCATTTGAACCTTACAAAAGTAGTGGAGAAGATGAAATATTCCCTGCTCTATTGCAGTATGGAATTGAAACAATAACTCCAACACTACTTAAAATATTCAGAGCAAGCCTAGCATGGGGTTTTATACCACAAAGCTGGAAAACTGTCAAAGTAACATACATTCCAAAATCTAACAAGGAATGTTATGATACACCAAAAGCATACAGACCAATAAGTCTATCCTCGTTCATGCTTAAAACAATGGAAAAAGTAATCCATATATATCTTGTAGACAACACCCTACAAAAATACCCTGTACACATAAAACAACATGCGTATCAAGAAGGCAAATCGACAGAGACTGCCCTCATAGAAATAGTGGATAACATACAGAAATCACTATCAAACGGTGAAATTGCTTTATGTGCCTTCCTAGACATAGAAGGGGCCTTTGATGGGGTCCCAACAGAAGTTTTAATAAATGGACTAAAGCAAAAACAGGTAGAACCCACCGTAATAAAATGGATCAATGACATGTTGTCAAACAGATACATTAAAACAAGCCTACAAAATGAAACATTAAAGGCTAAAACTGTCAAAGGATGCCCACAGGGAGGTGTTCTTTCACCTCTACTGTGGACACTAGTTGCAGACAGTTTAATATGCAAGCTCAATGACAATGGTTATAATGCACAAAGCTATGCTGATGACATAGTTATAATAATCAGAGGTAAAGAATATGACATTATCTCTGAATTAATGCAGAATGCGCTAAAGATGGTAGAACACTGGTGCATTACGAATGGGTTAACAGTTAATACTAGCAAAACAACTCTAATCCCATTTACAAGGAAAAAAAGCTAGAAAAGCTTACCAAACCAATCTTTTTTGGAAATACTATAAACTTTTCCAAAGAGACAAAATATCTAGGTATCACATTAGATAATAAACTCACTTGGACTGAACATGTTAATAAAGTAACACAAAAAGCTACGAAGGCCTTATGGACCTGCCGAAGATTGGTAGGAAATAATTGGGGAATAAAACCCAAACTAATGCTCTGGTTATATACTGCGGTAGTAAGACCAATTGTATCATATGCATCAATAGTTTGGAACAACAAACTAGAACAAAAGGGATGTATTGAAAAGCTAAACAGACTACAAAGAATGGCCTGTTTATTAGTAACAGGAGCACTACATACAACTCCTACAGCTTCATTAGAAGCAATGCTCAATCTACCGCCGCTTACTTAGAAAAGGTGGTAAAAGAGGGAATAATAAGATTGACAATCGGAGAAGCACATAAAATAAGCATGCTCTCTGAATCAAAACTAAATATAGAAATAGAAAAAGATGATATAATTAGTTTACCAAAAGATAAAATGAAAAATATCTACCACTTTGCCAAACCATACAAAGTAGAAATCCAATCCAGATCAGATATCAAAGAAAATTGGT